>OZ022423.1:21075143-21611956 GCA_963989365.1 Rhimphoctona megacephalus | reverse complement strand
GGACAGCTTACTAAATAAGATTGCATTTTTGTCCTAATCGAGTACAATATCCTCATGTGTTTATAAATTTCGATCAATAAATATTTCTACAAATTTGCCCGTATACGCTCTTACTTGACACAGTGTAAATGATTGAAGCAGGAAATTATACGCACTTTATCGCAAATACTGCCAAAATGGTTAGAGATGGAGCAAAAACGCATAGAACCAATTTTGTAGAGTGTGAAATTTCCTACAAGATAGTTTCTGACGAAATTTTCCTGTGTTTAGCAGTTTAGTCTTGGGACCGCTTGAAAAACAGCCGAATTTAGGGGAAAGGAGGGTCCGAAAAAAAGACTTTTCGGCTTAAAATTCAGTCCTAAATTTAAGTTTATATTATGGAATATTCCATCCTAGAGTACTTTATATATACATGAATATATATTTAAAAAATACAAAGTATACTTGGCCTATGTCTTTTGATAGTACATAGAAGTCATTCGGCTTGATGTATAAGACATTTATTTCTAAACTTATAAGACCATTGACTTAATTACAATGACATTATCGACACTTCAACGTCACATGCTTTCGCTGATTGAAATTTCCCATTAATCACATTAACATTCAACAAAAAAATCATGGTCGTCTCGTTGCATGAGAAACGTTAAAATAAAAGAAAACATTGAAAATTTACAAATTCAACTTTGCAAAAAATGTTGTCGGTGTTGCAAGAAGAAATGTAGAGCCTTGAAATTCCTCAGTTTCATTGAATTAGAAAATGATTCGTTTCAAAGAGAGAAAGAAATAAAAAAAGAGAAAATGCGAACTCTTTTTTTTCATGGCGAGGGCTATTCAAATTTATTTTATAGAGAGGCTCCGAGAGTAGAAGTATTTTGTGACAATGGACAGAGTGAGAAAGATAAAGTGAGAGGGAGAGAAGAGAGCCCATGGAAAATTCGAACAAAGCACGCAGGATGAGTGTCGGCACTCGATGCTTTAAGAGCAAAAGCTTGTCGAAGAAGAATGAATTACATAAGCCCTCCTTCGGGTCCCATCGCTCCTCAATTATCTAACACCATTTACCATCACTAATCCTTCGAACTCGTCGAGTTTACGTTATTCTAGTAGATTCTTCTCGTCTCCCTCCTTTTTTTTTACGCCCTTCGCCCTAAAAGCCCGAGAATAAGCCCATTTAGTACATAAATTATACACATATTGTGAGCTTCGTTGTTTTTCTTCTGTAGTATGTTTTAAAAGGGAAAAAATTCGAACCGAAAATGTATTTCTTGCCTAGTGACATTTGAAGGAGGAATACGCTCGTCAGTCCTGTAGCGAAAACAGGTGTTTTTTGGAATTTTTTCTTGAGAATGAAGTAAAATTTTTTTTACAAAAGTTAATAAAAATTTTACCACTCTTTTTTACCGATTCAAAGCTTTATGATTAGTCAAATTTTTATTTTTTGATAATTTTCTATATTTTATATTAAAAATAGACTCTAAGTGTTTATTTATGAAAAAAAAGTTATGCACTCGATTTGTGGCAATATTAACATTCTTGGCGATATAATCAATCCTCAAGGAGGACTCATTTTGATTTATATAAACAGTTCCTTATATAGGAATGTTTAATAAACTGCTTTGAAGTAGAAACTTTACCGCATTGAATTTCCGACGACGAAACTCGTTACTCAGTTTTTCTTCTTTCTTATTATTATTTTTTTCTTCTTTGACAAAAGAAAAGAAAAGAAACCAAATTACCGAGTATACGCAGATCGATTCCGGTCGAACTTTTGTTAAAGCGACAGAAAATACCGGCCACTCTCTCTCTCTCCTCTCTCTCTCTCTCGCTCTCTCTCTCTTGTTTCAATATAGCAGAGCAAGGGGATAACGCTCATTAATATTTTCTTCTATCCGTTGATACATCCATACCTATATATATATATATATTATATTGCCCTTTTTCGTGATAGGAAAAAGCAGAAGTTGTACGGACTCAAAGGGAATAACTTTGTATTGGAAAAAAGCCTGTACACGAGGGAGAGAGAGTTTATTACGTAAGATGTCAATATTGAAGGGAAAAGATAAATAAAAAAAGTGGAAAGATGGTAGTCGGGCTTTTTTTTCATCGGGATCCACGTGGGCTCACAATTTTCTATACTCATGGAGAAAAAGAGAGGAATAGAGTGTGAGAGTGTGTGAGAGAGAGAGAGAGAGAGAGAGAGAGAGAGAGAGAGAGAGAGAGAGAGAGAGAGAGAGGAGAGAGAGAGAGAGAGAGAGAGAGAGAGAGAGAGAGAGAGAGAGAGAGAGAGAGAGAGAGAGAGAGAGAGAGAGAGAGAGAGAGAGAGAGAGAGAGAGAGAGAGAGAGAGAGAGAGAGGGAGGGAGGGAGGGAGGGAGGGAGGGAGAGAGAGGGAGAGAGAGGGGGGGAGAGAGAGAGAGAGAGAGAGAGAGAGAGAGAGAGAGAGAGAGAGAGAGAGAGAGAGAGAGAGAGAGAGGAAGAGAAAAAGTGGACAAACATATTTTCGAGATACTCTGGTTTTTCCTGCTCCCCCTTAGTCTCAACTTCTTAGCACGATTATAAATCCGTCATTAATAAATGTAACTCATGACAGGCTCGATATATGTCTACACATTAATACATATATATGTGTAGACCCTATATTAGTAGCAAGAATTTTCAACCCCAAAAAGCTCTTTTGCCAAAGGTTCAAGAGTTAAGCCAAACGGTTCGAGGGCATCTTCTCGTTCTCGCCCTTCGAAGGAGAGAAAAAAAAGGGAAGTTGAAGGGCAAGAAAAGGAGAAAAAAAAAATCGGAAAATACACTACCGCATGGTGGGTACCGTCTCGTCTTCAACCCTCATCCCTCTCTTTTTTTCTTTTCTTCTCTACGAGAAGTAGAGGGAGGAAGAAAAAACTCGTCGCACGCGATATCCTCTCGATTCTCCCCGTTTCACGGTCCAACAACAACGAGGCACCGTCAAAATATTGCGTTGAAAAGCACGAACCCAGACGAGAGACATCGCGTCGTACGACACGTTGCAAACGCCCCTAGGACACTTTTTTCCCCTTCTGGTATCTTTTTTTTATTTTACTTTTTTTTTTTTTTCTTACATCGTTATTCTCGAAGAAATCCGTCCAAGAAACATAAATATCGCGTGTTCACCCGCGTATACACTTGAAATATTTTGTTGTTTTGAAATTCATGTTTCATGAAACGAAAATCTTATCCACAAACAAATCAATTACGCGACAGTTTGCTTACAAAACGATACGCTCGTTACGTAATTTAATTAATTGCGCAACAGGTTTAACGTCCAACTAAATACTTAATCATTCGATCACACGATCAATTTGTTATGTAATATCTTGGTGTTTTTTTTTCCTTTCTGCAAATTACGTAACAATCGAGTGACGCAGGACAAAGTTATTGATGCCCGAGTCACGCACAGATATCTCAAATACCGTTATTCCATGTATTGAATATTTGAAAATGTTTTTGACAGCTTCACCCTCGGTTCGCCTGCCTCTTTATCTTTTATTCGACGTATTCGTGTCTATTCTCTGCTTGCATCAAATTTTTGTCTGCTCTCGCATAATAATTCTATTTTATCTACACACTGCGCAAATATATCAGAAAAATAGAAATAGCGGTTCTTAGGAGCTTCTGTTTCACTTACAGAATATATTTATAATAAAAAAAAAAACGGTATTTTGTCATTAATTATTTCCGTGATTTTTGAAAGATACATGCCCTTCACTTAAGGTTGTCTAGAAGGAAATCAAGTTTTATGAGAAAAATTTGAAATTTACACAGTGGATAGACGAATATTCAAGCTATGTCTCTGTAAAATTTCAAGTCGATTCGGAGCTTATTTACGAAACAATAAAATCGCAAAGTTGCGTAGTTTTGAGCGCTCGACTACAGTCTCTAATGGACAGAGCCATGCGCGATCTCAATAAACTCGCGATATATTTATTCGTGCTATTGAACTTTTAATAAAAAACTAACCGCATACTCTTTGAAATATTCCGCATCGATCATGACCAAAATCATTAGCCTTTGGAGAATTTCTTCGAAGATATTTCAAGATATATATTGAAAATCGCGTTAAAAATCACTCCAAACGGGGGGAGGGTCTGACAGATCCTCCCCCCGTTTGGAGTGATTTTTAACGCGATTTTTCTGCGTTGCCGTATGTGTAGGCAACGCAGAACTATCGAGGTAGATACGAGGGGATAAGACTGACTATGTAAAGAGCATAGAAAAATTTCCCCCACTTTGATCCATCCCCACCCTCCTTCTAAACAACCTTAATACGTTCAGGAGAGTCGAATACGTTCTCTCCTTCTCTCTCTCTCTCTCTCTCTCTCTCTCTCTCTCTCTTCCTATCCTTATTGAATTCAACTTGAGCAATGAAGGGCATAGGGACGAAAAGCACTCAAGTACACGTATATACATATTTACATATGAATATATGTATATATTATTTGTTATATATAGGCTTGAATATCGACTATATGTGGGGCTGGCGGCTTCTTGACCGCTTTAACAAGGGCTTGTAAAGTTACTCGAACTACTGGTGCAAGAGAGATCGCGAGAGGGAGAGCGAGAGAGAAAGAGAGAGAGCACGTGTTTGATATATTCCTATACGTGACATTGTTTACAGGCATTACATATTCCAGTTAATGCATAACCTGTGCATCCCATATGACGTGTATTATACGTACTTTTATCGTAAATTTATGTAATAATGAAATAATTAAATTAACACCCTCGAAAATGTTCACATCGTTCAAGCACTTTTTCCCAATTAACTATGAAGCTCCTATTTTTCTTTTCTTTTTGCATGTCAAGGTTCTTCTTTCAATTAACTCCGTTTTCTGTACACAATGATAAAGCTAATTTGCAATTTTTTTTACTCGTTCATGTAATACGTTTGAATATTTTTTTATCGTGTTTATCGAGCAATGCATCAACACGTTTTTCATTTTTGTACATTTATTTACTGTTATTATATAATCAATTTAATAATAATATATTTTTTCTCGTTTGTCTTTCGGTAAAGTTTATTTGCAATTTTTCACTCATCTGTATTGCATGTATGAATATTTTTTGTCGTCTCCATTTTTTTAACGCGTTAAAATGTTTTTCGTTTTTTCCCCTTTGCTTATTATTATTATTATTATTATTATTATTATTATTATTATTATTATTATTATTATTATTATTATTATTATTATTATTATTATTATTATTATTATTATCATTATCATTATACCATCAATATAATACTATACCTGTGTGTTTTATCTTTTTATGAACAAGATCTGCGAAACTTTATTTTGTGGGAAAAAAAGTTGATTGTAAACAGTAAAAAATTTGGATTGAGCAGAATTATGATTGAAATGAAATAATAAATTTTTGGCTGAAAACGTTCACGTGAAAAATATTCGATCGATGATAATGATTATTATATTGAAAATATATTTTTTCAATACAACGAAAATGATTTATGCTTGCAATTATTTTGTAGAATGAATTGTGTGTTTATTGTTTATTATTAATGACGCGAAGCTCGTCGTTCGTCAGCCTGTCGTAGAACGAATCTAAATTATCCACCTGGATGATATTAATAATGAACTAATCAACATGCTTTTTTCAATATATGTATATCGGATGAATATAAACAGCACCAGCAACCGGAGAGGTGATTATGCTACGTCGTGGAGAAGCTTTCCTCCTCAGCAGGTGTATGTCTAACTTGTACGTGTGCTTATATATTTATGTTTCGACTGGGTTTTCGTGTGTGTGCGTTATGTATTCTCGCATAGCTGTGTGTTAGAATGCAGAGTCATTCGAGCGCGTAATTAGCCCTCTCACGTCTTGCAATGTGTCCCTTCGTTATATACATTTGAAACAACCCTTGTGCGACCGAGGAAGGTTGTGATATGGGGTGCGTCTCGCGTATCGTTAATGCTTGTGCTTCCCGAGTTTCTCCTGAGTTAATAATCCAATACGAAAATTATTCGATGCCTGAATTCATCAGACATTCGAAAATTGGGTCAAATCCCTTTTCCTACGCTCTATGGAAAATTTCCGTTTCATTCTCTCAATATTTTTTTTTTTTTCGTTTAAAGAATCTACGAGTGAAGATTCAACTCGGAAACTTAATTTTTTTTTCGTACTTCGTGCGGTAGCAATTTGCAGAATTAAAATTAATAATTCGAGCAATGGTTCATTTTGTTTTTTTTGTGTGTATTTTTTTTTCAATTGCTTTATGTTGTTTTTCTTTGATTGAATTTTTTTTTTTTTTAATTTGACTGACGCTCAACCATTATGACGTTGAAATTTACATGGTTTGAATACAGTGAACATTTTTACTGTTGGTTTTCAATTTCGTTATTGAACAATTCACATTTTTTTGGCAGATTTTATCTCGGAATTCATAACAGGGATTTAAAAAAAGCTTGGACAATTTTTGTTGTACCGTGCTGCAAAAAAAATTCTGTTAGTATGAAAAAATAAAAAGTTTTGTTGCATCCCAACGATTCAAAATTCAACATCATAAATAATGGACGATCGTAAAAACGGATAAGTCTCAAGCTCCTTCTTATGCCGGCCGTACTGGCGTCGTACCATATCTTTACATTACCTTCCTCTCGTCGTACTTTGTCTCACAAGGGCAACAACATTTTCTTCAGCAAAAAAGAATTTTTTTCAGGGTCAGAGAAGCTTTTGAAAAAAATCTCATTTGTGGCCTCCAATCTTTTTCGTAATTCAATTTTATTGGACTATTTGTCGGTAAAAAAAAAAAGTTTTTACTTTTTTTTTGGATTTACCGAAAAACGATCATAAATATTCTGTAATAGAGGGCAATATTGGGCGCGATTTAAAAAATTTCTACTTTTTTCTGGTTTATACGTAAATATTATTGTAAACAATGTAAAAGATAATTTTAAATTGGAAAAAGAGTATGATCGGCGAGGAAATTGAATTTAAAAAGAAACTGGGACAAACCTTGGTATAAACTCCAGCGCTGGAGAGCTCGTTCTCGATTACCATGACGATGATCCCAAACATTCCCATGACGAGGGCGTAGTCGCTAATGCGTTTTCGTTTCTCGAAAAGTGCCTTTCGGCGTCCTAGTCGATAGCCAACGTTTGGCTTGTGTTTCGATGCGGGTCCTATGCTACCGGACGGACCCTTCATCGGACCACCACCGAGACCTCTCTCGTCCATGTACCTCGGATATTCCGAGTGTACCCCGACCAGGGCAATACCGGCTTCGTCGCCACCACCCCCACCGATAACACCCCCGACGTTGCTCCCACATCCACCACCGACACCACCGGGCATTCCCGCTCCACCCCCGCTGCTGCTCTTCATCGCACCGGGAATCGAGAGAGTCGACACTGGCTTCCGCAGCTGTAACATTACATCATTTACACGTTCCTCTTCCAATTTCATTTCACAATCACCAACGACTCTCTTTCACACAAAAATATCTCTCGAAACTTTTTTTCACTGAATACATTTTTTTCGGAAATCGAACAATTCCTTCAATTTCATGTTATTTATTATTTCCGTTGCAATATTCGCTAGACTAATCCATGCTATTTTATCAGTATTTATTGCTGGTTTTGTTATTCGGGCGTGGAAACACTCGAATAGATACGAAAAGCGTGCATTTCCAATTGGATTATTATGTCGTTTAAATCAACGTGCATTCATTGTACACGGAGGCAAAAATACCACAAAAATTACGGTGCTCTGCACCACAAAATATACGCAAATAACATTTTTCGGAGGATTTATCGAAAAAAAAAAAATAAAGATTCGAATCAGTATCGCAATATTTAAAATAAATCTATGATTTTTTGTAATGTATCACAGTTTAGTTTCCGAAACAGCACTGTAAAAAGTCCCATTAAAAAAAAAAAACATACCTGCTTTTTAACGCGATGTAAACGATAAACTAGTTGCACCGCAACTAAATCTCAGATGGTTTAGAAATTTTACCACACTGCAAGGCAATTTTTACTGTGCTGTTTGATATTTTTGGTTCAAGCTCCGTCTTTTGTTATTGCATGAGATGAACAGGCCAGATCCTGTCGTCTACTTTTGTTATCTTTATTCCGTTGTTTCATTCTGTCATTGGAAAACACGGTAATTTATGCCGGAATATCTTACAAATATTTGGAAATATTTATCTCCGTGTACAGCGTGCGTAAAATTTGGATGCACCAAATGCGGATGCAGACTACGCTAAATATTGTGCAACAATCATAAAAAAAATTTTGATTCAAAAAAATGAGTTGTATGGTATATTTTAGTGGTATAATTATTACATATTTTTAGCAAATTACGTGCACTACTTATGTTAATATGAGTTAATTACGCTATTAGATGATCGTGAATCATTTGAAAGAATCTTCATATCAAAATTTGAATTGAAAATAGTAGTGTACTACTCTTTTTTTTATTTATTATATTTATCGTACGAAGTGGATTTGGCGGTGTCGTTGATGGATGGTTTTCCAAATGTCGTTGTTAACTTTTCATTGTTTTTTCCCTCGCTTTTCAAATCTATGAATAATTTCGCGCAATCCGCGCTTTCTGGCGATGAATTGAGAGGCTCGATTTGTGAATGATCGATGCACTAAATACGAAGGCATTGGCATGAGAAATGAGAAACAAATATGGTTTTTGTTTGGCTATTTTCGTTCGCAAGCTCCATATAACCAGACGCTTTTTTTAAATTCTTTGCATCTACATTATTTAATGTCGTTTTGATACTCCCTTTACGAAGCATCCGGCTTGGGGACAGCAATAGTAAAATCAGAAAATATCGTTCACAAATTTATACACAAATAAAATGCCGGTGATTTTCCATGGAAAGGAGTTAAATGAACGATTTTTTCTTAGTGCTCGTCGAATTATGGACCTATGGATTCCTTGTCCAGGAAATTGTACCCTATAAAATGAGCGTTATAAACTGCAACTTGACTATTATTCATGAATGAAGCTGAAGCAGATGTGCCTGAATTGAGAGAAACAAAAGAAGAAATAATCATCTGAGCAGCTGACCAAATCCGCCGAGATAATTAACTCATCGGATATTCTCGTAGTTCTTGAAACTTATCGTGTTAATTAATAAATCAGTATGAATGCTGCAGGCTTCTTGAATTATGGACACGTTTATTTCGAATCTTGAACCTAAAAATCTCACATCAATGGACGTGGTGAAATTTGGGTAATTCGAATAAATGAAAGTTTGGATAACAAAAAAAAAGATGAAAAATTAACTATCATTCGAATAAACTTATTCGAATGATACATTTGAAAGTTTTCGAAAGAAGAAAATCCAACAGTTTTGATCTCTTAAAATGATTCAAGAAAAAGAGGGGGTTGAAAAATGGCTCTTTGCAGAAAATGCAATTTAGAAGATTTGAATTAATGAGGACGATCTTAAACGATTGGGAAATGAATGAATCAGTGTTAGTCTGAAATCGAGGTTAATCAAAGTGAATAAAATTAAAGTTTTATGCGTATTTAAGGCCAATCGTTGAGACGGGAAGAATATAAAATTGGTAAAGTCAAGGGTTTATCAAGCGAACGTAAAATAAATTTCCATTAAGAAGCAAAAGGGGAAAGGAGACACTATAGCGAAGTGTTCACGTCTCCTTTGCTTTCCTCTCGTCGTTCTCTTCAACCTCGACCCCTAACTTCACCATTTTTTTCTTTTTTTCTTTCTCTCCTTTTTTTTCATCTCATCTCATCTTCTCTACTACTTTGGCGATGAAAAATTGATTTTCCCTTTGAATATTCACCGTACGACCGATCGCGCTCTGGCACAAAGGCACGGACGCCTCCAACACCTGCTCGTTTCTACGCCTTTCTCGCCAAATGAACAATGGAAGAGCAGCAAATTTTCGTCGAGGATATATGCATGCACCAGAATTTCAGATAAAAATAAACGAGTCCAATCTCACGAGAGAATGTGAGGGAACGCGAAAAAGAGTGATAAAGGTACATACGATATTACAAAATCACAATATCCTTTTTTTGTCGTACAGTGCTTTCCTGCAATGCACTTTAGGAACGTGTAAATCTTTTTTTATTCACGTATAAATCAATAGTCATATACAATAACAATCTGACGAAATTCAGTCAAGTCTCCGAGAGCTGCTGCAAGTTCTTCGTTCGAAAATATTTCCTGGCGAACAAATGAATCGGAATGTGCCAACCTTCAAACATCACAAGCAATTCGTTCGTTTGCAGAATTGTTTGAACGTATTTTTTTCATCAAACAAAAACTATCCAAATGACCTTTAATTGTAGAAATTTTCTCGACTTAGGAACTAGTTTTCGAACGGTTTAAATGAGCGTAAACGGTGAAATTATCCCTGATCTTAAAGTTCAACATAAAAAAAACTTTCTCTCATTTCTACTCATCCCTCTCGGTCAATCGAGAAGGGAGATCATTCTTTGTATCGGGTAAGTGCATCAGTCACACTGACATTTGTGGTCAATAACTCTATGCAAAATTGGACTTCGCGAAATTCGATATTTCTCAGTAAAAACAAGCTCTACGCATATGTACAGAGTACATAACAAATGGGATTGTAAGGTTATGATTGATATATGTGAAATACGCTGATATAGGATTCCTATCGTTGCCGCACATGTATAACCCAGTTTATCTCGCGTCTCCAACTCTCGTACAACCGGCCAATACAACCATCGGACACATCGATGCACAAACCTTCCTCGTGGCAATTTACGAGGCACGTTCGATCCCAAACTTGCATTCAACGGAGAGACCAAACTTCAGTCTCTTCGGTAGTTTTACCGACTGGGTTATACCAAAATTTCAGTCTTCTCCGCGGTTATTCAGAAGTAAATCCTATTGGATGGCCCAGAGTCGACCGTATATAATATCAACCACTTTTACCTTCTATATCCATTGAGCATTCTTTTCTTTTCTTTTTATTTCACTCTCAACAGGGAAAAACTTTGATTTTTCTGTTTTCCCAGATCGACAGTTAGCTTTCATTTAATTCTTGTTGGAATCGTTTTATTGTATGAAATTACATATTCGAGTATATAAGAGTGCGGCAGGGCTCGCGCAAGCTTTCTTTTAATACTTGGCGTCGAGCCGCTACCGCGTCTCTTGATATTGAAGCTCGTATCGTTGAAATATATCAGAAATTTCTTGATTTACTTTTTTTATAATGTTTCTATGTAGGCCCCTGCGGATTTTCACGAGCCCATCCCATCACTTCAAGTCTATGCCATGTTCCTGTGAAACCCCCAAAGAGTGTGATTCACAGCCACTCTTTCGTAATGTACTACTGTTTCATATTTGCACGAGGGCCAAGTGAAACTGTGGAAAGCCTAGTTCATACAGGCACTTATACTTTTCATGAATTTCAGTTGATTAGCACGATCAGAAAATCAGAAAAAACAGCTCTCGCTCAACGATAGATGCACGAGTCAGTTCATGGCTAAGCAGTCACCCAACCAAGTGCCGATCTCGGTTGTGGCTGTTTAACTTGAGACATTGCCGGAGTTGCACACCGATCGCGGACCTACCGCTGTCCATCCATTTACTTATAAATTTCTCTATTTGTACAGTGCCCAAATGTTTTTTTACAGATTCAATTGTTGACTTGTAAAAAAGTCTGTTTAATTTTTGTACTTCAAACCTACGAACTTTGGGCACTAGTGAGAAAGCTGTTTCGTGGTATTTAAACGATGCAAACTTCAACATCGCATATAAAAGCGGTGCTGAGGACTTGGTTGAATTTTCCACTGTATTTTCTGATCAATAATACCTCGAGGAGTTTCAAAATGATCGTTATTTGGATCTTTGAAATTTTTCGAATCAAAGTTTGTTGTCAGTAGATGATTTTTTGCGAGTCGATGGCTTCTCGGTGCGATTCTCGAGCTGGACGTTAGTTGAAGGAAGTTGTTGTGGTTCATGATCCAGATGATTACGAGATTTCGGAGAGTCGTACGTCTCGTCAATCGGTGCGGTAACCAGCGTTGGTTCCGTCGGTCCCATGGAGTCGGTTGTGTGAGTGAGCGGTGTTGCCTGAGGATTGTGCGTGTGAGATGTTTCCTCGTGAGGGCGATGTGCTGGTTCGATGAGGCTGCCATGGCACTTGATTAATATTCTGTTTTTATTTTAAATAGATTTCACTGCCCAAATGACTCTCTATCTTGTGTGGTCCCTCCCATTTTAGAGTGAAACCGGCATGAATGCCAGCAATGGCGTTCGATAGAGTGTGGTCTTTAGTGTAGACCCAATTTCCCGTTTGAAATCGTGGTGCAGTTTTGATGTTTTCCTTAACATAACGTTTTTGATATCTTGCTTGATTTTTTTGGATTTGGTTGATACGCTGTATACGTTCATTATCTTGATTCTTCATTTTCGGGATTTTCCATTCTCCGGGGCGCTGCAGGTTTTTTCCGAGGAGGGCTTCGCTCGGCGTGAACTCGATGGCAGCGTTTTGTCGTGTTCGAAGATTGAATAGTACTTTCGGAAGATGCTTTTCCCAATCGTGATGCTTGGAACCTTGTAGATAAAGTCGAAACCCCTTTTTTATCTCTTGATTGCGTCATTTAGTAGGCTTTGCACGGGGATGGTAAATTGGTGTAGTCCACGGCTGTGCTTGCCACGTTTGGCCGGCCTCCTTCCATTTTTTGCTGATGAACTGCGGTCCATTGTCAGAAAGTAGTGCCCTTGGATACCCCCATCTTGTGAATACTTCCTTCTCTAGAATCGCAATGATGTGATGGACTTCCGAAGAGCCTAGAGCGAAAGCTTCCACCCATCAAGGTCGGTAACAACGAAAATGAACTTTTTTCCTTTTGTACTCCAGGGATACGGCCCCATAAGATCTAAGGAGACGGTTTCCCAAGGTTTCTTGGGCTGATGCGGTTTCAAATTGTCAGTATGTTGGGACTTGCTTGCTTTTGCACAAACACATAATTCGCATTGTTGAATGTACTCTCGTACTTCTTTTTTCATGTTTTTCCAGGTAAATTTTTCCTGTATAGCCCGGAGGGTTTCGTCCATTCCCGGGTGTCCTGCGAATTTGGTATTATGATACTCGTATAAGACGCGAGCTTTGGATGCTTCGGGGACTAGCAGTTTCCACTCGCCGCGGATTCGTCTCCAAATAACTCCGTCACGCAGTCGATACGATGAATGGTCTTTTTCTTGAAGTTTCAGGTTCTGAACCAATGCGTTGATTTGAGGATCGAGCTGTTGATTATCGAGGATGTCGTCGACGAAATGTGTGGTAATCCCGAACACAACAGGTGTTTTACTTTGCTTTTCTTCGCCCCTGTGCTCCGTTGAGTGAAGTCCGTCTTCTCTGTTGTTCGGATCGTGGGCTAGGATGTCTGGTAGTTGATTTTCTTTCGCTGAAACGTGTTCTACGTTGAATTTTAATTCGTCGAGCAATATGGCCCAACGGCTTAGTTTGACTTTCTCGTCCTTAAAACTTTGTAGCCACGTGAGAGCCTTTGAGTTAGTTCTCAACGTGAATGGTTGGTCTTCGAGGTAGGGCTTAGATCTTTTGTTTGCTCAGACGATAGCCATGCATTCCTTCTCGTATTCATGGTATCGAGATTGCGTTTGGTCCCACTTCGCACTAGCGTAGCTAATGATTTTTCGTTGATCCTCGTGATCGAGTTGACAGAGCACCGCTCCCATACCGATATTGCTGGTGTCTGTTTGTAGATAATACCGAAGCGTCGGATCAGGGCGGCTGAGTTTTAAGGGTTGCTGTACGAGGGTTTTCACCTCTTCAAAAGATTTTTGCGCTTCCGGCGTCCATTGGAATTTTTTCTGGTCAGCAAGCAAATCGGTCATTGGAGCCGTAATTTCGGCAAATATCTTTTATTAAATCCAAAGAAAATAAGAAGTAAGATTTCTTATTTTCAGATGGTAACGGTAAGTATATTTTATGTACATTATTAACAACGCGCGCATGGGGGGCAGAGGGGGGGGGGGGTGAATCTAATCCTTATGTTTAATATATTTTTTCTTATTTACAGGTTTTTAGTGTGTCCGGGGTATCACTACGGTAATTCAAGGTAAGTTAAGGTAAAACACTGTCATATTAGGATACTTTACGAAAAATGATAGTTAATAACGCTTTTTCTATTTTCAGAGAATAAACGAATCGACGGAAAAGTGGTTGTCGTCAGAATGACGTACAACAAGTTAGGACCGTACTTACAAATTTGCTATAAAAACTAATAAGTGTTATATTTTTTGATGTACCGTCAACAAAGCTTACTATTTTATTGAAAAACAATCGCAGTTGATTTTGTACAGCGTCAATCGCTTGATTCAATTACCGTAGCATATGAGTATCACATCTAGATTGTCGTCATAAATAAAAAGTTAATGACTGGAGTTGCTGAGTCCCTAATCCTGAATCCTATGCCCGATCATGTTTCAGTCAAATTTACAGAATACATATTGGCATATTCTCACGTATACATAAGGCTCATTAACTGTATCTGACATGAAAAATCCAAAAGAATTGTACATCATTTTAACTTTTTTTTAACTCATGACAGGCGTATTGAATTACACACCCACAGGGATTTGAAAATGATCCCAAAATTACGTGATATTAAATTAGCAAATGTTTCGTGTTTTCAATATGCGTAATGTTCAACATTTCCTTTCATGAATGTGTATTATTTTTCAAGTACAGTTTTACAAGTATATGAATATTGTTGCACAATACTTATATTTCCAAAATACGTCGTCCTTTGATTTTCCATTGGTATCTGAAATTCTATATGCGGTAGAGGCATAAAAATTTCATACACTTGTGTATTAATTTTAATATTAAAATTTATTACGGTGAATACATTTGCATATCAATTTTAATACATGGATTTGTTTTAACAGAGCAGGGTATATGAATTCTTATTTCCATTTTAGCTTCGTATTTTTGAGAGACGGCTTTGTGGTAAGAAATTACATGTATCGTATTATTAACATTCATGTGTATCTTATTTTTTGATCAACTGTCAAGAAAATTCAAAGTCATATTGTATTTTCAATACACTGTTCATGACGTATGAATTCATATACATATGTATTAATTTTATCAACCAAAAATATGGTTTACTTCAATATATGTTTACAAAATTCTTAAATTTCATTTTAATATTCAATGTTGTGTATATTAAATTCCACTGACCAGTGACATGAAATTTATATTCATGTTTTAATTTTGATATACAAGTGCAATAATTTCTATTTCATATACCCAGTTTATAAATTTCATTTGCTGTTTTATGGTGAATCTATTGTAAATTTCATATATTTTTTAACAGTGTATACCTACGTGTAGTTTGACATATTCAAAATAGATTTAAAAAACTTGTTTCCGTTTAGTTTACGAGATATTTAGTTACGAGTTGTAGCAACGACAAAACGTTCTTAAAATAAATTTTAAACTGCCTGTTAAAAAAATAATATCTACAATCGATCGAAAAGTTTCAAGTTTTACAAGAGTACTTTTCAAACTTCACACATTTGGAATCGGACTTAAAACCGTTTTCATCCATTCGCTATAAAAACCAATGCCAAACTTCATATTTTTCGATGTAACATCAATATGATACTTACAATTTTATTGAAGAACTACCTAAGAGTTAGGAAAATTTGGGTATAAAAAAAATGATTTCATTTTTTTGTTTATGACATATTGTCGTAGAAAATGTGAAACTTTTATTATCGTTGTACATCAGGTGAATTGCCGCAGTGACAATCTGAAAGTGTGTTTCTGTGTACAATGATGTACAAAGTATATGCAATTGGTCATGGTTTTCGTCCAAGATTGTATTGTTATTGGGAAAATTCTTAAATGGGCAATTTCAAGTATAATTTTTTGATTATATTGTAGTATGGGAAGTACTTGAAAAACTAGGATTTGTCAGAAGTAATTTAAAAAATGTTTTCTTCTCTTTTATTTCTTCAAATTGTGAGTAAATTCAGTAATTTTTATTGGAGAACAATCAGGATAGGAGATTATGTTCTTACGTGATAGGGACGAAAGCAATAGCATGTAGTTCGCACGTGGAGACAATTAAGCTTTACGTGTGTAGACGAACTCTCCCTATTTCCTCGTCCCCTCCTTCACGTGTACAGAAATTCACGAGAGTAACAAATACGATCGAGGGAAAATTAAACGTGCGGAAAGTTAGGGTAGGCACGTGTTTCTCTCGAGGTCTTTGTACGTACAACCGGAAGTTCTATTCCCTGTGTTCCCCGAGTTCGATACCGGAAACGAAACTTGTCAAAAATAAGGGCTAAATTGACGATGGTTCCTCAATTCGTGACTTGAACTTTGAGAGAAAATTATCTCGAGATGAGTAAGAATACGCGTGGGTATTTTAAACATAATTTCATCGAATAAATATTAATATTAAATAATATTCTTAATAATAGATAAATATTATAAATAATATTCTTAACAATTTTCTGTTGTTTCTATATTCATATTATTTCCATGGTATTTTTTGAAATAAAATCTTTTTAGCACACAAAATATTAATATAAAGAAATATTGTCAGAAATAAAACATGGATTAAAAACAAAAATCTTAAGATTCAGATAATCAAATTAATTTTATCAATGCCGAAGTCACGAAGCGAAGACTTGTCGAGTAAATATATTTCAAAAGTTAGTGTGAATTCGATCGCAATTTTCTTTTCGTGTGGTTAAGTCAAATGGCCCTCTGCCAAAATTTAGAGTGACGCAAAAATGCTGCTATTCGTAAAACGACCTTCGTTCTTATCCTCACCATATTCATACGTGCGCTATCTATATATATATATATATATATATATATATATATATATATATATATATATATATATATAAAAGAGAGACGTGAGCCTTCATATGTTTATCTATACGTATATATAAATATTCACGGTTGAGAAGTTTTATAGCTTATGGCGTTTGCGCGATAATACCTGACCGTTTCTTTTCTTTACCGGGTGAAAAGTTTCGGCGCCTGGTGCACCGAAAATACTCTGATAAGTCGCGTCAAGGGAGAAAGCGAAGAGAGCGAACACTTTTAGGTGCTTTTTTTGCTTCCTCCCTGTAGTTGTAACTCGCGGGAAACGATCAAGTCGTAAAAAGCACGAGGAGAGGAGTGCAAGAGGAAAGGGGGAGAAAGTTCAACAGTCCGCGATGATGTAGTGGCGATCTATGGCGCCGGCTGACCGGAATATTAGATATAATAATGGATAATCCTCGTACTAGTAAAAATATTACATCGCTCTGTTACGTCATAAAATTCACATAAAATACCCATAAAAAACGTTTCCTCGTTCATATATACATACTCACTTATCGATATAAATTCGTTTCCAACTAACCCAAAGGGCGTAAATAACGTCACTCTCCTCGACTATCTTAATTTTGCCCTTTTGTTTGGTGATACCTCTCGGTACGACGACATAAATTTACGAAAATACATTTAACGTTTAATTTATATGCTGATGTATGAGGCGAGAAAAACTTTATCGAAACGCACGTTCCATTACGGTAATTATTTTTTTTATGCCCTTTTTCAACGATGCTTTTTTTTTTTTATCTTATCATATATTTAAATTGATTTCGAAACGCTCGATTCATCGCTCTTCTCAGGGAACGACCGTAAAAGCTCCAATAAATTTAAAAACTTGCTAATTAATCGATTTTCGATATGGCCACTCTGGCTAATTTTATAATCGAATTGAGAAACACGATTTAGAAGTTTATTATTACAATACTCTCGTTACTTTGGTTTGAGAAATTAATAGATTATGATATCGACAGTGCTTGTGCTTGAAAATTGTAAATGAGATTTCCGATAAATCCTGACCCATTGAAAAGAGGAATTTTTCACATGGAGAAAGCGTCAAAGATCTCGTCAAAAGAACTGAGGAGTCAGGACGTATTTATAGTACCACCTTCTGATAGGAACAAAAGGAACGGCAAGTCGCGTGCCCACATGATGACAAGATAGGGGCATTTTACGAGAATTTTAACTTGGTGGACAGAAAAAATTGCAAAGCTTTCGTAAACTTGCTAGCATTCACCCGAAAAATGGAACGAGCGTTTGAAAAAAAGAGGCTTCTTTTTTTTCCTTGAATATTTACGAAATTTTGCAAATTTTTAATGTTGACCATTTAGAAGGATTTCGAAGGATGTTAAAAATTTCTAACTTACAATATTATTTTTTTTTATCTCTATATATTTTACGACGTAGTAAAAAGTGGTGGTTATTGTAGCCACGAAGTCGCAGGAAGGTTGCAATCGTTTTAGGTTATAAAAAAATGAAACTGTTCCATCTGACTGTCATTCCGGAAATGGTCGTGTCCAGACGTAAAAGGGGTAGAAGGAGTATTGGGTCAAGAGGGAAGGAATAGAGCAGGAGCTTATGATAAGAGAATTTTATGAAAAGTAATTTCGGCTCTAGGAGAAAGATAAAGGTGGCAATTTTATTCGTTCAGATAAAATGTTAGGATCGCACAGAGAGAAAAGTAGGAAGAAGGGGGAAAGAGAGTGAGAGAGAGAGAGAGAGAGAGAGAGAGAGAGAGAGAGAGAGAGGTAGAATCATAGTGCTTGGTCATTGACGTGGTTCATCGCGTGTCCATTGAAACACTATGAGAATTATATGAGCTCGGAGAGGAGAAACCTGTATCAATATGGACTTTATTATTCGTAATTTCGTTTGGACAATGAGACGAGTCGATGTACGTGCCTTCTATATGGGACGTAAAAGATGGGAAAGGTTCATCTCGAGCGAGCAGAGAAAAAAGAAAGAAATGGATGCTGCATCAGGACTTTTTTTTAGCTGTGTTGTGACCGAGCGACCTTTCTAGCAGAGGGCGAGCAGGGCAAAGATGGATAGATAATAGAAGTGGGCATAATACGTATATATCTATGCAAACATATACTTTCATTTATTGGTTTTCTAGAATTTATTTAATGGGCAGAACCCAGCAGAAAAAATCAATTTAATCATAAAATCACAAAAGTTGAAGGGTCAGGGTATCAATGACAGGTAAAAATTAGCCATGATAAGAAAAAAAAACGTATACATACATAAGAATGAAAAAAATATATAACAATGAATAAGAAGTTACCCTAATATACTTTAATGAAAGCCACAAAATCGTGGGTTAGAAAATACATGTGTAACGACATTAAAGAATGGGGAGAGGGGAGAGACGCTTGACAGAGGGAGTCAAGGGTGCAAATGGTGCTAAAGGGAAATAATAAGAAAGAAAACGTGAGAATAAGAGAGAGGGAGAGAGAAAGAGAATAAGGTAAATGCAAAGAAAGAAATGGAGAAATGAGGTTTGTAGTCATGGTAACGTGTTTGACTCAGGCAGTGGCTGTCTTTGTTTAATCCAAACCCTCATTGACCGCGAAGACCTCGCCCTTAGATTATAAGTCGATATGGGCGAGATGCTGGTAAATGGGCGTTGGGGGAAGGTTGATGACTGAGAACGAGGGTTTTAGACATATATTTCGGCTTCGTGACGTCTTACAAGGGTCTGTTCAGATATATATGTATATAAAATAAAACTACGACTATTCTTATCGGTCGAATCAATAAAATCGTAACAAGAAAATAAAATAAAATAAAACACGATATATATATGTGAAACCGTACAATGCAGCTAGGAAAAAGAAGCGTATCGCGAGAGTGACGATGAGATACAAAAGTAATGAAACATTTTTATTGCACGTATGATAAATATTCGTCTCGAAATAAATATTTTATTAAAATCTCTGATTTATTATAATAAATCAGATTTTGTCGGTTAGAAAAAGAGGAAAAGAAGAAGAAGAAGAAGAAGAAGAAGGAACACGTTTCTCGATCTTCTCGTATTTGGTAAATGGCCCAGTTGAGCTGTTCATCGTGCAGAAAAGAGTTGGTAATCCTCCAGATTGGAGGAAACACTATGACGCTTCCAGAATCGTGCGTGTGTTTTTCTCATGTGCGAGAGTATGCAAGAGCCTTAAAATTCACACGTGACATAAATTTTAACCTCTCCATCAGATTTGCTATTTTATTCCTCGCCTACTTCCTCCCCGTATATGCGATAGCGAATAAAATGTTTATAGCGTACATGTAGGTAAGTATATGTATGTACATATTCTCGATCATATTGGCTGGCATTATCACATCACAATGCGAATATCCTCACCGTTTCATTCTTGCTCTCATTAAAATCGTCGTTGCAGTACCGAACGAAGATAAAAATTGAAAAAACATCGATTTGAAGAGCATTTTTCGAATTTCAACGAATTTATAGCCACGCTAAATCAAAGTTGATGTGAAAGCGATAAACTTTTAGACATTCCGACACGACACAATTGATCATTTTTCTTTGTCGATTCGAACATTTTTTTACGATCACAACTCGAATATTGCATTCAAAAAACTGTACATTCCGGATGTTTTTTACGCAGCAAAATAAAACGCATAAAAAAGTTCATGATCGACATACAAAACATAGTAATTAAAATTCGTAACGAATACAGAAAACGAGAGGAACAATCGATCCGGAAAATAATTACAAACTCCTATGGGGATTTTTGTTGGCAGAATTTGTTTTACCACGGACATTAAGGGAATGAAAAATAAAATAGTGATGGGGAAGGGGGTAAATAAAGGGGGGGGGGGGGGGACAAGGATGGATCAATAATCCTGGGGAAAGTACGACGCGATGAAAAAAAAAATTAAAAGTCCGGAGGATCGGTACAAGGGGGAAACTTCACGGTGGGATGTGGAAAAATTTTCAACTCGTTTTGAGATGAACATTGCGGAAAAGAGGGTGGGGCGGGAGGGATAAAAAATCATATCATATCTTGACCCGTTTGTCTGGTAAACGAGAGTTCCCTCGGGGCAACTTTAAATGATTCGAGCATATTTCGTCTCTAAGCCTGCTCCCGTCTCTGTTTAATTTTTTTAAATATTATCTAAAACCACAAAGTCAAAAAACATTTCACTGATTTTTTTTACTTTTGTTAATTGATTTTTGCGTTATTATCAATTTTTTATTTTAATCATGCCAATTTGGTCTCGATCGTCTCGTACATGTGTCGTTAAAAAAATTGTAATGTTCTTGCAATATTGCTTGCCACTTGGAATATCCAATAAAAAATTCATGCAACTATTTCCACAGCGTTTTTCCTTCGATTATACATCGCAATGTCAGATTGAAGTTTTCCCCTTTTGTTTTGTTTCAAACACTTTCCACGGCCAGACTTTCTTTACCCTCCTCACTCCCTCTGACAAGAATACATTTCGAAGTTTTGTGATTAACATACTGTGTTTCAAGGCACTATACCCAAATGTATATTGTGTTACTTTCGATTTGTGTATCACTTATTCATAGGCATATATCTAAATATCAATCTCTCAGTCTATATTTCGTACGTCTGGTGTTTTTCTATACGCGAACATTGAAGCGTTGAAAAAATGGAGCTCTATTGATTGCGACTATACAAATTTCAGGTTTTTTGGATTTTGGAAAATCCAGAATTGGTTTTTTAGGGTTTTTTTACACAAATTCAAGTTGAAAAAAAAAGGATCCGTAATTTCGGTGCTTTTGATGATATTGCACCAAAATAAGCTGTTAAAAAAAAGTTTTTATCGAAATTGTT
Source organism: Rhimphoctona megacephalus (assembly GCA_963989365.1). Taxonomy (NCBI): domain Eukaryota; kingdom Metazoa; phylum Arthropoda; class Insecta; order Hymenoptera; family Ichneumonidae; genus Rhimphoctona; species Rhimphoctona megacephalus. Next base: position 21,590,261 of record OZ022423.1, on the reverse strand, counting down.
TCGGCATATTGAACACTTTATGAAAATGAGTGTATATTCATTTTCTGTTTAAAGTTGAGACTTTAGTTGGAGCTCGTTGGGTTTGTTTTATTTTCACTTTTCGATTACTGACTCAATTTTGAAGTTTGATTTAAAAAAAAATTCCATTCACACCTTTTTTTTTAGCCTCCACACTATAAACAATACATCGAAATGCTATACAGCCTCAATCCTATTGTGGATTATAAGCTTTTTTTCCGTGAAAGATTGATTGAAATCCGTTCGGAAATTTTCGGATTATAAGTAGTAAAATATGCATACAAGCTTTTTTCCCCTCACAGTTTTGTAAATATAGAAATTCTTTTCAGGACATTCTGCAATTAAACAAATTATTTTTGACCAAGGTGTTGCCGCATTTTTTTCTATACATATATGTATGCAGATGTTTAGTTCAGTTTTTGGAGTATTTTTTAAAATGCAGTATTGTTTCAGTATATAGTGAGACAGTATTCGCGTTCAAAAATTCATACAATGCTGAGCTCGTTGAAAAGTCGAGTAAACACAACGACGAAGACAGGCTAAATGTTGAGGTGAGAATATGGAATCACCATAATGATGCATTAAACATGATATTCTCGTGAAACAGCGTAACAAGAAGTTTCATGACTGAAGAACACCTTTTTATTATACATAGTGCGGTAAAACACAGATAGGTTAATGCAAATATGGACCAATTGTGTATCACAGGGTTTTTTCATTCTTGGAACTCCACGTGCAGCTCTGCATACACAGAAAAAACATTTCTACTTATTCCAATCTTCATTTTAGTCAGTCAATCAATTCAATCAGTGAAAAATCAATTTTTCGTATTAAAAACCCGGAAATTAAAACAAATGAATCCAATTTTTTTTTTCCAATATTTTTTCTTCATTTCCAACTCTTTGCCACTTCATTCCCTGTTAATTATCCCGAAAAATAAAATTTCAAGTGCCAAAATGGTGAACCAAATTCATTTCAACTGTTTTACGTACGAAATATAATACAATTTTATCTCTCCCACTCGAAAACTTTACTCAATTATGAGGGACGAATACCACAGAGATAAAATAACGAGCAACCGACTAATGCTCGGCGAAACATTTTCATAAACCTTTATGTAGTACCTGAGATAGACACAGAATTTGTGCGCGAGAGGTTTCGTCTGTCCCTTTGCTCATTTTCATTTTCTAATGTTATATGCCGTGTGACACGTGACATATAACGCACACTTGTAAATGGATAGAATTCTCATGAGATTGAAACAAAGAGGGATTTGCCTCCTTGGATAAGAAAATATCGTTGAAAATTTGAAGCGTTAGCAAAGCTTGTAGCTTTTTCACAACAAAAACTTCACCTCTCATGAACACGTATAAATTTACAATCGCTCATTAAACAAACAAACAATGAATGTCAAAAAAATTAGCACAATCATAGTTCAAACTTTTATTATATTTCATCCATTAAAAATAACTCAACATCCCTTAATTTTCTTTTCAAACAAAATGCAATTTTTGTTTACGATTAACTTTTACATATTTATGCAAATAAATTCGTTATTAACTATACATTGTAATATGAAAATAATACATTATTTTCTTTGTTAGTGTCACTCCCATCTGTTCCTATTCAAGTTACTCTTCTTCTGCATATGAAGATTTTACTCATAGATTTATTCGTCCTTTCTCCTCTGCTCTTTCTCTGACAATTGACAATTGCAACCTCTGAACTTGGCAGTTGTTTTCGGTTTTCCTACTCTGTACACACCTTCACGTACAATAATATTCATATATATATATATAAATATGAATGTATACGCGTGATAGTGTCGTAATCCCCTTACGTACAGTTTGGCGTTTTGTGTCTTTCGCCGTGAGGATTTGGGTCAATGGAAGCGCGTCTCACTCGTGGTGATATCGCGTGAGCTTGAATATCACCAATACTTAGCGTGAGCTCAACGGAGCGATGCAATCATCTCACTAGCACGATTTTATGTATACATACATATGGGGCATTCCATATCAAATTGACCTATCAAATGAGTTTGCATCTGCGATTTCGCTACAATTGGAATATGTTTTAGTGCTTATTGAAAGACATTTCTGTGATTTTTTTCGATTTTTTTCGGCCAATAGCTTCGGAGATATCGATTTTTTGAAAATTTGACGATTTTTTTTTCAAATGCCCATAACTTTTTGAAAAATTCATCAATTTTGGTTTTTTTTTTTTAAATTATTCGTTTTCAAACGTAGTTTATAGAAAAGAAACGAATCAATTTCTTCGCTCCAGTCATCTACAGTTTTTTTTCAATTTTGTGTTGAAATCGCGTTTTTGAAGATGTGTGGGTCCTTCGATTTTTTTTTTTTAATTCTCAAAAAAACTTGACAGAATTTGAAAATTTTTAAGCCTAGTCCCATCGTGGGCCAAGTATTTTTACTATATTTTTTCGATTTTTGAAATTTTTTTTTTTTTTCATTGAAAACAATGAAAAAAAAAAAATTCACACACATAATTACTTGTTAGGTAATATTTTTATTGTGAATATTTATTCACTCTTTCTGTCGTTTAAACAATTTAGCTACTTTTCCTTGATCGAATGAAATCGCGTTTTTGAGAATGTGTGGCTCCTTCGATTTTTTTTTCATTCTCAAAAAAACTTGACAGAATTTGAAAATTTTCAAGCCTAGTCCCATCGTGGGCCAAGTATTTTTACTATTTTTGAATTTTTTCGTTATATGTCGCATGACAAAAAATTACACTTCGTTCATCAATCAATATTTAAAAATACAGTATTTTTCATTTTTGTTATCATTCTTATAATAAATATTTGGTATTTTGATTTTTAATGCTAACGAACGAATTTTACAGTCGTACTCTTGCTACCTTGCATCTTGCATCACAACAGCGCCGTCAGGCGGCGTGGCAATCGCCTTTTTCGCTACTGGTAAAACCTAACTTTACCTAAAAAAAACTGCTGTGTTTTTCACAACATTATCAACTGGTCTTCGCGCTTTTCGTCTAGCCTGCACGGGTGGCAAAAATATTTATTATTGATTTTGTTGTAGGCAAAATTTTTGTACCATGGAAACTTCGAGAAAATACTTTTCTTGTTGTAATCCATTTCAATTGAAAAATCACAATATCACGAAAGGATTGAGGTTAGCCACAGAAAACATGCAGAAAAAACACAGTTTCCTCCGTTCCGACTATTTGTGTTCGAACTGTAGAAAGCAATTCAATCTTATACATGCAAAAGATTCGACTGACAATGATGCTGGTGATGGTATGGACGTCGACGATGATGATGAGAATCAAGCTATTTCCGAATCTCCCATAAGAGGTAAACCATGAGGTTTTTTTTTAATCTTTAAATTGTCAAAAAATACCTTATACGGTTTTTTATCATCCGAATTTTCACGTTTCCTCTGTCTTAGAATCACAGCCGATGTCTAGTGAAGAAATTGAATCCCAACCTAGTAGTTCGTCACAAATAAGTTTGGCTTCGCAACTACCCGTTATTAACGATGCGTTGAAAATGTTGAACCAATCGCCAATATTGTCTTACAAAATAGACAATGAAACATACTTAAAAACAAAAATCACCGATACTGCTAGCAGCTTGTCAATCACATTAGGATTGGGGCAAGGTTTTGAAAGCCAATCGGACTCAGACGATTATTTGACAATGATTGAGGCTTTGAAATTGAAGTTTCATGACAAGGATACTAACAAATCTCAAAAAATTCAAATCCTCACTGTGTTACCCCCAAACTGGACCATTTATAAAATGTGTAAAGTAATGGGTTCGACAAAATATTTAGCTAAAGCTGCTAAAAGCCTGAGGGAAAAAAATGGAATATTGTCATTGCGCGATCCAAAGCTAGGTAAAAATAAAAGTTTACTCTTTTTTAATATTATTTTATTATTTGTAATTTTACTCATTCTACAACCCTTTTGATTAGGCTGTCGTTTATCTGAAGATATTAAGTTGAAGGTATCAGAGTTTTATGTTGATGATGAAATGAGCATGATGATGCCTGGTATGAAAGATTTCGTTTCCGTACGAAATGAAAATGGCGAACGTGAGCACATTCAAAAAAGGCTTATTCTTTCAAATCTCAAAGAATTATATCAGCTTTTCAAACTGCGTTATCCGGATTATAAAATTGGCTTTTCAACATTTGCTTCGATGCGTCCAAAGCAATGTGTTCTTGCTGGGCCTGTCGGTACGCATACCGTGTGTGTTTGTTCAATGCACCAGAACATTAAGCTAATGATTATAGGTAAGCATACAAAAATTGGACTTTAACTGTTCATCTTTTTTTTTTTTTTCTTTAAAAAAGTTACTATTATTGTTTTTAATCGATTTCAGGTTGTAACTTGGGCAAATTATCGAAAAACCTTGCGAAACCGTTAGTAGATTATCATGACTGTTTCGAAATCGTTATATGCGAAAATCCTTCGACAAACTGCTATTATGGCGAATGTGCAAATTGTCCGGGAATTGATAAACTCGAAGATGTATTAGTGAATCTGCTTGACAACAACTATGTTGATGATATAACCTACAAGCACTGGGTTGCTCATCCTAGAACGAGTCTTGAAACTTTTACAAAAAGTTCATTTGACTTTGTAGAAGATTTTTGTTCTCAGATGATTAATCTTTTGCCTCATGCTTTCATTGCTAAAGAACAAGCAAAATTTCTAAGATACAAAAAAGAATCATTAGAAGTCGATGATTTTATTGTGATATGTGATTTTGCCGAAAATTACGCATTTGTAATTCAAGATGCAGCGCCTGGATATATTTCAAGACAGATGACGAATTATGTCACAGAAGTATAGTAATAATATCTGACTGCACTTCTCATGATGCTGATGCAGTTCACGTATTCATTAAAATTGTTATCGAATACATCAAAACTATATCGAAAAGTGCAAAGAAAATTTGCTACTTTTCAGATGGCGCGCCACAGCAATTCAAGAACATTAAAAATTTTGTGAATCTTTATTACCACGAAAAAGATTTTGGTGTAGATGCTGAATGGCACTTTTTTGCCACAGCACATGGAAAAGGTCCTTGCGATGGCGTTGGCGGCACAATTAAAAGATTAGCATCACGAGCAAGCTTACAATTACCATATGATCGACAGATCACGACACCTCAAGAGCTGTATGAATGGGCTGCACATCCTAACAATTTACCGTCTATTGAAATAAGATATTCATCAAATATTGATTATGAAAAAAACAAAAATACTCTGCAATCTCGATATATTCGAGCAAAACCAGTGACGGGTACTCAAAAATTGCATTGTGTAGTTCCACATAAAGATGAATCAATTACAGTTAAGCAATTTTCCTTATCCGATCAAGGAAAAGTAGTTAAATTGTTTAAACGACAGAAAGAGTGAATCACAATAAACACAGAATACACAATAAAATTATTACCTAACAAGTACTTGTCATTGTGTGCAAATTTTTTTTTTTTCATTGTTTTCAATGAAAAATTTATTATAGAACTTATGTTTCTTAGAATAGTTGTTAAAGTCCTTTCGGAATGATATTCCTAGAATTTTCAAAAATCTTTCGAGAAAAAAAAAAAAATTTCAATAATCGAAAAAATATAGTAATAATACTTGGCCCACGATGGGACTAGGCTTAAAAATTTTCAAATTCTGTCAAGTTTTTTTGAGAATAAAAAAAAAAAAATCGAAGGACCCACACATCTTCAAAAACGCGATTTCAACACAAAATTGAAAAAAAACTGTAGATGACTGAAGCGAAGAAATTAATTCGTTTCTTTTCTATAAACTACGTTTGAAAACGAATAATTTAAAAAAAAAAACCAAAATTGATGAATTTTTCAAAAAGTTATGGGCATTTGAAAAAAAAATCGTCAAATTTTCAAAAAATCGATATCTCCGAAGCTATTGGCCGAAAAAAATCGAAAAAAATCACAGAAATGTCTTTCAATATGTACTAAAACATATCCCAATTGTAGCGAAATCGCAGATGCAAACTCATTTGATAGGTCAATTTGGTATAGAATGCCCCATATATATATACATATATATATATATATATATATTTGAGTACAGTATAGTATTTATATATACGTACTACGCTTCATTCTCTTTTTGCTCTTTTCTTTTCCCTTGTCTTTTTTTCTGCGTCACGTAACCACACATATTCCTTATCCGGATCTTAAGCTATATATTTTATTCTCCATTTTCGTTTCGATCCTTTATCATCCTCTATTCAACTCCAAAAATTCGAACGGACCCGGAGCATAAAAAACGCAGCTATGATCGTTAGGGGAAAATTACAATTTTTTAGCTTCCATATGACATTCGTCCTTCGCAGTAAACAACTAATGGATCACGATGAAAATGAGCGATGTTTTTGTTGAAAAATTTCTTCCGGTTGTTGCTCGATCATTCTCGTAATCAGTACTTTTTATCGTAGAACCCTTGAAATTGGGGCTGAAACAGATTTGGAGTTTTCTTTTTGAACTTTCGATGCAGGCGACTGGGCTTTTGGATATTTTCGGCTTAATCGATTACTTTCGATCAATTAAATTTACGGAGTTATTGGTTTGGTGAAATTTCCTATTGAATGTTAACGATTGTTTTGTTGAAGAGACGGATATTTTATCCTTTCGATCCTGCTAACAAATCACACACACACAGACGTATCTCGTTCTTGACCCACATAAGCTCGTGTGCATGGTTATAGAACGTTTGGAAAATGAAATCACCATGCTCGTACTCCTTTTTTATTTTCTCTACTTATCTTTCACCTTGTTCGAACTTCTTTTTCTCGAGTTTTCTTGTATTCAGTATTACATATATATATATATGAATTTGTGTATTTGAAAAGGCGCACGTGGATCGGTACAAAGTTCAAGTGGCCAAGCATGTTTCTCGGATCGCAGAGCACACATATTCGTACAAACAAACTTGTCTTCGCGTCATTTCCGTTTCATCTTATATCCAAGGACAACATTTTTCGATTCACGGAAAAGTGCGGCGACCATTCTGTACCTCGGAGCATCTGAAATATTTTCTTGCTCTCGGTCTTTCATGCTCTTTTTCTTGAATACGAGAATATATAAAATTGCAATCGAAAAATGATTTGTCGATATATAAATGTATAAATATATATATCGAAATAGAATTTATCGAAAATTTTCTCTCTATGTTGGAAAATAATCATGGGCTATTTATCGTATTACGCATTACAGTGTCAAATATAAAAAAAATATTTTCATTCTCATATCAGAATATACAAAAACATAAATTGTTAAAAAAGTAATGTTGTGGCTGTGATTATCATTATTTTAAATTGTTAAGTAAATTTATTTGAAATATAGTTTGTTTTGTATTTTTATTTTTATTTTTATTGTTCCTGCGTATACCCTTGCGAGTTTTTACGAGCCCGTTCCATCACTTTAACCCCACTTTTTCCCCACTTCACTAATTTCTAATTTCCTAATTTTCATGTTCCTGAGAAACCACCAAGAGTGTTGCGCACAGTCACTCTTTTCTAATGCACTACTGTATCGCATTTTCACGAGGGCCAAAGGAAACTGTGGAAAACCCGGCTGATACAGGCGGCTATATTTTTACTGAGTTTTAATCGATTAGCACCATCAGAAACTCAGAAAAACTGCCTTCCGTTCAGCGATTGATGCGCGAGCATGGCTAATCGGTCATCCAACCAAGTATTGGCTTCGCCCGAGGCTGCTTAACTTTGGAGGTCGCCGGAGCCACATACCGACCGCGCACCTATCGCTGTCGGTAGTTTGTTTTATATTTTATTTACCAAATAATTCGTTTCGAAAACGATTATTATTCCTCATACGTTGAAGAAACAGCTTGTGGCTCTTCATTTCTTTTTTTACTGTTGCGGACGTGTTGCAATTATATTTTTTTCTTCGCTGGATAATCAATGATTTCAATTACTTTTGGTATTTGGAGTATCGACAACTGATGATAAATAGGCGTCTGGCTCGGAAGTGCAATATCTTCCGAAAGAGCGGAAAGCCTCTCCTTTCGCTGGGAGTGGGGAGGATATTTAAGCAAGATAGATGGCAGTTTTGGACAGGAGAAAAGTGACATGTTTGCGCGTTTTAGCGACAAAAAGTTTGTACCGGGAAAAAGAGAAGAAAGGAGAAAACGTAGAAAATGAAAAACGAAAGCCAAAACGAGCAACCGGAAATCTTGAGAAAGAGAGGGCTTATATGGAGAGTTGCAGTTTGAATAGAGAATCAAAGAAGGAAGTAGAGAGAGAGAGAGAGTCGAAGAGAAGCTCTATCCACGTGCTCAAGGCAAGGGCGATGAGGAAGCTTTTGAATTTTGCGTCGATATAGTGTCGAATAACACGACAATTCGAAGAACTTCCCGTAAACATACACACACACACACACACACATATATATATGCATAGGGAAATTCGAGCTTAATATAAAAACCCAAGAATAAAAAAATACTACTTTCAAATTTTATTAAAATGGGTTCATGGCAGTATCGATTTTTTATAATTCAATTTAATATTATTTTACCGTGATGATATAAAGGAAATATGGGAAATTATTCTGCAATTTATTTTGTGCTTTTTGTTTTGAATTTCTTTTAGAAAATCCAGAACGTTTTTGAATTCTTTTTAATCTTTTTCCATTAATATTTTTATGGAACCTGACCTGGAAAAAAGTTAACGAAAACAAATTTGAATATCAAGGATATCCTCTGATTTCGTCGGGAAAGCAAATACCAAAAAAACGTCCACATGTCTTTTTTATTCTTTCGATGCATTGTTGAATGTTTGATACATCGGAAGGATTCCGCGAATACTTTTCTCACGCGATTGCATACAATTTCGAGCTGGCCTTATTTCCACACTTTTTTCTCTGTTTGTACACACACACATTCACACACACACATATATATTTTACCCACGATCGCGATGGAAAATCCTCGAGTTGTCGCCAGGGCGTTTGAACACGACGCATTCGCATAACGAATGGATAAAGCGGATAAGAAAAAAAAGAAGATCTGGAGGTGAAATTTCCATAAGCCCCTCTTCGTTGAAGAGAAAAAATGGACAAGTTATATAAATATAGTGACAAAAGATCATATTATATAATATATAAGTATTAATTCTTGCGTGGATTCAGTCTAGCTAAAAATAGTTTATTTGCATGTACTTTTCAACGCATTTGAATACGATTGAATTATTGATAGAATTTCAAAAAATATATTTACATTCACTTTTCAGCAACGATCAATAATGCTGCGAGACTAAAAAATTTTTATACAAATTACCATTCAAAGTTTGTTTATATTTGGCAACAATTCTCACGCTTGCATTCCATCAATTGATTATTTTTATTTCAAAACTGCCATTGATATTGGGAATTGGAGCAATTTTGATGAATTCGAACTCAAACAAAGTCAAATTATCCATCAAAACCACAATCCACTCTCGTTAATTGCAAGACTTGAAATTGGAGGTACAGTTGAAACACTGAAATTACACAAATTTCGAAGAATCCACCATTTTCACGAGTGGAAAATGAAAAATATATATTTCGACGAGTCTCAAACACATGTTTGTGCTATAACAACTAGTAAGTACTTGAATATTACGGTTTATTAACTTGTATTTGCACCATTTGGTAGTATGTTTAACAAGTATACCCGAAACATTCGTACAAAACGTCCGTATTTGACCTCATTGTCGACGTCTATGCAATCTATTTAATACACGTTTTTGATTTTCGTAACTTTGTGTAAATTCATGATTAATTTGAAGCTACATATTGCAATCCAATTAGCATTTCATCGGATTTGTATGTTACGCTAAACTCTAATATGCCGGCATCAACGAATCAGTACCCACGGTAATTTGAAAATTTGTGTTCTAATGAACAAATAAATCGTAAATGCTAATACCATATTTTTATGAATTTGATTTTAGGAATTTGGAATCGTTGAGGTTATTTCAAAAGATTTTGGTCGTTCCCTCGCCTAGAAATTTGTTAGGGTTTGCCTGTTCGTGATTAGGCCGTGATCAGGTTGCAAAATGGGCAGCGCTAGTATGGGACCCCTGATCCGGTCGTAATCAGGCATTTCATAGTAACTGACAAATCAAAAATCCCCATAAGATTTACCCTGTAAAGCCCCGGTAAGGCCTGTCTTATGACTTCCGTACCATTGCTACAACATCGAAACGTGTGTCTCTAATCTCAAAGTGTTTATTTATTTAGTTTATTATAATATGCATATCTGCGGTGTCAACAATTGGAGATGTAATTTATTTAAACTGTTCGAGTAAGGATATAGCGTTGAATTGCGTGTACCTGTTATAATTATGAATGGTTTCTGAAGAAAAAATCTAACCTAACAAATCACCACGTGGTTATAGTGCGTGTGATGTGTACTAAGGTGAAACCGTTCAATATACTCATACGAAAACAAAATATCAAAAAATTGAATTGAATGAACCTTTAAGAGCGATAAGAACATCGTGAAAAAGTATTAATATAAAACGTGAAAAGTAATGATGAAAGTTCTATCCTAAAAAAATACATACGTAAAGGTGTATGTATGTATGAAGAGGAAGCATTATAATGGTACAGTCAGGCAGCTCAATCAGGTCCGTGTTTAGCAGTTCGATCAGGGTCTGGTCACGCAGCCTGATCAGGGCCCAATTAGTCAGCTTGCATCAGGGCATTATGTGCCACACCGTTACATTTCGTGTCAGGGCGCTATCAGGTCGTCTTGTAAGCGCCTTTATACGGCAATGAAGCGGCTTGATAAAGACCAGAAAGGTCTCTACTATAATTTCTAGGCGGGTCTTGAAATGATTTCTGGAAAATTGATTGATTGTCCTATTAATTGAATAATGATTAATTAAGCCTTCCAATGAGAACAGTCATGTGCAACAGACACGTAGGGAAATTCTTTCAAAATCTAAGATTGATTATTTTTGAGGATATAATAAATATTGATAAAAAAAATTAAGTTAAAAGTAATGATGAATTGTGAGTTTGCAAAGGCCGATTTTGCACAGAGAAAATGAAGACTTGATAGACATTAAAATATTGTGTATGTCGAATCTAGAAAAATTGGTTCAAGGAAAATTCGACCTTTCAAAATTGGTCTTCCGAAACATCCGACCGTCCAAACCCAATACAAACAAACTAATACAAACGAACTCAAACCCATCAAAGGAGCCGACCCATTAAAACTCCAACGGGTTAAAAAGTAAACATATAATTATTTTGAATATTTTTTTTCTGGTCGGCCAATCCTTGTCCCTGCCTGCATGCACAGACATATTCGCAATTGGGCATTAGAAATTAGACGATCCCCAATCTTTGATGTTCAAAATTTTCTAAATGCCATGTTTAGTTTTTTTTCTGAAAAAAAAAAAACATTTCTATGGAGAAATTGCACCTTCACCCAAGTGATGACCACTACTGGTGATGCCTAGTCACCGATAGGGAAGAAAAAAAAATTCCATCGTCTTTTTTTTTTTACAAAAACCCTCTTTTCTATATTTATATATAATTTAAATTTTGAGAAAATATCTAATTCGACTTTAGGGAAATTGGTTTCACGTTTTCCCACCAGGGATGAATTTTCCGGGCCGAATTTTCCTGGAACCAATTTTTCTGTTACTCTGTACACCATTATCATAATTCACTTGTTTCTTTTCAAAGCAATGCAAAATTCACACATTCTAACATTACGTTCGATTGAAAGACTAATGGGGAGATTAAAAAACACAAGTTTCGCCGATGTAGTTTGTTTAAGGCTAGACGTTCGAGACGGTAATATTCATGAACCCTTTTGCACCGCGAGAGAGACTAGGTCCTATCGACTAATGCGTTTCACTGCCTTTGAAAAAAAGTTTAAAATGAAGGGCGAAAGAATCAAAGGGGAGAAAATAGAGAGTAACCACGTCTCGAATGCTCTCGAGAGAAATGGCAGAACGGCAATGAGAAAGAGATGAAAAGTAAGCGTCGAACATAATACATCATTACTACTACTGCAATGAAACATATCAAGCCATTTAACTCAAACAGCTATCATGTCAGTTTCTTGCACAACGTTAAACACAAAAAGAAGCGATAAGAAAGGTTTCCAAATATATTTTCGATAAAAAAATAGGCTTATAAACAATGACCTTAAGAGATAATAATAATTATTACCTTATGCGTAACATCTAGGTCTATTGGACTTTTTTCAGGTGAAATCGGCGGAATTAGGCGAACCGTTGCCATTGCTAGTTATTATTATCAATTGTTTATTCGATCGATTATTTATTTCACTACGTAATACACATTTGTTTAAATTTTTCGTTATCAATTGTTCGATGACCGTGTACTTTCTTGTTTTATCCATTTTTAATTGATGTTGATCACTTCCGATTTTTGTTTTTTTTTTTTTATTTTCTTTGTTTTTAGTGGTTTCGTTTAATTATCGTTGCAGCATATTCTTGTAAATGCACCGATATGACTTTATTTTTTTTTTTTTTTTTTTTTTACACCGTTTGTATTTTGTTGCACTGTTGGCAATTTATTTACGTATTTTACCGCGTACGAATTCAGGAATCTTGGAATTTATCAAACCTCGATGGTATGTTCATTTTTTATATTATTAGGCATCACAATTTTGTGGTTTGTCATTATTTTCTTTTTGTTTATTATTATTATTAAATTCACTTCGTATTATAGTCGATCGGAAACTTCTCTTGCGGAAAACTTGTTTGTTTTTACCTAGAATTATTATTTTTTTTTAAATCAGAATTTATAATAGTCGCGAGATTAACCAAAAAAACTTTTTTTTATTTTATTCTAAGATTCACGTTTCGGATAAGTTGTTTCGAAAATAGGAGTGTGTAGAGGAACTTTTTCGCAATTCTGCAACTCGACAAAGTTTTTTAAGTTATCTGATCGATTTTATGATTCTTTTGACACAGACACTTACGGATTTTTTTTTGCATGAAATATTTTGCATTTTTTTCCTTTCTCGAACGTTCCTCAGGCTTTTTGCACCGATTTTCGTTTGATTTTATCAATGTGTAGTTTTGTGTTTGCTGCTTTCCATTTTTTGTTACATAATGTTTATTCTCCTTTCAATCATATCGTTGTTCACTGTTTGACAAAAACGTGAGAAAAATTGAGGCATTAAATTTCGATGAATGTAATCTAAATTCAATCACAAGGTTTTTGAAAAATGAGTGAATCAGACATACAAATTAAGGGGCCAGTCCACTTTAAAAATTTCAAAAAAACGATTTTTTTTACTGTTTTCGAAAGAACATACATTCAGAAATATTTTGTCAAAATTTTATGAAAATCCGAGCTCTCTAAGTATTTTTTTTTTACCTGAACGTCAGGACCTCATTTCGTCTACCTGAGCGTATAGCGCGCTCAAACGCGTTTTTCTCGAAACAACGTTTTCAAAATATAGCTCCATCGTATCTCTAAAATTAATAAACCGATTCTCTTAAAATTTGAACCACATATTGTAAACATGATTCGCAACAAGATGACCCTCGATGGTTTTAAAATTTTGATTTTTACTCTTTTTTTTGTGAAAAACTGCGAAAAAACGCGTTTTTTTTACTTTTTTCCTTTTTCATCTGCCATTTTTTTATTTTTTGATAAAACTTTATATTCGAGGGTCATTTTGTAGCTGGTGTCATACCGAATCTAATGGACTTTGATTTTTTTGTTTCAGACAAGCCATTGCCGAGTTGTGATGGAGCTACCTAGCCCACCTATTTTTGAGGCGTTACGTTAAACTATAGTTTTTGTACTTGAAAATGAATAAAAATGAATTAAAATTTTTTTTTTTATGTATTTCGAGACTTTATTTATCAAGCCCAATAACTTTTATATTCATATCTTTTATAAAATCCTCAAAAAAAAAATCGCGAAAATAGCCTTTTTTTCGTGGCTCCAAAGTGGACTGGCCCCTTAATTATGATTTGAGTTTTATTTAATGTTCAATAAAAGTTGCGCATGTACTATGAAAATGATTCATAAATATTAACCATTCAAATATATTAAATTTTTATTTTATCAGCAGATTGACTTTAGTTGAAATAATTGATTTTAACAAATTATACAATTTGATTTTTTGCTTTTCATAAATTTAAATGAAATGTGTTAAAATGAAGTAAATACACGATTTTTATTCTCGGCCGATCAGCATGCACGATTCTTCATGATCAAATATTCTTTTTCTCGCGCTCCGTACATATCCTGTTAACAGAGAATTATTTCGATAATCCCTTTAACGGAATTTCAATAACGTCTGTTCTATTTTGTATTATTTTTGTCTATAACGTCCTTTTTTCAAGGTCTTTGATTTTAAGGCAAGGAATAAATATAGATATATGTTTTCGAACAGGAGGCAAGGTTCAATTTCGTCCTGAGGTACATTTCGAACCCTTCCCTTCGTTCGATCTAAAATTCCGTGTTTCCTTTTTATGAATTTCGTTTCGGGTACGAGAGAAAGAAATTGAATGTTTCGGAGAAAAGTAGGTCAATGGAAATCAAGGAAGAATATCGCCTAGTTGAAATTTTGTTTGACTATTCGATATTGTTGAATATTTCGATATCGATCAAAAATGTACACTGTAACCTTACACCATTTCGATTAGATATACCGAATTAATGAATGCATTTGATAATCAAACGACAAACAATTCATACGAAATTTACGCTCAGTGTTTATTGACTATAAATTGTTTATCGTCCCCAATTGAATTTCTTGTTTTTTTTTTTATAGTTCTAGATTTCGTGTCCGAATGAACACAACTTGGTAAGCAATTAAAACAGCTTGTTCCTTACTAATTGATTTTCTCTATCGGACAATCTCTCCGTGTTAAACCATAGAAAAATTACTTCTGTTAAAGAAGTCTAATACAACTGTTTGTGTCGTAAAATATATTGGACAATCAAGATTGAATCGACGAGTTTGTAACTATTACAATTTTCATTCTGCTTCTCATGAAAGTAGGTCTTTTTTTTGGTAATTTCATCACTAAATATTGAAAGATAACAAAAAGTCTCCAACTAACATTGTCTATCAAGAAATTATAAAAAAAAATCGATCAAGCTAGTTTTTTCACCTGAGTTGATATCGTTGAAAATATAAATGTACTTTAGAAATTCTGCAATCGGTGGCATTGAAGATTCGACTCGAAAAGTCCTGTCTATGGGACACTATCGATTTTTATAACGATTGTTTTTTTTTCGTTTTGAACCCAAAACGATAATTCATACTATGGCTGGTAAAGGTCTTTGGGAGAGAAGTCATAGATTTGGGATGCTGTATAATTGAATGGAGATCCTCACGTACTGTATTCTCTTTTATCATTCTTTCTCTTTTCTTTATTTTCCTCAATTTTTTTCCATTTTCATTTTTCTCCGTCTTAACGTCTGAGCATTAAGTAAAAAAACTTCTTATTTCCGGTTTTCCCCTCATATACGTAAATTCAAATGAATTTGGAGAAAAATCGTCGCCTGCGAAGTGGATTTACGTGTACAGATATTTTCATAAAATTATTAACAACTCAAGAATTCTCGAATTAATTTTTCTGACCCCTCTTCAAGGATTATTACGATCTTTCCTTGAGGTAATTTCGCCCCGAGCTTTTGAGCTCACCGGGAGGAAAAATCATAAAGATATCCGTCACGCGAAGTAAGGATTTTCACGTAGAGTCGATAAATAAAACAAACTTTGCTCTCTATTTTTTTTCTTCGCTTTTTTTGCTCCTTTTACAGACAAAAGTTCTTGAGAATTTTTTCATGGAAAAATACGCTCTCTTCAAGTTTTAACGTATATACAAGGAAATATATGCATATATCTATATATGTGGATAACAAACGTAATAAAAAATCTTTCCTGCGACTTGCCTCTGAAGTGGATCTCAGAAAATTCAAATTAGTTTTATCTGAGCTTAAGAAAATTATGTAAAACGCGATGCGGGGAATTTTTTAATGTTTAGGATCACCCATGACGTTTTTATATAAAAGTTTTGGTTTTTCTAGAAAAAAAAAATATACACATCGTTTATGCGGCGGAAATAATTATTCATTGTATCGTTATCTATAATTGGTTGAGGAACGACTCAAGACACGCAGTCATGTTTTTTCGTTTCGAAAAATTGACTATTTTCCGTGAACCAAATTCTGATTAAAAAGAAATGTCCAGGAATTTTAATATTCAAAGTACACGTAAATATAATTATAACTTGTATTTTTTTAATAGTCACAAAATTCCCTGTCAAATATTCGAGATTATTTGGCCCTTTCTCCTAACTGTTATTATCTCTAATAAACATTCCAGGGTCACGTTTACGAGATGCTTTGATAACGTGTCATGCACGAGATTGAGGCGCCAAGAATTTGACGGGACTGCTTTGGATGCTTTTCCGTCCTCGTCTTCACTTCGGAAATGGTAAACCATGTCGTGACGTTTTTGATCAAACAATTTCTATCAAACTTTCTGAGATAATAATATAATTAGAATTTGATTAAAAATCAGTTTTACGAAACAAAAATTTTGTAATAATTATATAAATAAAACAAGAGAAGAAGAAAATATTTTTATTTTCGTTTAAATTCAATTAAAATTCATTTTCAATTAAGTTTAATCAGAAGTAATAATAAAATTATATTTTCCATCGTTAGATCAACTACGATCCTTCACAGTTTTATTTTCTATGGTTCTTTTTTGGTAAATAATTGTTTATTTAATTCGATTTCGAAATATTATTCATCCATTACGAGCAGGTAGCATGAAAAATGGAAGTAAAGATATGTAAAATGTCTATTGTGAAAGAGAACATTCGAACGATGAATTTATCAATTTTTCGTGAATTAATGGGTTCTACAGAGCAGGACAAATCGTAAATATGGACTGATTTATTTAACAACTGGCCCTGAAAACGAGAGTCACATCATTGTAGTAATGGCGATAATTCTCTTTCTCGCGAGGTTTTGGGAATACGTGGGTTGCGACCATTATTCCGGTCTTTCTCTCGCAGCTTCAACAAGGGCTCTCAACGAGTTCGGCTCTTCATGAATATAATTTTACACAAGAGGCATTCGGATTTGCATGGAAATCACGTCAAATTCCCTACCCAAAACGCCCTTTCTCTCTTCTCTTTCCTCCTTAAAAATATATACGCAAACAGGAAAAGTGATGAATGAGATAATGAAAAAGAGTGAGAAAGAGAGAAGAAAACGTGATCCTCTTATGAGGGGAATTCCTCGAAAGCTTCAGTACCTAAACTAAATATTGCAGTTGGTTTACCTTGAAGAAAAGTCAGACGAAAATAAATCGGGTACAAATATCAAGTATCGTTATTTCACCTGATTTTTTTCATATTGTTATTATTTTGTTGCAAAATAGAAGTTCAAAAAATAAGTTTATATCACAAAGAATCCCCGAAAATGGATGTTTGTGTTTTTGGAAAAACTTCTGATATCTTTATCCATATTCAAAGTTGTTTAAAAGCATTATTACCTCGTAAATTATGATTTTATTCATAGATTTGCGTGAGTATGTTGTACAGAATATGAGTATATACATGGGAAGGGAAAAAAATGTATTTCCATCCTTCAACCATGGCTGTTATCGCGAGTAACAAAAGAAAGAAGATTCCTCGTCCTTTATGCACCGCCATTATCGAGCTCGTGTACCGTACAGACTTATGCCCCAGTGTTTTTCATTTTTACGTTCTTAGCGCCATCTCGGTGAGCATTGAACAGCGAAAAAGCTCGCGGTAGTGCATTACTCCTAGGAGTTTAAAACCTTCGTCTGAGCGATACTATAAAAATCTTTTTACAGGAATTCGTGTATTACAGAATGTCATGATACGAAACGCATTTCCCCTGAGAAAATATAATTAGCGATATGTATATAAAACCGTCACGGTCTCTGTACCGCATTTAATACTTTCGACCTTAATTACCATCAAATAGACCATAAAATTCTGCTTTTCATTATTTTTTCCTTATTCCTAGTTTTCCGCGAATAATTAAAGCGCGATCAAAACTTTTTCAATCATATACGAATTTCCTAAATTTTAGTACGAGTACGAGTTCCTATTTTTGATAAGAACTAATGAAAATTTTTTCTTTATTTGTTACGACCGAAAGAGTGTACGAAATTGTTGAACAATTTGGTAATTTAATTGAAACCTCTTCAGTTTTATCATCCTGCTATAATAATATTGAGGTGAAAAACTCTGACTCTGACAGAATACGAGCACGCTGATCAGATTTTTCGCCCGTCGAGTTGTAAAATTACGGGGTGAGTCTTGCTCGCAGCGTGCTGATAATAAAAGCACTCGAAGCAACGAGCTCTTCTGAGACGAGGGAAGTTAAATCCACGGTTGAAATCTTATTACATGTACAAGCGATGTATATTTTCGTACATACAGGCACGCACACATTTATTATATACATACACGTGTTTAAGTATTGAAAAGTATTTGAAATGAAAAAAGACATCGATGTTTTTGATCACGTCCCTCGTCTCATCATTATTGACTTATTATTCCTTAAATTATAATCCCTTTTACTACGTTATCTGTTTTAATTTTGAATATTTCACTTGACGCGTAATTTTCGTCACGATCGTTATGTCAACAAAACGAAATAACCGTACGGGAAAGGTTGATTCTCGTCGTTTTCACCGACGGATTGATCTATCGATGTAAATTCGAACGCCACGTTAATATCACTATCTTCATTTTGACGTAGCACAAAATTTGTTTGTTTCTCCTCTTGTTTGTCCACTTCGTCATTCACTATATCGTCGTGTCGACAGCTCGTCTCGTCATCAATGCCGATCGCTCTTATAGTTGCTATTATTTTTTTTCTATCTTTCGACAAATCCACGTTTCGTGAATCGCACTCAACGACGAGCAGTCTCGTGCTCGTCAACGGGGCTGCTGGTCTAAATGTAACGATCGAGGATTGCGCAAACGCGTACCGATGATCGTTCAGTACGATATCCTCATCGATGTGCCAACGATCTGATAATTTCGTCGATCTTATCATCGACGATAATTGTATCTCAATTCCTCGACGATTATGATCGACCTTTTTATTAATGGTGCGACGTTCGTCCTCGTCGTCCTCGTCGTCGATCGGTGAGGTACGTTCCTCCGATCGTACCTCGTTACGCCGGCACATTTTTTCTACGATTTTCCAATTATTTACGATCGTCGAGGCGATCGATTCTAATTGTTTACTTTTCTTATTGTTTTTCGGCTTCTCGTTTTTTTCCTTTTTCTTGCGATCTCTCGTTCGATCACATGCTTGCTATTGAGCTGGATGTATCGACAAATTTACATCATTTGAGAATTCAAATTAAAATTACACTCCACCAATTGAAACAAAAAAATTCTCGTACTTTATGAGATTTTTTTTCTTCTAATTTTTTTTACTCTTCAATACCGCTATTTTTTTCACCAACCCTTCAATCTACTCCGGAAGTTTAGCAAGCTCCGTGAGAACCACTAAAAATAATGAAACACACCACTCAGCAAATTCGACAAAGTAACACGAGGAAAACATTCAAAATCCCCATCGCGACCACCCTTCGGTAGCTTTTTCGTCCGCACGACGCACATCGGAAACGCACTGTCGAAGAAAAGTGGCGAAATGAGAAAAAAAAAAAAAACAGGAACCCTCGGTTTGTATTATAATTCGTGATACATACGAGGCGGGAGATAAATCCCGGGAGGGAGCCGTTTTTATTCCCTTTTTTTTTTTAGCCGACGGTGCACATGTATCTCGATGAAATATGTCTCATCAGTCAAAAACACTGTCAGTTTTACGTTATTATTATTGTTATGATTAATATAAGTTAAATTCCATTTCGACTAATGTTTACTATTATTGTTAATTCCCGAAACGTCAGAAATGTTGGACGTACAATTATTTGCAGACCGCAATACAGCTCCTGTCGATAATACTAATGACGCGCTAATCAATAAATTACACATCTTACACTCGTTTATTTATTATTATTATTATTATAATCATGCTAGCTGCACGCATTTTCATGCTGCTCGAGGATGCAAACAAATGTTTGTCTTCGTATTGGGAAAAAATTCACGAGCAGTATCACCGTCGTTTTCTTCGTTGACCAGCACCGCAATTGTTATCTGCTCTCTTTCATTTTCAACATGTCTTTTGGGTTTCGCATTTATCAAATTTTGTTCATTATCATCTCTTTCTCAAACGTGAGGACGAGGTGAACGATCGAGGTGGACGTGCGACAAAGACGAGGAGCGCTCAACAATACGCTCGCGCGCGCGTGAGTGGGGAGAGAGAGAGAGCAAAGAGAGCTCAAAAAAGAGAGAGCCTTTGCGAGCGTCCGCAGGCTGCGACGCTCCCGACAGGACTGCTCGAATGTCACTTTTCTTCCTCTCGTTTCACCCTTCGAGAGAGCTCGGCTGTTTCTCGCTCTACGCCGTGTGCTCGGCGCGGTCGCGCCGATCTTGTATGCCCACCCGCTCCCTTCAAGCGGGGGCGAATACAAGAGGGAGATAGACCAATAGATAAGGGATGGCGATACTGGAGAGAGGGAGAGAATGAGAGAGAGAGAGAGGGGGGGGGGGGGGGGAGTGAGTGAGTGAAGGGTGGTCGACGCCGCCGCCACTATCGGCGCGCGCGGCCACCCCCTCGAGAGGCTTCCACCGTCTCTCGCCCTCCGTCTCTCTTTTTCTCTCTTTCTCTCTCACTTTTCATTCTATATTCTCCTCTTCTCTTGTTCCTTCAGTCAGTGCTTTTCCTCCGGAGCTGCTTCTCTGCCAGTTTCTCTTCTCTCTCTCACTATTTCTCTCCTTCAAGAGATTTTAGTGGCCAATGGGGTAACGAGAGTCGCTTGATAATGTGCAAGTTCCGCTTCTTCGAGAAAGTTAGTTTTTCTTGAATAATTACAGATTTATGCTGAAAGTATAATTTCAAAATCGTTTCAATCGAGTAACTCTTTTGTGCATAATCAGTTGATTCACCATTACTTTAATTGTTCGAAAGCTCTCCTTGATAAATTTCTTAACGGAGTAAGTCCCGAGTACATCGCAAATTCATTTTCAACATTCCTATGGGATTATCTCGCTGTACCTCCAACCCAATCTTCGTAATTTTCGCTTTATATCATTAAATATTCATGCATACTGTGATATTTACTGAAAACAGCAGCTGTACCAATTGAGTTTATCATTCTACTTTCATTGTATCGTTAATACCCAACATAATTACGGTATTATTGTAACTTGAACGTATTACGAGAGGTATGTTCTTCATTCGGTCTTCTTTCTACGATTATCTGATGTGGTAGGTAAATTTACGATTTAGCTGACCCTCGTTACCCCCAAGTTCTGGGTTTCTTCCACGATATCTATCTTGGTCCCTCTCCCTCTCTCTCTCTCTCTCTCTCTCTCTCTCTCTCTCTCTCTCTCTCTCTCTCTCTCTATCGTTCCCTTACTAGCAACGTGCACCTCCACCAAAGCCACCAAAGAGCAACCTTTCATCCTCCTCCTCTTCTCCTCTCCTCCCCCCCCCCCCCCTCTCCCTGTTCTCGGTACGCAATCACGCCCTGGACATGTCGCTATACGCGTTTACTCATACATATACCATCCGTTCACAACAAAATGAGCAAAAGTGGTGCGTTACATTATATAACTATACGAAATTGTAAGTAACGGAGTTTAGACTTCGAAGTAGAAAATGTCCTCAGGCGACCAGGTAAGGCGCTGAAAAGCCGGGCGCTTGTGGACAGGTAGATTGAATGATCCAAGCATTTTTTATCTCGATCTTCCTTCCTCTTCTGTTATATCTCACATTGTAGGTCATCCTTGAGCTTTCAAGGATCGGATTTATTTGATATATATACTGTGACCGAATTTCGTATCAATTGAGATTGATTTCAATTTTTGTTTTGATCGGTTCGAAAACTCGTTTGTTCCAGCATCTTTCGGGAAGACAATTTTCAGATAATTGCCAATTTAACGTTGTCGATATCAAATTATTTTGCATTTCAATATATATTTTTGTTTGCTACATTTTTTTTTTTTATATTTGTTGTTCAGTAATTTCAGTACATTTTATATTTATAAAAATGTTATTTTTTGTTTTTATTCTTCCTGCCTATACCCTTGCGGGTTTTTACAACCTCATCCCTTCATCTTAAACCCACTTTTCCCCCACTTCACTAATTTCCTTGCTCCTCTGAGACCCCCCAAGAGTGTTGCCCACAGTCACTCTTTTCTAATGCACTACTGTATCGCATTTGCACTAGGGCCAAGGAAAACTGTGGAAACCCCGGCTGATACAGGCGGCTATATCTTTATTGAATTCCAGCTGGTTAGCACCATCTAAAACTCAGAAAAACTGCCTTCCTCTCAGCGATTAATGCGCGAGCCTGTGCATGGCTAAGTGGTCACCCCACCAAGTATTGATCTCGCCTGAGGCTGCTTAACTCGGGAGATCGCCGAAGCCGTCGGTCTCAGTACATTTTATATTTATTCGCACTCTTTTTTTTCAGTAATGGACTGTTTGCGAAGTTAAAAAAAAAATGGAATATTGTGTATTCGTTTGTAGTTTTTTTATGAACCTTTTTTTTAAGAAGATTAGCATTTTATTTTTATGGTTTTGAGGTTAATCTCCGAAATTTGAGGAAGAAAAAATTTGTTACTGATTCTAAAGTGAAATAATCATTAGCCTCCTGCACGGTTTTTCGTACGTTGCAGCTTTAACGCGATCACGTGCACGTGTGATGTACATAGAGGAGATGGAATTAGGGACAGGGTGCCTAGAGAGGCTGATTGTTCTTTTGGATCGAGTTCAATTTTGCACGTACGTCAAACGGAGGGAAATTCACTTCGACAGAATTACTCCCGAACCAATCACGTTACAGAATCTGGCCTTTATACTTTTATCCCTATAACGATTTCGCACTCACGTTGCCAGCAATCGTTCAATATGAAGAATGTAAACTTTGGATATGTTATATAATATATTTGTTCTTGAGTGAGAAATTCTACGCAAACTCGATTTCCGTTTGATTCTCAGCCTTTGAAGCTGTGCCGATTATTTTCAAACATTTTTGTCCTAGATCCAAGATTCATTCTATTACTACCACAATTTTCGTGCCAAAATATTTTTTTTAATCACTTTTTATCCCTATATATTTGAAAGGGAGAATTTCGAGTAGTAAAATTTAACTGCCCACATAAATGGAACTGTAGATTAAAATATTTCACCTCGAAAGTGGATTTTTCTTTGGCATTTCTCATATTTTCAAATATCCTTTCGTCGGTGCTGGACATGCAAAAAAAAAAAAAAAATACTCCAAAAGCAAAATGGCTTTTGCGCGAGGCAGAACCGAAATGAAAAATAATCGTCCCGAGGGTCAAACGTTGGTGGAATTCGTGAGAAATCTGTCAATGGAATGGAATAGAGAATATAAACGTACCCATGTGTATATAGTGTCATATTCATGTGAAAACAAGCATATAGTTTACATTGAACAAGATAATCCTTTTATCGAACAACTCATCGTTGGTATAAAATATATATGCATTTTTTTATTCCAACCTTTTTATTTTATTACAGCAGTGTAAATAACTCGACGAAATGGAAAAGCTTCGTCTTTTACTGGGAGATTTTAGTATTCCTGCTGTAACGTTGGTATAAGGTCCACCCGTATTTGGTTAATGCGAACCACGTTGTCCAAGCTCTATATGCGATAGATTCACTCGACAATTCGCCTAATTTAGCATTCCGTGGTTTAACTGTGTGGGATCACGAATATTGTAAGGGAAATGGAGAGAGCAGAGGGGGTGAGCGTTTGCGTTATCACCTATTCGACCGACCGTATTATGGTACACGCGTAATCAGCACATAATCGATCGTACATCGTTGACACGTCGATTGAAATGCGTCAAATGTTCCTATTACGAAAACATTATGGATTAACAACTGTTTATGGGTCCTAATCTCACCGAAACACCGATGACAATTTTTCGAAAATCATGCGCGAAATAAAGAACAATATTGTAGACACTCCATGATTCTTTAGAGGTTTTAATTTTTTCTTGAATTTTTCATTCAAATGTTCATAGATTTATTGAAGGTTCCGTCATTATTGATAACTGAAACGATAGTAAGAATCTTATTTTTCCTTCCAGGCAGATATTTTTCGCTTTGAAATTGTTCTTTATAGCATTTTTTTGCGATTTTCGATTGTAGCTTTTACTTCTTGGCAGTGAAAATGGCCACAATTTAATTTCAAGTTTATTTCGTTAAAACTTTGTGACGAAGATTATTAAAATGTTGTACAAAGAAATTTGAATTCAATGGTACAATATTGTAACCTTTTTTCTTGGTGTTTTATCGATAAAAATTGTTACTTTTATCAAAAGAGAATGTGCGAAAAAAAAGAAAATCAAATTGAAATCATAGCGGAAAAACAAAGAAAATAACCTTACAAGTTTTTGTTGATTTGGTATTATTACAAAAACAGGTGCAATATTTATGTCTTGAATGTCAAAAGTCGATGAGATATGTATCAAGCAAACCGTGTTTATTAATCAGAGCAATTTTTATATTTCCGTAAAACTCTCAAAAATTACATTTGAATGTTATAAAAAAGAAATATTGTATCGAATTTGAACGCAGCCAAAATAACAACTTCCTGTTACAACCAGACAAATCGATGTATAGATAATCGATGCGAAATAAACTGAAATAGTAGTCCGACAGTGGAAAATTCAATTTACGTATATCATATCGCAGAGAGAGCTTGCGGTGTAGGAGGAAGATTCAGTAGAATTTGTCTGACCGCATCGGGGTTGTAACTACTGCTGCGATCGTTTCGACGCGATAAAATGACGGATATGAGAAATTCGTCGCGACTGAAAAATTGGAAAAATTATATTGATTTATAATATGATCATTTTTCGTATGTAATTTATAAATTTACTGGATTATTAATCGTCGGATTATATTTATCTTTATTTTATCAATTGGCGAGATCGAAGCGAAGAACAACAACTGTGGTATTTCCAGCTTATTTTTTTACTTCCACCTCGAATTGAATCAGTAAATAACATTTATTTAGTAGATATGTGTAAAAGGGACAAATTTATTAGATCGAAGAAACGCACACAATGGGACACAGAGGGATTTGGCTCCTCGCAAATTGAGGTGGATGCTGAGTATAGTGGCCACTGAGGTACGCTTCGGTGCTAATGAACGACTAACGTCTGACTGAACCCGGTCCATGACCACTGGACTCTCACTGTCTCTAATGGTAGACAAATCACGGATTGTAGTTATATATTTGGATACTAAAGTCTCGCTGTACGCGTTCATACGAAATGTGATACTCCATTTGTTCCATTGTGAATAACGTGTTGTTTCTCAATGAATTATTTGCGGTACACCACGATCATACCTCCAATTATATCGACGAATATATTTTAATTGATTTTAAAATGCATCGATCCTCTTCGAACCTCAATAAATCCTACAATCTATTTGCGAAACATGCAGATATACCGTCGTTCTAACCGTACAAGAAATTCAAACCATTCTTTAGTAAATGGATTCTTTTTATACTTATATCCAAAATTCAAATTCAATATCGATATAGTACTGGCTTTTTTTCAATAGATGATTGACTTATTTAGTTAATTCAAGTAAAATTAATACTTCATTTATAATGAAATGTTATAGGTTTTTCTGTGTTTCTATTTATTTCCCTCGGAATTTCAACTTTTCAGTTGCCAGTCATTTTATCGTAATACTATTCGATACATTGATTATAAATTTTCGATAAAATGGCAATATAAATTTTTCACTCGATGAAATACGTGATAATTGGAATAATCGTATCGATAAATAAAAATAATGAGAACAATAATGAACTCGTTGAAAATTATGACGTTAACGTATTTAATTGACAATCTCTTCGTTGGAGTGTTCGATTGAAGCTTAATTGAGTTGAAAACCGCTTCTGAGTCTCTCTCATGCGCTTGTAGAGGACTGTACACAGCAGCACAATATCATATAGGTTGAATTATACTCCTATTTATATACGGAGTATGTGTGCGTGTTATGTATGTGAAAAAGCGATTATAACAATGACACACTCTTGTAAAACTCGAGTGCACCAAGTGAGTCTAGTTCTCACGGTGAATGGACGTTGATGTGCTCACTCATACGTATACACGTTTTGCAAGCTTTCCGGTGGCATTAATGCGCCTGCAATCCTCAACTCGTTGAATTAGCTGAATAAAAAAAAAAAGAAATTTTGGAAAAAAATTCTTTTGCTACCGGAACTTTTTGCTAGCAGCGTGTTCGACTGCGAATTCAGCACATGTTTCTACTCTCGAAATTCCCTTTTATTGTGAGCGAAAAGAAATTTCGTACAATTCTACAATTCTCCGCTGATCCAATTGCGAACTAAAAACAAACTTTTCCATGTGAAAAACTAGTGGAACGTTAATAATAAAGAAAAAGAAACAATTTTAGTTATCCAATGAGGACGACGATTTTTTGTGGCTCATAATCTTAATGGGATTTGGAGGAAAAAAATTAATGGTTGGCTTGAGTGGCTATAGAATACGCTCATGGCGTTTCAAGAGAAAAGCGATTTTCCTCGAGGTGGTCGGAAAAAGGATGAGCACTTTTTTTCCATAGGAAATCCGAGGCTCTTACTAATTGAGAAGAGAAAATGGATTCCCTCGTACAGACTTAATTGCACCGAGTGTTGCATTTCATTTACAACTACAAGCATAGAGTGCTTGGAAAATTTGACGATTAAATTCAAAAACAGCGTCTGTGGCAACGTGTTCCTCCAGTACCATTTTGTTTTAATTTTTCTACGTGATATTAGCCACCCTTTGAATCTTGAATGCTTTCGTGCACTCTTTTTTTTTCTTCCTCTGTTTCCCTGCGAGTAATTGGAGCACGATACAGTGGATTTTTCGACACGAGCTCTCCAGAATTGTTCCTGAACGTTGTACTGTTGTTCTTGTTTTCGCACAACCAAAATGGCATCTGCTGCTATCACTCACGAGAAATCGAGGTCGTTTACCATAAAATAGTTAGAGATGGCTTTTCAGGCATATTCCTCTTCCTGAAAATATCCGATCTATGTATATTTCTGGTATTTTTTATGCGAGTCAGATCTCCTCTAATGAAAGCCCTTTTCGAGAGTGCACTTAACGAAGAATTCGTAGCATTCCCTTGGATCGCATGCGGGGATTCCCGGGAAAGCTCAAGGCAAACTGTGTGATTCAATGTGGTGCTTGAATGGAGTTCATCTCAACCGAGAGGCCGGAAATCATTTAATGGTTACTTTTCATTGAAATATTGCTTTATATTATAATTGTCGTAATAATTAATTTGGATAATATAAAAAAATATAATATGCATTTTATAATGAGGCAGATTAATTGATGAAGTAATATTTTGAAAAATAGCAAATATTGTTTTCGTATAATACGATCGCTTGAGAGAATAGCGACCGGTTTTTTCAAGAATATTCATCAATCTTTAATTTATTTATTATTTTACATCTTGCCAGTTAATTAAGATATGAAAAATTCTTTTTTTATGATTTCCTTCATCCAATCACGATCCAAGATTTGCCCTCGGGCAATTTGCATAAAAATACGACTTCGAGATAAAACGCGCGAATTTCTTTCCCAGGTAAAACGTAACTTACGTTACTCTATGGACAATATAGCTAAGATGTATGTACCTGCATTATATATTCATCCATACATTCATTCATATCGTGCATACATTTAGTACGTTTCCAAAGTGTACGTATATATACTTCAATAGTTCACTAGGGACGAAGATACCAGGTGTAAAATATATTTTCATGCTCCTCCTGGCACTTTAAGCTCCCGATATTCTAGAACTTGGGGCCAAATAAATCATACGCGAATCTCAATTCTACATATTTTTTTTTCTCTTTCTCGACCTCATTCTCGTCTCTCTCTTCAATTCGAATTTTTCACATTTTTATCCCCGTTACGGAATATCGGTGAACGAGGCCAATTGTTATTCATCACTGGAATTTTCATATATATTTTTTGTCATTTTTTTCAACGCGAATTATTTGAAAGTTTGTATATTGTATCACAATTGAATTGATCGGAATAAATTGATATACGCAATTTATTGTATAAGGTAAAAGTACCATATTCTGGGAGTATAAGATTCCTTCAATTTTGCAATGAATTTGTAATTGTTTTATTAAAAAATAGCCATACCAAAATTATTTTAGCACGATAATACGTTTTTTTTTCTTTATTTCTTTTCTTTCTTTATTTTTTTCTTTAATTTCTTTATATTGTATTTTTTTTTCCTTTAATTTCTTTAATATTGTAAAATTTCAAATTCATTAAATAATATTTTAATTTTTTTTTTTTATGAATTTCAGAACCCTATAAATGTATGTAATTCCGTGATAAAAATATGCCGCTGTCACTAATTCCGTGATATAATGTCCATAATTCCGGCATACTTTATTCTATAAGTATTCCAGCTATAAAATATTTAAAAACGATAACATTGGTGTGTTTTAAGATTCATTTAACCGTAACCAATATTACGGTGCTTAGGATGTAATAACGGATATGATACTCGATCTGATACTCAATTTCATGCCAGGTATCTTCAATTACAGTCCGCAGAACGGAATAAGGGAAATACACATTATTTCGGACACAATTTCGTACTAGGTGCAAACAGGTTAAAATATGTTTTTTTAAATTTAGAATTTTTACTCAAAATTGAAGAAAAACTATATATATTTATTGTATAATAACGGAAAAAATACTCTGATCAAACCAAGAATCTAATGCAATAAAAAAATTATGCCAACGAGAAGATTTTCATATCGGGAAAAGAATAGTCACTATTTAAAGCTTCAATAGATAATAATTAAATTTAAAAAAGTTACCACGTAATTATCTCCAGCATAACTCTACAGTATACTTTATTTATGCGACCAGTTATTTTATTAATAAGCAGGAGTTAATTTAAAAAATAACGTCCCGTTCTTGGTACGGAAATATGTACATATCGAAAAAATCTCGAACGTAATTCCGTGCTTCAGAAAAGTGGATTTTTGATTTAAAAAACTCACAAAAGTACTCGAAAACCGGGATCAATTAATAAATACAACAATAATGGTATCGTGGAAGCGAAATTTTATTAAAAAATAATTAATTCTTACGTTTTGTGACCTTACGAAAATGGTGACCACACGTTGTTACTTTGTCCAGTGAAAGTGCCTCGTACGACGACTCGTCGGCGACTGATGGATTGGCTCAAGATTGCAGTTACAGTGTTAATAACAACGTAAACTAAGCTTGAATTTTATACATCGTATAGGAGTCACGGATTAAGTTTTCCTTCGAAATTCCCCAAAATATGAAAAAGTTTTCTTATTTTCACGTTTTCAACTAAAATTCCCGGAATAGTGTACTACCCCGGAACATGGTACATTTACTTTACGTTCAAATTAGTGGCAGCGAATAAACAATTGTAACGTTAAATCATCAAACTGAACAAGTAATGCATTCCCATAATTGCTATTATCCAAAATGAACATTTTTACAATAAATTGAGGACCAATTATAAGTACGATGATATCGTTTTACGACGTATAGTTGAGTAACGCGGAAGTATGGTAATTGGATTGTTGAAGGAAGGTAAAAAGTTGTTACTTGGTTTGTTCAACGAAAAAAAGCTCAAATGTTTTTATCGCGCTTCGCAATGAGACAAGTCGTTGTAGCGAGCAATTTTTCGTCTTCCTCTCACTCTCCCTCGACAAATATCTGTTTTTTTTTTCACCACTCGCGTGTATTACAAAGCCTGTTAGTGTTTTTTTTTCTCTTCAACCCTCTCACTTCGAGGATTAATGTGCTTTCATGAGAGCCTTTGTAAAGATTACGTGAAATCGTCGTCACTTCCATCCTCGAAATGTACTACCAACGATCATTCGTGTATACAAGCGTGCGTTTGTACGTAACACAGTGTAGTTGATAAATCCTCGTGTATAGAACGAGAAGAGTGGTCGTGCTCTCGTATCAGAAAGCTCATTGGTGTTGAAGGATATCCCGGGGCGCGAGTCAGCGATTGAGCCGCCCGATTAGCTGGCAATTCTTTTTTCTTTTTTTTTGCACCTCCCCTAATTGAATCACCGCATGAGTGAGCTCAGCCAGAAAGCTTGCACGCCTTGTTGATCATCCTCAATATGCTATACGAATCCGCAACCCTCTCTGCTTTTCTAACCCTCTTTTCCCCATCACATTGACGCACGTGTACTTGTCGGATATGCTTTCGTCTAGAGCATCCTTAAAAAACTGAATAATCACACCCTTGCGATTTTTTCTTTTGCTTATCGAGATTATTCGTTTTTTTTCCAAAATTCCATGTCATTGATGATCTCATCGAATTACTAATGGACAGGATTTTTGAAAAAGTAACAAGAACATTTTTATTTTTCGACTTTTGTAGGGAAATACATTTTCCAGAATTGTTAAAACAAGAATTTGCATCGTTCGGTTAGATGTCAAGTGAGTGTTAGAAAAACGTAAAATGGTGGAAACTTTACAATTTGCAGCCTTTTTCCTAACTAATTTCGTTGGAATCAAGTCTCTTTAAAATCTATATTAACCATTTTTAAGCTCGCATTAGCTCTTGCCCATTATCATTAGAGCTAGTTTGCACGTTCTCTACGAGGGTTTTACACGCCAACAACCTAGTGGACTACACGAGCGTTGCATTGTTATAGACCCGCATATACACATACACACACAGATAAATATCGTGGCTTTCATGGTATTTGCGAATTTTCATTGTGTTTGCGAATCCACAAGTGAACAAGCGTTTACAAAGTGATCCTTCACCTATTATAATTCAGCATAATGATAATTCGATCGATCGACGCTCGTTTTGCTTTACCTTACAGTTGCTGAGTTTACCTATCTCTAACAAACCACGTTTTTTCACGGTTTGCGTTTAATTTTTTGCTTCCTGTGTTCATTTCTATTCACTCGAGAAGCTACAAACATTTTTAGACTCCATCCACACCGTAAGCGTGTAAAGTTTATCGCAATTCTTTATTTTTCACGTTACTCACCACGTCTCCTTTCGTTTTTATTTTGTTGCAAGACTACGTTCCAATGAATCAATCAATTAGTAGGAAAAGATGCGGTTTCTTACTCCAACAAACTAATTAAGAAAGCCATGCGCATCGAGGATAGAAAACAAAAACTATAATGTAAAATCGTTCAAACGTTGTCAACTTAGAAAAAATCATAAAATCAATTAAACGATTAATTGACGATTCACAGTGATTTGGTTTCAGAAGTTCCTCAGAACGATACCTGCTCAACATGCTAAAAATGAAGAAAATATTATTTCATTTAAATACATTAAATGTATTTAAACAAATTATTTTATTATATCGATAATTTTTTTTTAACCATCCAATACAATTTTCTTTTGTCACCGAAATCATTCTGGAATTAAAAAAAAAACTAAAAAAACTGTATTTCAGTTTATGCAAACGTTCCGCACAGGAATTTCGTTTGCCGACGGTCGTGTCTAAAGGGTTTTGGGTGATTTCCGTAATAATATTAAATCCAGCCTAATCCGGCCATTCGTTTTACCGCAAAAAGTCCTAAAACTCTCGAGACTCTCCCAGAGGGCGTCCACGTTCTGCTTTCGAGAAAGGGATCGATCCTTTCCTCCTTACTTTTTATCGTCAGTGCATAAAGCCGAGATTGAAATTGTGGTAAGTGGAGTGCAAAGAAAAAACAAATGATGGAATGAATTTTTTTTTGGTCGTTAAATACAATTTTTCTCATTTGCGAAAGGTTGGCAATGGAGAATTTAAACGAGGGACTACGCAGAGGTCAGTATCTTGATGATGATGATGATGATACTCGAAACGAGATATCGTTCCTCACTCCCTTTATTTTCCGTATTCCGTAATCCTCAGCCGTTTGTTGTAACTTCCTAAGCTCAGCTTATCGAGCTAAATCCTTTTAACAGCTTCCAAAAATTCGTGATCTTGTTTGATAAATTTGAATAACGTTGAAACTTTGAATACCAACTTTGAAATCTTGTTGTTTTTATTTACCTCGAATTTTCTAAAGTTTCGTGGACATAAAAACTACGATGCAAGGTTTAACAGTGATAGAACAATAAATATGTTTTATTGATTAAATACATATTTGATAATAAATGTCAATGACTTATTTTACCTAAAACCCATTAATCAACTGCAATTAACCCGTAGTAGCCACACTTCTATCGAGGATGCATGCCAACCGCACTAGCGCGATTTGGGACTTTGCATCGTCAAATTCTTGCATAAATAATCGCAAATCATTTAACAACTAGAGTTTTTTGGAACAAAAACCCCCAGGAATGCAATGATAATAGTTTCGAACGCGAAAAATAATATTCATATAGTGTAAATACGTCACAATCAAAACAAAAATTTTCAAAAAATACGATTTCGGTGGTGCAAATTCGCACTAGCGCGATTTGGGACTTTGCATCGTCAAATTCTTGCATAAATAATCGCAAATCATTTAACAACTCGAGTTTTTTGGAACAAAAACCCCCAGGAATTGAATGATAATAGTTTCGAATACGAAAAATAATATTCATATAGTGTAAATACGTCACAATCAAAACAAAAATTTTCAAAAAATACGATTTCGGTGGTGCAAATTCGCACTAGCACGATTTGGGACTTTGCATCGTCAAATTCTTGCATAAATAATCGCAAATCATTTAACAACTCGAGTTTTTTGGAACAAAAACCACCAGGAATTGAATGATAATAGTTTCGAATACGAAAAATAATATTCATATAGTGTAAATACGTCACAATCAAAACAAAAAATTTCAAAAAATACGATTTCGGTGGTGCAAATTCGCACTAGCGTGGTTACTACGGTTTAATATTTGTAATTTAGCTTCTGAATGAGTTATTCTGATTTTGCAGTTACCTGTATACGGTTTTAGTAATGGTTTTTGTATATTATTCATCAGCACGCTTGAATTTCAAATACGAATTATAATGCCCTCGTAAGATTTGATATCTCGTCCATGATAGGCGAGTGGAGTAGTTTGGGATTTTGCGAGCCCTAAAACACGTTTGTGGTTGAGAGATACGCGATGTATAGATGAAAGTCTCGGCGATTTCACCTCCTCTACCGATATTAACTCAATCCTTAATCCAACCATCCGTTATCAAGGTTTCGAAACTCGGCTTAAGGCAGCCAATTCTCACGTTCGAACGCTCGTTGATACAAGCTTATTCAGTATACATTATTACATGTATCTGTTAATAAATATATATGGCATCTACATCTACATATATTTCCTGTCACAAGTCGCTAAACTCGAGCCGTAGCGTTCGGAAAATCTCTCGAACTTTGATATTTCGATCGCGCGATATATATTCTCCGCGAAGCTTTTAAGCAAGAGCGATTGATACCCCGGGTAATGGAGAACAAGCTGACGTGACTGGAGTGACGAAGCGCATCGTACTTATACTCTGCTTTATGTTTATACATATATTTATGCTAGACACTTTCGTACAAAATAATGTGCATTTTTAAAACCAATTTTTAACCTCAAATCTACCAACCATAAAAATAAAAATGCAATTTTATTTAAAATAGAAGCACAAACCTTTGTGAACTCGAAATTTCTAGAAATTATAATACTTTTATTGATTAATGAATTTTTTTAAATTTACAAATTAGGCTTTGGACCAAAAAAAAAGTTTAATAAATGTTTGTAGCCTAAAATTGGGATTACATTTTTCGTTCTACTAAAAAAAGAAATTCCGTTGCGCTCAGCTTTTTTTCTTTTAGTTATATTGTTCAGATTTAACATTACTCGATCGTTTTATTCCAATTTTAAATTATTATCGTTTTAATTAGTTCATTTCAATTCCGCATGATTTGTTTTGAACCTTTTTAATTGTAGGAGATTTTTTTTGTTTTGTTTTTTTTTTTCGCGAACGATAGTTCTTTTCAAGACAATTACTTTTCCTCTGGTATTAGCATTTTGGATGAGTGCCATGATTGAGATTTGTCTTTACGGCCTGTAACCCGTAGAGGGAGAGACCGGTGTCAGTAATTTTTTTCTTTTCTTATCTCACGCGTCATTCCACTTTCGAGTCGATCGATGCTTTTATTGGGAACAAAACTGACAAGAGAGACAGGACTATATCGTCAAGTATACAGGGCGAAGCCGATGCTGGTGTTGTTAGTGTAAAGGAAAGTAGAAAAAAGGGTCTTCGCGAAACAACGAGAGAGGCTCGACTTCGACACGAGAGAAAAAGTGAGTAAAATAGAAAGAACGAGAGAGAGAGGCGTACGTGGGGATTGGTTGGAAGTTGACTGGACGATGGACAGGGGAATAAAGTGGCTTGGAATGGTTAAGAGTGAGACAAAGAGACCTCGGGTAAGCTCGAGGATTCACTGTGCAGCTATAGATAGTTTTCTGTCTGCGTGGATGCTTCCCCGACCCCTCTGAAGCCTCCCTCAAACCCATCCCTCAACGACCCTAGACGAGCGTTTACACTTTAATGTACTTGGTCGACAAACTTTTCGAAACAAGACCAATAAAAAGAATCTGTGAGACCGTATGAGGGAACTCGCACACGCATATACATTTTTTTAAGCTGGATTGCCTGAACTTTTTTTTCTTTAACAGTGCACTTTCATGTTGATCGTAATAGTTTTCGAATTGATAGCTTTTGATTAATTAATCCATCATCGAACATTTATTGTCGATACAAACATTTTTTCAAGGCACAAAAATTGCCTGGAGGATTTTTTGTTTTTGCATATAAATGAATAATAATTAAATCTGATAAATTTCTCAAAGAATACCGTAATTGAATACTTATTTGATAACTATCAGGTTAATATTTGTGAAATTGTTTTTATTGACTTTCTTTTGGAAACAACGAATTTTCATTGACTCTTTTATGACAAGTAAGTAATGTTTACTGATTGGAAACTATAGAACGACGATTCGTATTCTGCATCATAACGTTCGAAGGCGAGATATCGTTCGTGTTGGTTGTCCTCGAGAGAAAAACGTTTTGTGTTTTTATCGGGACCTTCGGAAGGCATCGTCGTATATATTATTCGTCAGTTACATCGATCGATCTTGACACTCGACGACATATCATCTTTATATATAAATACACATCTTCTTATATGTATAACCTCAAACTCCATAATATTACGCTTTGCAACGAAAAGAAATTCAGATATCGATTAAATCATTAATTGAATCTTTCAATACGTTAATGTACATAGAAATGGTGAAAGACAACGTAGTACGAGGCATTTGATGCTTTCTGCAAACACTTCGTGGTTAACTGACTATATTTGTATGCAAGTCTCGTTAAATTTCCCAAACGTAAACACATGATTATAAATGCAATTACAGAGTCTCGAAAATCATTATCATCAAAATCGTATAATAAAAGCCACAGTATGTGGCGCACTAAAAATACAATTGAATCTCACGGTAACACGAAAGCACGAGTGTTGGAATGGAAAATTAATGTCGATACACGTTACCACACTTTAACTACATATAACCGTAAAAAAAAATGAAAACTTCAATATTTTTTTCCCTCTGCATAATTGCATGCGAATAATTATTCACGAGAACGCTACTGCGGGGCAAAACTTCATCAACAATTATTAACACTTATCATCGATAAGTGTATTTTTGACATTATTATTATAATGTTATTCGGACGTTATTCCACGAGATTACACTGCTGGAATAATTTGTACATCGTACAAGGGCTGGTGGTGACATTTAAATGCGAGGGTCAAGAGTTCTACTGCAGTGATCAAGTATTTGGAATGGGTGTGTCTGAAGGGTACATTTCTTATATTTTTATATTTCTTTTATTTGCGTGCCTACGAAATTCGTTTAGTCACGAAGCAACACAAAGTGCGAGTTATCCAGTATTTATAACTGATAATGTCATTCCGTCTGGCCTACGTACAAACAGCGTTATAATTTGTCTAGTTTACCGACTTTTTTTTCATCCCTGAATTAATCATTTGGTAAGAGAGTCGACAGTTATTCCAGACAATTATACAAGGCTTTGTATTTATTCTTCTTCTTTTCCTCGTTCTCTCTCTCTCTCTCTCTCTCTCTCTCTCTCTCTCTCTCTTCGGTCTTTTTTTTTTAATATTTTTTCTTATACATATATACGTTTCATATATACAGGGTGTCCCACGTCAACCGCCCGATCTCTGAGTGAGATCTGTACTCATTCGGTCATTCTGAACTAAAAAGTCCTTAGCCATTTTGGCGTCGGATGAACCGTTACTTAGTTACAACGGGCTCGTCTCGCGTTAACAGCGAGCATGCCATAACGAAGCAACGGTTCGTCGGATGCCAAAATGGCTGAGGACTTTTTAGTTCGGGAAGCCGAGATGTACATAAAACGAATAGGTCCGACGGCAGTACTGGGATACGCTCTATCCATGGTGGTAGCTATAAATGGCTTAGCAAGTTTGCCGGTGAGACTATGGTGGTTTGTGTACATTTAGGCATTCTGGACTAAAAAGTCCTCAGCAATTTTGGCGTCCGACGAACCGTTACTTATGTTAGTTACAACGCGCTCGTCTCGCGCTGAGAGCGAGCGTGTCATAACGAAGCAACGGTTCGTCGGGTGTCAATGTTGTGAAGGACTTTTTAGTTCAGAATGCCCAAATGCGTATACAGACCACCATATTCTCACCAGCAAGCTTGCTAAGCCATTTATGGCTACCACCATGGGTAGAGCGTATGTCAATATTACCCAGGGTTGCGAAATTTTTAATGAAAATATTTTCCATTAACCATTTAATTTAAATGGTTAATGAAAATTGTTTCCATTGACCATTAAAATTAAATGATTAATGGAAAATATTTTCATTGACCATTAAAATTAAATGGTTAATGGAAAATATTTTCATTGAGCATTAAAATTAAATGATTAATGGAAAATATTTCCATTGACCATTAAAATTAAATGGTAAATGGAAATATTTTGCATTAATCATTTAATTTTAATGATCAATGGAAATATTTTCCATTAACCATTTAATGGTAATCGAGGCTCACTCGGTTACCAGTAGCAGTACCAGTTTTGGTTTGGGTCAAAATAACCCTACGGTAGTAACCGAGATTTTCTCGGTTACCAGTAGCGTGAGAGGTTTGGTTCTGGGTCAAAATGACCTTCTGGTAGTAACCGAGGTTTTCTCGGTTACAAGTAGCGCGAGAGATTTTATTCTGGGTCAAAATGACCCAAAGGTAGTAACCGCGGTTTTCTCGGTTACTAGTGGCGGGAGTGGTTTTATTCTGGGTCAAAAAGACGCAATGGCGGTAACCGAGGTTTTCTCGGTTAGTAGTAGCGGGAACGGTTTTATTCTGGGTCAAAATGACCCAATGGTAGTAACCGTGGTTTTCTCGGTTACTGATAGTGGAAACCGTTTTATTCTGGGTCAAAATGACTCAATGGCAGTAACCGTGGTTTTCTCGGTTACTAGTAGCGGGAACAGTTTTATTCTGGATCAAAATGACCCAATGGCGGTAACCGTGATTTTCTCGGTTACTAGTAGCGGGAACGGTTTTATTCTGGGTCAAAATAACCCAATTGTAGTAACCGAGGTTTTTTGGGTTACTAGTAGTGGGAACGGTTTTATTCTGGGTCGAAATGATCCAATGGTAGAAACCGTGGTTTTCTCGGTTACTAATGGCGGGAGTGGTTTTGTTCTGGTCAAAATGAACCAATGAAAGTAACCGCGATTTTTTCGGTTACTAGTAGCATAAGCGGTTTTATTCTGGATCTAAATGATCCAATGGTAGTAACCGAGATTTTCTTGGTTATTAATAGCAGAAGCGGTTTTATTCTGGGTTAGAATAACCCAGCGCTAGTAACCAAGGTTTTCTTAGTTACGTAAAATCACCTCAAAAATCGTTCGGGGGGGGGGGGGGGGGGGGGGGAGGAACCCGCGTCTGGACCAGTGTATTTAAAATATTTTACTACTGTTTCCAGAATAAAGAATATTTTTTAGTTTTTTTTAGACTTTTTAGTCCAGAATGCTGAGATGTAAACAGACCACCATGGTCTCACCGGCAAGCTTGCTAAGCCATTTAAGGCTACCACCATGGATAGAGCGTATCCCAATACTACCGTCGGACCTATGAGTTTTATGCACATCTCGGCTTTCTGAACTAAGAAGTCCTCAGCCATTTTACCATCCCACGAACCGTTGTTTCGTTATGGCATGCTCGCTGTTAGCGTGAAACGAGCCCGTTGTAACTAAGTAACGATTCGTCCGACGCCAAAATGGCTAAGGACTTTTTAGTTTAGAATGACCGGATGGGTACAGATCTCAGAGGTCGGGCGGTTGACGTGCGACACCCTGTATATGGCAAAGTGTATACAACCATTGGAAATAAAACAGAATGTCAGAGCGAGCTGCTGTTTCGCCCCATTCTCCTCCCGCCAGCGTCGCTGGTTATTTAGAACCCGGTACTTTATACATAAGTTAGTGCGAGGCTTCCTCGTGTGTCAATCGATTATCATCCATTCTCGAGGTCACTTGGCCGCGAGTTGCGGCTGCAAAATGTTCTCTCTATGTTTGTATTTATGTATATATGTATATACATAATACATTGCGCAGCGGGAAACGCCATGCGATACTCGTAAAACAATAGGAAATAACAAAGCAGAAAGGAAACTACGAGCCATTACCGGAAACGAATCATTGAGCCTTTAGCTACCTCACTCTTATTATTTTCAGCCCTAGTTTTTTACTCTCGGCACTGTCTTTTCCTCACGAGAGTGGTAATTCACCGAGAAACTTTATAATGCGGTACGTTAACTTCTTAGCCAAATTTAATCGACGACGAAAATGTATATTAAGGCGATGAAAATAGAAGGAAATATATTCAATAAATAACAGGGAATCCTGCCACGTATCAGTCAAACGAATTTAGTGTGACTTTAAATCATTTACCAATTATCGCGGAAAGGACTTCGATAATGAAAATCCTTTTTTTATAAGAAGAGAGAACACAGTAGACCGATATAATCCATTTTTTTGCTTAGAGAAATATTCAAACGATGAAAAACACACTTCAACTGAATTTTTTTTTCCATATTAATCTTATTCTTATTATTTATTATTTATTACTTATTAATAAATTATAATTCAAATTAAATTAAATTAATTTAAAAAAATATATTATTCATTGGTCCTATTGTGACATTATTATAAACGAATCATTTACTACCAATGTATGACCTTGACAAGGATTACGCTAAAGCTCTAATCGAAAGTCATGGATCTGATAAATACTTCTGCTTTCTGAGCTTACGTTCTACCGTAAATAAGCAACATTCGTCGAATTGTTATAAATTAAACAATATCTGTGCGTTTGTTAAATACTTGTTCTAGAAGATGGTTACCAATTTATGTAAATTTCGAATGATTGTGCAAATTTATCACGAATTTAAATTTCGACTATAAACTAAATGGGGTAACATTATATTTTGAATGATGGACATTTTTGTGAATCAACAAAATTGCTTGTCTCCGTGGTTCCTCGTGATACGTTTAATTACGAAGAGTAATCTCGCCTGAGTAAACTTTAACTGCGTTACTACTTCGCGATCTCTTCATCTTGGCATTGTCGGAGAGAAACATTAAAGTGTCAAAACGCACATGTTTACTTGCTAGGAAATCCCTGCTCGATAATTCGCATAAACCAGACGCGTCATCTTCGAACAGCCCTCGAAAATAATATGATCGTAGTGGAATGATAGAAGTAATAAAATCAAACGAGGAGACCCCCGAAGATAAAGACAGACTGAAGGAGAAAAAGATTGATGAAAAGAGATGGTAAATCGGGCCGTCTATTTACTCTCGTTTTCTTTTATGTCGAATCGATGATCAAACACGTGATTCTATTTACAGATATATGTGTATATGAGGCATTCCACACCATTTCGAGTGGCCGTGGCCTCGACCATTTTTAATTTTTTTGAAATTTTTTTATAAAATAGTACTCCATGGAAGGAATATCCACACCAATTTTTAGATTTTTACCTCACGTCTTTCAAAAGTTACAATTTTTCAAAAAATCCAGATTTTAGAAAGTTCGCAAACGTTCTAACGCCGATATCTCTTAAACTAATCGACATATCGACGAATGTCGATATATCGATTTTTTTCGTTTCGGTTCATACTTTCATGAAAAAAAAGGAAAAAAAATATCAATCATCGTTGTCAACGTTTTTTCTGTATCTGAAGTAAAAACTATTTTTTTTTAAGACGATTGCTATTTTTAATTTTTTTCAAAAAAATCTCTAAAATAGTGTGACTAGTTATACGATTTTTAACGCTGCTCCGATCGTGGGCCCATTTTTCTTTCTAGTTTTTGTTGAATAAATTACATTTTTTTAAATAGAAATTTGAAGTTTTTTGCATAAATCATATTTTAATCAAAGATATAACCAATTGCATGATTTTTAAGCCTAGTTTGATTGTGATCAAATGGTTGTTTCCAATTTTCGTCGAAATTTCTTTTGTTCATTTTTTTTATCTCTAGTAATACTGGTAAATATTAATTATAGTACACATGTAAAGTTAGTAATTATAGTACTCATTTTACAATTTTTAGTCAGATCCAATAAGTTAAAGAATTTTTTTTCCATTACTTTCCCAGAAAAAATAATAGAAATTATGAATTATGTGAGAATTTTTATTATTTTTTTTTAGAATTTTTTTTTCCCATACTTCCCTAGAAGAAATAATAGAAATTATAAATTATGTTAGAATTTATGAATGAAAGAAATGAAAATTTTAGAATTTTTATTATTTCTTCTAGGAAAGTAATGGAAAAAAAATCTTTAATTTATTCGATCTGACTAAAAATTGTAAAATGAGTACTATAATTACTAATTTTAAATGTTTACTATAATTCAAATGTTTAATATAATACTTACCAGTATTACTGGTGATAAAAAAAAATGACAAAAAAATTTCGACGAAAATTGGAAACACCCATTTGATCACAATCAAACTAAGCTTAAAAACTATGCAATTGGTTATATCTTTGATTAAAATATTATTCATACAAAAAACTTCAAATTTATATAAAAAAAAATTCAGTTTATTCAACAACAAATAGAAGGAAAAATGTGTCTACGATCGGACCAGTGTTAGAAATTACATTAGAGATTCTTTTGAAAAAAATAAAAAATGGCAATCGTCTTAAAAAAATAGTTTTTACTTCAGATGCGGAAAAAACGTTGACAACGATGATTATAATTTTTTTCTTTTTTTTTCATGAAAGTATGAACCGAAACGAAAAAAATCGATATATTGACATTCGTCGATATGTCGATTAGTTTAAGAGATATCGGCGATAGAACGTTTCCGAATTTTTTAAAATGTGGATTTTTTGAAAAATTGTAACTCTCGAAAGACGTGAGATAAAAATCTAAAAATTGGTGTGGATATTCCTTCCATGGAGTACTATTTTATAAAAAAATTTCAGGAAAATTAAAAATGGTCGAGGCTATGGCCGCTCGAAATGGCGTGGAATGCCTCATATACACGTACGTTCCAATATGGGAATCACCTGCGGCCAGAACGATATCGTAGGAGAAGAAATGCGAAACCTATTACACGTTACGGTATATGAAACTTTTATCTTCGTGTATACGAAGATGTCTGGAGAAGCGAAACACAGACTGATCTGATAGATAGTGCGGAGTAAGAAAAAACACGATACCACTCATGGGACGAGTAACCGGTAGAAAATGGCAAAGTTGAGAAACAGTTTGGCGATAAATTGAGAGTTTTCAGAACGTATCTCGACGTCTTGCCACTTTTACTTCAGAAAAGTTACAAAAGACCGTCTCAAATTAGAGATTTTTTGGCAAATTTCTCCTTAGAGTTAATCAATGAGATATCTTTAAAAACAAATGATATAAAAAACAATCGATTTAACGAATAATCAAACAGACTGCTGTATTTAACACAAATTATCGATCAAGTAAAATTGATTAAAGTGTAATCACAAAAAATAGTAAAAAACTAATTGGTAATCAATAATCAGATGCTTGAGTACTTACGTTGAAAGAAAAAAAAAAAAAAACGTAAAAGAATATTCTACACATATTATTTACGAAAGCAAATGAACGAGTTGAACAATTGTGACTGCAGGTGTAACTACTAATTATGCTTAGGATCACTTAACTATTTTTTTAAAGGCTCATCTACTCTATATGAAAGCACTATTGGTGATGAGGACAAAAGGTGTTTTTCGTGTTGGTGGTGGTAGTGAGGGTGGTGAGGGTTTCGTTCTCTCTACCTGGCCTCGAAAAAACGTGTAGACTCGATCATAAGTGAGGTCGTAAATCAGTGATTTTTGAATCTTACATGAGGCGAAGGTTTCGGACTAGGGTCAAACGTGAAGGACCAAACTACTTTTAGTACATTAATTAATATTTGCGTATTTTGATATAAAATTAGTTGAGTCCCCACCGTCTTTACGTAGGTGACGGTCTCGGCGGTAGCTTCGGTGAGAGCACGTCGCAATCTCGAGCGTCGTACCTGCGACAGCGTGCGTGGACAAAGAACGACACCCTGAGCACCGGAACCCGAGCCGGAGCCTGAAGCTGACCCGGAGCCTGCGATCGGCGGAGGTGGCGTAGTTGCCGTCGTAGTCGGCGAAGATTTGCACCACCACGGAAACTGGGTGCGGTTTTTACTCGGGATTATTTACGTCATTATATCATAAACAAAATAGTCACATAAATTAAACCACAATTTCTTTTTTTCAACAGAAATGGCCACCTACAGTAATCATTTAAAGGAAAATTCTTATTTAGTGGATCAAATGTAAACCGACGTTTTTCCCTTTGACTTTTGACGATTAAAGATCGATTAGCATTTAATTCACTTAATATTAATCCTTTTTTCAAAATATATCTGTTATTATAATAAAGATTTAGTTCACGAGAAACGTATAAAAAATGTTCATTCATACAAAAAATATGCATTTGTAAGACAACCGGAGGAAAAAAATAGTTTAGAACGTTAGATCGATGTTTGTGACGGGATTTCTTTTAGATTTTCTTACAATACTGATTAGTTATGTTAAGTATAAATTATTGAATAAAAGGAAACTATAGGTGACCAATTCTTTTAACTACAATTTAGTATGATTATTAAAAAATAATGAATGTATTTATTGAAGTGAAACGGATTTTGATATTGTATGATATCGAGTATGCGGGACCATCGGATGTAGGGCTAGATACCTCTATTTTACGTCATTGTAACATTATTGTCATTGTTATTGTTATTTTGATAATTATCGAGATATTATTGTGATCTCGTAAGAGTAACACATCGTAAATATATACGGGAACATGTTTGGGACATGTGGATTATGGGCAGTGTATTTGATCGAAACGTGGAGCTGCCTGGGTGGATAGTTGGTATACACTCGACCAGCGCTACTTTGATCTAATTCATCGTCGGTGGTGACTATGTCGCTTCTAGTACTCCCTCGAAGCTATTTCTATTGGCTATGGTTTCCGGCTTTTGCGGGACATCAAATTGGTATTAATTATCGGGCAATTCTCTCGTATCCAACCTCTCTCCCTCTCTCTCTCTCTCTCTCTCTCTCTCTCTCTCTTTCTCTCTCGTTCTCTATATACTTTCATCCGGAGCACTTTGAGGCTTTCACCGGACGAGAAATTCAACACTCTGAGATTCACGCTAAAGCATCGGAGCTCGAATAAAATGGGTCCAGGATAGATTGCTGGAAATCGAGCTTATCAAAATATTCTCCTTGTATTGAGTCTGTAATTAAGTTCAGTTGAAACAAATCTTTACACTATAGGTTTTCGTTCTTTTTTCCACAAGTCGACAAATGTATAAATCAGTTTTGAAAATACTGTTATATTTATACAGAAAAAATTTATGTTTTTGTTATTTTTTATTTACTTCGATTTATATCTTCTAAAAACATTCCAAATAATTATTTATACGTATAGAAACTAATGTTAATACAGAGAAAGGCGAAGAGTTTTATTCACAAAGCCAAAAAAACATTCTCACGTCTATTTTACAAATATTATAGTAAAACATCAAAATATTGTAAAAAGCATAATGAAAGTTATGCAGTTCA
Organism: Rhimphoctona megacephalus; assembly: GCA_963989365.1. NCBI lineage: Eukaryota > Metazoa > Arthropoda > Insecta > Hymenoptera > Ichneumonidae > Rhimphoctona > Rhimphoctona megacephalus. The sequence continues at coordinate 21,545,902 of OZ022423.1, read as the reverse complement.
AGAACGTAAAAATTTTATATGTACAGTTCACAGGTAGAATACTGAACTAATGGAAAAAAGTAAGACGATTAGTTTTTTCGTTTTTATCAAAAAAAGTCCATCCTATGCATTAATTAATAAAAAAAAAGTATTTAGGAATTGTTACAGCATAAATGAAACATTTATAGAGACATTCCCAAAACATAAGCCTCATACAAAAAATTCTAGAGGATTGAAGTACACTTATTAATTGAAAAAAAAAAAAACAATATTTATTCGGTTACGGAGCGTGCAATTTCTAAATACGATACGATTTATGATTTAATACCTTAAGAAATCGTAATTAAAATAATTTCCGTTAGAATTGTCAAATATTTCATTTTCGTTGGATTAAGAATCGTTTCAACATATTGTTATTAAATCAAATTCATTTTTTATTTTGGAAAAATGATTTCTTGAACGGAATTGAAAAAAGAAACGGAGTAAGAGATAGGATCGAATTAATTGTGAAAAAAACACGATTTCATAGGTAATGTGTTTTACTTTGTCCGAGGACTGCAGAAGAGCTCGTGATTGTGGGAGTTAGGGTTTGGGAAGATACTGGAAGTTTGCCAAAAAGCTGACAGGAAGACTTTTTCCTATCTCACGTTGGGAGAGTGTCTCGTACGAGTGGCCACAAAGGGATAGGAGTTATCCGCGTATTGTGTCTCATCATTTTCAACCCTGGTGCACTAATGACTCAGCTAGCCCTCCGAGCGCTCTTCACCAAATCCCTTCGTTCTTTTTTCTATTTTTTTTTTTTTTTTTTTTTTTTTCAATCCTGCTACAATCCGGTCTTCTCATCCTCGTGTTCCGACATTCTCGGGTATAAAGATAACCGAACTATGAGAGACGGCTGTTGGTTTTTTTTTCTCCGATGTATGGATATAACGACGAGGAAAAAAGGGAGCACAGGAAAATAGAGAACTAAAAAACGAAATAAAAAATAGAAGAAAATCGTATAAAATATATAGCAAATAAATATTACCAGCATGAGGATTAATTCAATCTGTGAAGGATGACGATACAAATCGCCCTCGAAAAGGAATGCATTTTCTTTCCTTGGCACCCCCGAAAAAAGGGGTGGCTTTTTTATCTCGGTCATTCCGTCTGTTCAATTTTTTTCTCTCGTCAAGCCCCTCGACAAATAAGCTAATGTTATTGATTTTTCGCTCATCAAAAAATAAAGTAAGAAGGGCAGACTGTCCTTTTTTTCGTTAAGGTCGTAGCCAATAAAGATTGCCACTCTGCGGAATAATACACCCTCGAGAATGATGATGTAAACTGACCTTCAAACAGAAGAAAATGTCCACCCCATCGTTCCAAAAAAAGAAAATTAACTTTTTCATTCGTTCTTTTTTGAGGCTATATATTCTGTTGCTGCATCTTTTTTGTTGTCTAGACGAATAAACCAACTAGTTTATCGATCGTTCGCTTATCAACGTTATATCTGATTCGCGTATGTCGTTACATGTGCGCACTGAACGGAGATATTTCGCGGGAAATATTCGTTGGAATCACGACTGTGTAATGGACGTTCATTCGGTTGTCCGATAAATCCCTCGGGATTCCGGACTGTTGCGTTCGGTGTATTAGTGCACGGAGGTCGAAGGCGAAAGGTTGTGTGAATGTTGGGTTAGAGGGTGAGGGAGATCGTAACAGGGGTTACGATCCGGTGAACCGCATCGTTCCAAAGCGTGTACGCGATCGAAAATCGTTGCGGTGAATTATAATATCGCATTGATTTATGCCCTTGTCGATGTGCAAAAAAGTAAAATTATCTTAGATACCGAGCAATCGCAACATACGTTTTTACAACTTTCTGTCGGGCCTAAAAAAAACTATCTAATTAAATTTACTTTGTCTCGATTGAGATATTTTATGATTTGACAAAAAGAGCATTGCAACTTTGAATCGAAATAAAATGTTTTTAGTCTCATGACAGTCTAAACCCAAGTATTAAAAAAAAAATAGTGACTTTCAAAACTTGTAGAATTTACAATCGCACAAATTCACTCCTTCAAAATTGCAGTTTGGTATCGAAAAGAATCTCTACCCTAAAAGTCTGCCGAAGTACTTTTTTAAAATTTCTTCTTAATAACACTTGATAAGACCTATATATTTTGGACGTAAATTTGAGAACATTTGTCCGGAAGTTTGTACAGTTACATAGTTTATCGTCCAAAAACTAGAGCCACATGTACTTTAGCGAAAAATACAGTTCTGTTTTTTTATTATCTTTTTTTTCTTTTTTTTACTTGTATCCTCTCATTTTCTGAGAGTGGAGATCTGTCACAGTTACTTTTTGTACTCTCGAACTCAAACCTTGTTTTTCTTTCACTTCCGTCTCGTATTCATCCTGGAGTCCTAGCGACAACGTTGTCGACGACGACGACGACGACGATATAAGCTCTAATGCACCTATTCTTCCCGTCATCCCAAGTTCCTCCCTTATTTATATTTCCGTTTTACTTTTATATCTATACGTTTCTTTATATTTTTTTTATGGAAAAAGTATAGAAACACCGCGCGTTATAAAGCTGTCGTGTAGTGAGAGTATCAGGATAAATCATAGCGTTTTATTTTTCGCGTGATGCTTGTACTACCTTCGTGTTTTGCCAAATTCACCCTTTAAAAATGTACTCGTCGAACCTTCATTCCTAGCAAACAAAAAGAAATTTTAAATGCCAACGAAAAAATTTATGGTGTATCGTGTATATTGAAAAATTACAACATAAATTATAATATAGAGAGAGAGAAAGAGAGAGAGAGAGAGAGAGAGAGAGAAAGAGAGAGAAAGAGAAGGACAGACTTGGAGGTACCGGAGAAAATTGCGCGATATAAAGAGCGCTTTAATTAATAAAATAATGATTTATGCCTTTGAAAAGAGATCGCTGGTCTGTGATTTCATTAAATTTCATCTCAATTTTTCAAAAATCACGAACCCCTGCAGAGTAAATAAATTTTACGGAGTATAGAAAAAAAAAAGTTGTTATTCAATTAAAAAACCCCATAGAAATCGAAGAATTTATAGGAGAAAAACCGCGATGGAAATTCGAATTGCTGAATCGCGCACCGGTTCGCCTCATCGCGTAATATAAGCGTTTCACCCCGCCCCTATATACCGTTTCTGATTAATCTACATACCGGAAAATAGAAATGATATGTCACTGGGTGTACAACACCCAAAGTGGTGGCCTCTGTCGTAAATCAACTCTGAGAAATAATACAGAAACGTGGAATAGGGGCGACTCCGGGGCGTCCTCTTTCTATAAAAAAATCAACCACCGACGTGTTTCGTTGGGGAGGTTTTCTTCACTAGTCTTTTATAGCGGAACGTTTTGAAGGGTTGGTTTTTGCCGACCGTCGAGGGGTTAGTCGGTAAAGCATAGCTCTACTTACGTGCCTAATGAAAATACAGGGTTCTTCATCCCCCGAAAAAATACAGCGACCAAGTAGCATTTATTTTCCAATATCTTTTAAGAGGTAGAAGCTTTTGATGCATGTGGATATTCTTCATTCGTAAATAGACATGTAAGTGATTTTATTCCGTGTATATATACGTTATGTATTATGCATACATTGTAAATCCTTTGCTGAGAAACGAACGAACGTAATTCAAACGCTCTACATGTAAAATTAAATGGGTTACGCCCTTTTCTTTCATACCAGTCGATACAGACGGAAATTCGATTATATGGCGCTATGCACGCAGCCCGATGAGAAATTTTTACTCCCTTCGATATAACTATATCTTGTGTATGCATATCGTATAGTATGCTTTAATACTAAACGAGAATTATGGAAGCTCTCGACCAGCTTATAGTTCACCACAACATATGAGCTTTTTCATGCAGAGTCGTACGTTTTTTCTTCTATTTTTTTTTTTTTACAACGCTGTGAAAAAATTTAACGAACCTTTAGAACTCATTTCTCTTTCAATAGTTTATCTCGAAATATGCGAAAAATATTAAATTCTGTAAATAGATATCAACCCTTTAAATATATCCCAACTCAAAAATGGATGAAAATCATTGTGATCCTGGATATCCGCATTGCTCTTTTTTTTTTTTTAATAGTTTGTAGAAAAAATATACAGAGCAATTAGTAGCGAATGATTGAGGGCTAATGCTAGTTTGTATCGTTCAATTGCGACCTGTAAATGCAAAAGGAAATTAATGAGACAATGAGAGAAAAATATATCCCAATTCAAAAATGAATGAAAATCATTTTGATCCTAGATATCCGCTTTGCCTTTCTTTTTTTGAATAATTTGAAGAAAAAATATACAGAGTAATTAGTAGCGAATGATTGAGTGCTAATGTTATTTCGTATCATTCAATTGCGACCCGTAAATGCAAAAGGAAATTAATGAGACAATGAGAGAAAAAATACATTTTCCAGTAGAATTCAATTTTTCTTATCCGTCTTCTGGAATGATTTTAGTTTCAACAAAATATTCCGTACAGAGTAATTAGTAGCGAATGATTGAGCGCTAATGCTATTTTGTATCATTCAATTGCGACCCGTAAATGCAAAAGGAAATTAATGAGACAATGAGAGAAAAAATACATTTTTCAGTAGAATTCAATTTTTCTTATCCATCTTCTGGAATGATTTTAGTTTCAACACAATATTCCGTATATATTCTCGTGCTGTTCGGTATAACTGGAGTGAAATATATATGCATACATGTAAAATGTATGTACCTAACATTCGCTGTTCAGTCGATGAGATCGTCTGACATAACGAAGAGCGACAGCGTCATTGAACGCAAAATCTCACTGGTCGACGTCACCCTTGTCTGCTCGTATATCCTTTAAATTTTCTCGTCCATTAAATCATGCTGTGTTTTTGAGTACAAAAGTAGAAGTCCGTCGATCGGATTGGAAAATCGTTATAAGTGGTTTGTGTGTAATTCGAATGAATTCAAATTTACCTGCGCTTGCTCACGAGATTAAAATACAATAAATGTTGAGTTAGTGTATTTGTATACATGTGTGTACGTGTTTACGTTGGCTCTTCCGAGTAATTTCCAGCAGTCTCGTAAAGAGTTATGCTCGCGTCTCTTCTACCGTATAATCGAATCATCCGAAGCCTCTTATACATGTGCCAGAGTAAAAGGCTTATTCGTTCGAGCTCATTTGTTTTCCAAATCCTCCAGTTTCGACGATGGATCGTCTTCTCTTTTTCTCCTGACAGCTTAATTTCACTCATGCGTATAATTTCATTAGAACAACAAATCCACAATAAAAAACACTTTTACTTTACACTCACGGAAGTTTTAATGCTCTCGTATAAATATGCAAATCAAAGTGTCTTTTATTTGTGAATTTAATAACAATTCTTTATTCTTACTTTACACAAACTCGAGAATAATGTGACTAGAAACAGGACGACAACTCAATTATGTTGAGTGAGTTACTGAAGCTTCCTAGCTCAAGTGGATTCACGGTTTTCATCGTGTTTTCTTCGTTCCACGACCTATTAATATCCCGTAAGCGAGATCCATTCTCATTTATCGTCCTTTCGATGATCTCCGATAATGGACGACGTGAAAAGAGAGATGGAAAAAGTGTATAGTCTCGTCTAGTGAATCGGATAATATAATATTTTTTCTTGTAATCAAGTACAAATTCGTTCGAACTCAAAATATCATTCAGGTATTTTTTTTTGGACAACGGAATTAATAGAAATTATTTGGACCAGGAAACTTTCATTCGAATTGAATAAATTTTGTTTTCTACTTTCATGTTTTTTCAGTTTGATTTGATGATAAAATTTGCCGGTATCTACGGACAATTGTAATATGGATTCTCGGAGAAAGTAGTGAAACTTGTTAGCTTTGAAAGAGCATAAACAGCTCACACTTCGGAAGCTCCACCTTTACTGAAAGTAATTCGATTATAACGCCGGCAAGTTCAAAGGGACAAAGAAAAGACGAAGGTCCATCGTGGCCTTAGCTTTTCGCGGTAAATTCTTGAACCAGACTGCTTTTCACGGATGTTGCCTGGAGCAAGCGAGTTTGTTATTCAAACGCCTTTTCAAAACGGCTGGCCGCTTTTTATGCGATAAAAAATGTAAAACGTATCTCTGGGCCCCCCTTTCGTCGTTTCAAAAATCAACATGAACGAACATTCTTAACACTGTTTCTTCCTTTTAAGCGAAAAGTATCGTGACGGTGTACATAAAAAAAGGGCTTTACAGAAGTATATTTCTTATAGAAAGAGTCGTGACCCTGAGTTCAAATTTTTTATTACAAAATGGTTAGTAAATGTTTGTTGTTATTAAATATCTATTAGTTTGAGAGGAATAAACATTTTCTAAATATTTAAAAAAGGATAGTCACACCAACAAACAAAGTTTGTTTAAATATAGAAAAAAATCACTAAATCATCAACAGTTTTTAGTCGAAAACCAACCTAATATTCAACCAAAGTGTATCATAAAAAGATGCGAGAATTTAATAATTGTACACGGTAATTAATATATGATGTCTCCTAAGATATAAAAGCTCTGAAAGGACAGGCTGAAGGGAAAGGAAAAGTAATTTTTAGAAAGTAGGAACGAAGCAACGATTTTATTTTTTTTGTGGCGAAATGAAAATGTTGAAAAATGAAAATGTTCGTTTACCTGTCGAAATTGCCGAATGCCGCCATTGATTCGTAACGAATCTGCAGCAATGCCGGCTATTCCATCGCCTGGTTCGCGAAGTTGCCTTAGGGAGGCTGCACTGGGTGTTACGCCCGAGTGAAGGGGACAGCAGCATCCTGAACAACAGCAAGCTGAGGCCTCGGGTTGAGAACTTTGTCGTATAATCCGTGTGCTTGGTGAAGTTGTCACGAGTACGGGTGGTGGTGCTGGTGCTTGACACGGACAGCAGTGATGGCCTCCGCTCTTAACGCTTTCCCTTTTGTAATATGGAAAACAAAAAAAAACAGAGACCGAGAATAGTAGGCAGGAACGGAGAGAAATGGACAAAACGTAGCATTCATTGTGGTTGTTTTTCTCTTCTTTTTTTCTGCCCTATATATATGCAAAAAGGTGTATGAAGGAGGCTTAATTTTGTGGTTGAAAAGTGTCACTGTCATTACTGTTGACGACGCTACAAAATTCCTGTACCCTGGAGCAAATCCACCATCGTTAATAATTTTTCAACGGCAATTAGTACCCGTGAATTAGGGGATGTTGTATTTTTCCATTCGTCACCTTTCCATTTTTACACCTATTTATTACTGCTTCATTTGAAATTCCATTCGGGCAATGCTTCTCGACTCGTAGACTATTTTCTACGTGATTCGATTTCAAACTCAAAGAAATAATGTCCAAAGCCTCGAGTTATGAAAAAGAACAACTTTGGTTTAGCGGCATGTTTTCTTGCAAATTAGAGTTCGTCGTGATTTGGAAAATAAGTTTCTTGATGGATAATACGGCTTCCGCTTTATTATATTACCTTCGTGATGAAAATATACCGTAATGGAAATGTCTGATGACAGATTGTCCGATCGTGATTCTCGATAATGACACTTTTCTTCTTTTTATCTTGATGGATATACGATATTAACCCTAATAGAATAAGAAATACGGGATACTGTATTTTTCCTTAGCATTTCGATTACGTGAAGATGTTAATTGATTTTTTCGTTATTCAATGCCGTATCGAATCACCCTTCCAAGATCATGTTACCTATTCTCGTCTAATCACGCAAATATCCTTGAATATAAGTGGTAAAAGTCGTATCGATCTAAAACTCGAGAAATAAAATTGATTTCCCCGTGGAAAACCTCGCGATTACTCCGAATATACCCTGTTACAAAATTTACATATATCTGTTACGTCCTATAACTTCTCTTGGGAAAGGTTGCGCGTAGCCCTTCATGCGCGAATACCTACAGAGACGAACGATATCGAATTTAGCTGTGGAAAAATAATATCATTGTTGCGTACGAGAAACAAGAAAAGAAAAAAAAACTTCGCGCACGTTGCTTATCCGTTCGTGGGAATATCTATAGTTGAATAAAGTCGAACCTGTTGAAAAATAATACGAACACAGCGTACGAGGAATGAGAGATGAAACTCGCAAATAAATATTTTTCTGACAGCTCCAATTCGCGTTTTCGCAACTTTCGGTTCAACGATGGAATTTTGGATCGAAATTACAGCCAAAAACTTATCCTTCGAAAATTCAAAGTCACGAAAACAATGTGACAGTCTTCGCAGATGTATTATTATTTTCCGAAAAACTCGACTACTGGTGAAAAGAAACGTGAGACTAGACCTTGCTGGAGGCTGAGTGAGTTTTACAAGTGTAAACCCTTGAGGCTGCGTTGGCGTTCCAATTTCATAGCCGAGAAGCTGATTCACAAACTCTCTGACCCTCTTGCCCCGTGTTATAGGTCTACAGTACACCCACTGACTCCTCAAGTATGCTCGGTATTTGGTCAAGGTTTTGTTTATGAATCTAATTGTGAAAACAGGCAAGTTTCTCACTCTTGTCATAAATCTCAATTGTTTCATGAACATTCATCTAAACTTCTGTTTATACCGCATTCACTCACGATACTTGTATATAGTAAGTATTACAAATTCTTGGCCGAATCAAATGTAATCTCTACTGATTTGCTCAATCTTCTTACAGTTATGAAACACCCACTTTGACTGACATTCTCGAGACTCCGTTTCTCGTCTGACTCAGATATGCATAATGCAATAATCCTAAATCCTGTACATCTATGCTCAGAATTAATTCACCTTAATATTGAAATCGATAGTTTCGCTTTTGGGTAAGAGCTGTATTTTAATGAAGAAATTTACTCCATCTGAACTCCTATTTTTCCGGTCCAAAAAGTGACTTGTCCAATGAGACTTTTTTTTCTAGAGTACAAATCAAAAGTTGTCCGTCTGGAACAAAGTAAAAGTTTGAGGATTCATTCGAGTTGAAGAAAGTTTAAAGGTTAACAGAAAATACGTTTTATCCTCAACCGACCTTTCGTTGGTTCACTAACTCGCATTTAGGTTGTGGTTATAACAAGAGGATCGTTATATTTGTTTGGAAGTTTGGATAGTGAAGTGCCAAAGTCACGACACACTAAAAGGTTGTAAACCTCGTGGCGTAGCCATGGAAAATATGTTTGGTCACGCATCGCTTTTGCGGAGCTCATTACCGCTCACAACTTTGGACTTGGTCGGTGGTAGCTAAGTTGAGACTATCACAAATTAACCGAAAATCACGTCCACCGCAGAGCATTTATCAAATTTGGGGTTGGTTGCGAATTCGTGGAATTTTAAACGGCTAAACCGAGTAACAACCGAAAAATCCTTATAGAAAACTAGAAAATAGTAGGTCATTGAAGATTTGAGCTATCCTCACAAATATAATATTAGAATGGTCAAGGTTCCTTCTATTTGTATGTGCAGATAGATGAGTTTACGATAAATGATGAATTGAAAGATGCTGGACTAATGAGTTAAGCGATTGCCGCGTGTTTTTGTGTTTTGAAGAACAACGAACGTTTAATGAGTTTTGTAGGATTTTGAAGAAATGAGGAAAGTGACAATTACCTTGATATGCTGCGAGCCAATTGTAGTGCTGATGAAGGTGCGAGTGATTCTCTTCGATCGCAGCGACAACGATTATAAGGATGTGCACCTGCTGTTGATAGTTGTCTCATGCGCTGAGCTCCATAAATCGTTGAGGCCGTTGGATTAACGGGTGATACGTGCGAATGCTGTTGGACGAATACTTGTTGTGGCTCATTTCCATCGAGTCGACAATGTAACTCGATGTCAGGGACCGATCTGGTTGACGTGTCTTCATTGGTTGCACTTTCCTCGGATCCACCGAGTCCTGAGACTGATAACTGTGGCGAAGCTACGAGAAACGTTGCACGATCTTGACGCGTTAAAACAGGTTTACCCTGGGGTACGGTTGTCGCACTTCCGACCACAACCGGGGGCGGTGGTCCACGAGTAAGCAACGCTGCAGTTTCCTCACTGCTGCCGTATTCCCCGTTGTTTCCAACGTCCTCGGAGCCAGCATTTCCATTCGAGTTCATCATCTCGGATCAGCTTCAACGAGCAATAGCGCTTGGGCTCCGCTCTTTCACCTTTCTTAATCAGCCCCGTAACGTCGCCATTTCCTACAATCCAGACACGAGACGAGACACACATTAGATCCGGCAGATGCCTCCGTATCATGCTTTTATCTTAATTTTACAATATTTCTTTACTGCAAGTGACGAGACATAATTCAAACACTTTCATATGGTTTATCGGACTCTCAATAGTCACTATGCTGTATCCGTACTTTTTAGTTGACATCTGCAATGGTTTGTAAAATATTTTGCTATTGAATATTTATTATTTTTCAATTTATTTCACGTTGAGTGAATATATTTGCATATATTGATGAATGTACTATGAATATTTTAGCCATAGCAAATATTTCGTGCATTTGATGATAATTTAGAGAAACCAAAAATTTACTAGGAAAGTTCCTCTACATTGTTTCATTCCCTTGCAAAATTTGTTGATAACTCGAAAATTTTCCGACTTTTTGGTAAAAAATGTATCTTTTCCGAACAATTTTAGTTAAACTTCATTTCGCTGTACGAAGTTTCATGTTTGACAGAAGCAGCGGAAGAAGTAGTGGGCAAATTGATATAAGCGCAATGCATAAACATGTGCGCATGATGAAATTCCTTCAAAGTGAAAGAGAGTGTTGCCTTGAGGTATTTCATGAGAAGAAGGTATAAAAAAATGAGTGAAAAATGCAAACAAGGATGAGCAACCGGAGAGTAAAGGTAAGAAGGAGCAGAAATTGCCAAGTGAGTGAAAACCAGAATGGGGGAGAGAGTCAAATAAAAAGAAAATAATAATGACGCGCTCGTATCACAAGCGTTTGGCTCGACAAATGTACCTACGCATCCACGGTCATATAGAGTATGCAAATTCTCGTTAGCTCGACAAACATAAAACGCCGTGCATATTCGGTAATGTATACACATATATTTATAGGCATATGTGGATAAAGAAGAGAGAGAGAGAAAGGGGATTCTCTGGAGCGCCATAAAATTAGATTTGCGTGATGCTTCGTTGAGAAGCAGGCATGTAGAACGAGCCACGAGGTAAAGGGTGAATGAGTTACACATATATATGCGATATGGATAAAGGGCCAACGCGCAGAAACTTTTTCTCATATTCGGTTGACAAGAGACGCTGGCAGGTGCAGCGAATGCTGTCTCGTCATTTTTTTCTTTCATTTCTCTCTCTCTCTCTCTCTCCTCTCTCTCTCTCTCTCTCTTTTCGTTTTACGTTTTTCTTTTTCTCCATTGTTCTTCAGTTTTTGTCAGGTTTTCTGGGCACGTATTTCACGTGCATAAACTGCAAAACGTCCGATGCCGGATTCTACGTGAATCAAAAGTTAAAACATTCTACGGTAAGCCCTTTCGAAATTTTAGGAGTCGCCTTTACACCTTCGAGCCTTTAGTCGAAAACTTTTGGAGCGCGCACCGGTGAATAATTCTTTATTCAAATCTCGATTAAAAGTGCACGAGGAAAAGTCTCGTGGGCAGAGAGATAGCTGTTCTGTTTTCCTTATGCATTTCCGGCTCCGGAAAGATGTGGGACGGGACTCTCGGCGCAGTTGGGAGGAAGCGAAAGATATGAACATACGCAGGAAGTGAACGAGTTTAAAGCTACAGACAAGGAGATAGAAAGAGCGAAAGAAAAGTGACAGAGACGAAAGAAGTGGAGGAAGAAAGTTGAAAGTAAGAAATGTTGGGAAATGTAGAGTGTATATACTCGCCACTTTGAGTTTACGTCTGGAAAACTACAGACTCAGAAACTACCCCGTATTTATGTAAATTACCAAAGTAAGTCCGGTCTGAAAAAAAAACGTTTTTTGAAGTTCTTGATCTTAACGCCACTGGATGTTAAGTTCAGAATTATACACCGATGTTTTATTCAACTCTGATTGCTTGTTCGTGCACGATAGAAAATGTTCTGCTTTAATAAAATTCCAGTGCAAATGTTCCGCTATCCATTGAAACTATTATTCGAGTCCTGGGAAATCTGTACTATTTAATTGGACAGGTATACGCATTATTCGTGTTAACGAAAACGTCGAGAGACATCGTCGAGAAAGGTTCAATGAAAATGGAGACCATAAATATTGGGTTACCTAAATGGCTTGTTTAGTTCACTCTTGGCTCGGAAATTTAGTTTACTTAATTACTTTAATTACGTATAATGATAAGATAAGACGAAAGTTATTAGAATAATTAAAATCACTGGAAAATCCCAAAACTTATTAAAGTAAGTTCATTGTGAGGATTTCTTTCTGAATAAGGAGGAAAATCAATGTTTCGAACTTCCACAATTTTCAAAAACCATCGATAGTTCTGTGGATCATTTAATTATTTTTTTTCTTTTTCTGAGTTTCGTTCTCGTTATCTGTTTTGTCTACTGCTAGGCATAAATAAACTGAAACAGATGTAGAGCGAAACGAGACATATCTGTCGGAGAGCTTGCAAGAGAACTTGGGAAATGTTAAACCACTAGCCGAAGGCGTAGTTGAGGGTGACCGAGGTATGCGTGATTTACTTATAAAGATGGATATACATATATATATATATATGAACGCACGCCTCGAGGCAGACAACAATTGTTATATCGATCGAAAAGTATCTTGTGATAAACGTATGGAATAATACTTTTTCAAAGTAATATATAATTATAGAAATTACCGAAAGATAAATCCTTTTTCTCGCAATTATTTTATAATTATCATTTAAAGGCAACTGTGGCATTTCATTAGTTTGCCAGCATTCAGTGAACACGTAATTATTAATCGGGAAACGAAATTTATCAACACATGCGGTTGGCAGATTTAGAGCTCTATTATGTAGTATCACTGCATATTATATCGTTAGTTCTCGCACCAACGGAAAAACAACACATAGAAAATGGTATTAACACGTTCATCGACCACTCTCGATACCTCGATCGAGCTTTTTAATGTTTATACTTTGGAGCAAACTCTACTGACGAACAGTATACAGCCTAAAAGGTTATGCGACGCATGTATGTTCTGTTTGTAGTTTTGGGAACATAGTCAAGAGTTGAGTTCTCTCATGCATTGATCAATTGCGTCACAACCATCGAAGCGTGGTCCAGATTTTATGCCGTTGGGAAAGGGAGAGAGAGAGAAAGAGAGATAGAGAGAGAGAAAATAGGGTGAATGGGTATAACATCGAGAGTCAGGTGACACAAATTGCTAGCGATACCAAAGTCTGGTATCCAAAGAGGGGCACATGCGATCAGATACAATGTTCGTATAAATGAGATCAAGTCCCTGGGTTCCATTATGAAAGACGAAACGTCAAAGCTATCGAGAAACTTTGGCAGCGTGGTTTTTCCTCGAAAAACTATTGAAGCGATCGTCCATGATATTTTATCGTATTTCTTAATGCTACGGAGCGATCCGTTTTATTTTATAGCAATGACTACTCTTGAAAACTGTGACATACTTTGCGTACCTACGTGACCAACGTTGACAATGTCCAGACTGCCCTTTTGTGTCAATAAAGATATAGACTCTTCGAACTGTTACGGGTAAAAAAAAATTGAGAAAAGTTTACTAAAAAATGTCAAAGATCCGCGATCAATGGAAGAAGTTTTTGGAATAGTAAGATCAAGAAAGAAGATTCAATAATAATAAAAACAGAAAAAAGAGAAAAGAGGGTGCATCTATCAAGACTTGGTGGCTCAACGCAGGGTAAGTTTTATTACAGTTCTTTTTTCCCATCCCTTTGAACTCTCCCTGTGTTACTTTTTCTTCTTCTTATTCCTTTTTCTCTCAGATGTTGTCCATTGTATAAACTTCTCTCTCTTCTTTTCTTTCTCTTTCCCTTTGTCTTCTTTTATCCTACTCACGAGGGTTACGTATACCGTATTTACAGTGGGATTTCGTCGTACACTGCAGTTAAATGCATTTTATGAGTTTACGAGCATCCACGAGGCGCCAATAAAGCATCATGGAGGATCAGTATCTCTCCCTCTCTCACTTTCTCAGAATTTTCATGAGGCTAATTTAGGGCGCTAATTTTTCTCGTAGACCTTTGCTTTCTCCGCGCCACTTTCTTATCAATAAATTTGAACAATAACCATATAAATAAGACTCTGTTAATAACCTTATTAAATGATCTTGTCATTATCGACATCTCATTAATCGTATCGTCTTTATTTTGATTGATTCCCTTCGAATTTAATCGATCATCATTAAACGGCCATAATAACCAATCAAATAAATCATCACAACAATCAATCATCAGATGAATCGTACAACGATCAAAAGACTTTAACAATTGTGAGCATTCGTGCGGTGCCTTCACTTAATAATGTCTAGTCTCTGAAGCCGACTACAAAGGGCAGAGTTATAGATGTAAGCACACCACACACTACAAAAGGGCATTCGTAGTCCAGCATTTAATTAACGCAGCTAGGATGGCGGAAGAAGCAACGACGTGCGAGGAGTTGTATTCCGTTTGGGAGAGACTAGTCCGGTCTCTTCATCAAGGCGCCGTGTTCTCCGCTTTTGACTGAGGTGTGTATAATTATATTTGTATACTCATGCATATATATCTACATATACATATATGAGCTATGGACATGGTTCATATAGTGTGGACACTATATTGTACTTTCCACACAGCTCTCGACAGTTATATCCATATGCACATATACATATATATATCTATACTATGAACTGTAATCACTCGTGTTTCCCTAAAGTCCTGTACCGACAAGATAAATCATTGGAGCCGTTCCCTGCTCCCTCCTCCGTGCTCGTTCCGTGCACACAAAATAAATCTGTACAGAATACACATGCACATCTGTAAAAAGATAGACGTGAAAAGAACGAACACGAAGGAACCGTTATATATGGGGATTAACGCCATTTAAGCTTTCTTTCTCTCTTTCTTGCTCTCTTTTTTCATTATACACGCTCAACCGATTACTCTGACTCATACACATGCCCTCTTGCATACTACAGTAGAAAATACACGCAATTACGTCACATTCTACAATTCAGTTACCGCGCCTAACATGCTGAGAAAATAACATATCAAAAATTACTGTGAAAATCATAGGAACTACACACTGTAAAAAAATTCCGAATGAAAATTAATACACATGTATAGGAAGCTTTTATGCGGATACCGTATATGAAAATTCAGATACGCTGAGGAAAATTGAGAGACGCGGTATTTTAATGATACGAGCATTGTTCAGTAAAATTAATATACTTGTGTATTTGAAAAATCATATACATGTAAGAAATGTTGACCTTGTGCATATTAAAAACACGAAACATCTGCTGATATTATTATACAGGTATATTAAAGTTCATGTTACCAGCATAGTAATTTTCAGATTCAAGATTACTAAATTTCAGGCACCGTATAACGTTTTCGCATTACATATGTCTACGATATTTCTAGAGATGTATCATAAAATTTGATGATCCTTTTTGAATATTAATATACGAATGAATATTAAATAAATTCAGCTATTATGAGTTTTTAAGGGGAATACATTAATTGGCATACTATTGTGTTCGATTTTTTAAACTTGAAGGTCGAAATCATGCAGATATCTCAAGAAATTAGTTAGAGTGACTTATGACCACTTGATGCCGTGGCAATCAAGTCGAGCAATTGTTACCGTAAAATTTTTTATTATAATCTCAACATCTTGTGTTAAGTTTGGTGTTTACCATTTTCATGTTTTACACAATTTTCTTAGATTCGAGCGACTTGTATATATCCACGTCCGAAGCACGTGCCTCCTATGAGAAAGTCGACGCTCTGCGCCACGCGGTGGCCAGAGCGCGAAGCACGGTGCCCACAAAGCGTTACGAATTTCCTACACTTGCGTATTAATTTTAATATTGAGATTCTTATAATTAATACATAGGTAAGTGAATTTTAATACACGGATTTTTTTTTTATACTGCAGGGTATATTAATTTTCATTCCCATTTTTATACCGTATTTTTAAGAGATAGAGTTATGATGGGAAATAACATGTATCGTATTATTAACATTCATGTGTATCTTATTTTTCAGTCAACTGTCAAGAAAAGTGAAGATCATACTGTAATTTTAATACATTGTTGATAGTAGATGAATTCATATACATTTGTATTAATTATCAATCAAACATATGATTTATTTCAATGCATGTCCACAAAATTTTCAGATTTCATATGAATATTCAATGTTATGTATCTTAAATTCCACATCAGTAACCAAAATTTATGTTCATATTTCAATTTTGGCATACGAGTGTAATAATTTTCATTTCATACACCCGGTTTGTAAATTTCATTTACCGTTGTATTGTAAAAGTATTGTAAATTTCATATATTTTTTAACAGTGCATGAAATGAAGGATACGAGAATGTTGTTCAAGTAGACAGCCAAAAATTTACCTTTTAATTATTTTCATGAAAATTTGGTGGTTGTTAAATAATTAATAGCTTATCAACGTAGCATCACAGAAGAAATATGTATAAGAACTTTTCTCATCAAAATGTTGTGACTGATTTATAACCTCTTCTGCCCCTTAACCCGTGAGAACGTCGTAATTTCGATTGAATAACCCTACGACGATCGTATCGAGAGCTCGTTAGGGACGTACGTTACATTTTGGTTTTAAGGGCAATAAACGGTACGTTGAATTGCCATTCGTTCGTGGAGGAGTCTGTTATGCTGCAGAATCTTATTCGAATGCTTATAGCCTCGTACTAAAACGAATTGGTCCTCCGAGTCGTTAGCCAAGGCTCTATCGATAAGTTCCAATGCATAGATTCACATTAAATTCGTATATGTACATGTATAATTCGATATAACTGTTAGGGAACCGGGAGGAAATTTGGCGAAATTGCAATAGCCGATAGGACACGAAACGGAAACCATGAGATACAAGTATGAAAGCTTCTTGAGTTTGTGATCGATTTGTTGCGGATAGCCAGCAGAAAAAATAGAAAGTTTATACACACGCAGAGAATTAAAGCTAAAAAATTATCGTATATTTGTATATTTTTTTGTATATTTGTGACTTTTACTGAGCAAAATATAAATTTCCATGAAAATAAAATAAAATCTCTTGTATAGTATAAGAAATTTTACTTCCTTTTCCCGAAAATGTATACATTTCGCTCCATAAAAATCACAAAAATTCAAGATTGTCCCCCGTTTCTATTGCTGTAACAATAATCTTTCAGTTCTAATTCTCTCCATGTATGTATATCTCTATGCATATAAATGTGGAGAGGAAAAAAAATTGTCGCCCGTTCGCTCTGTATGGTCGACTAATTATAACTCGAGAACTACTTAACGAATTTCATTGAATCTCTCGTAGATACGAATCTAATAACTCCCGATAGGAATTTAGACGACATAGTATTTTGATACACTGTCTATAACGTTGGAACAAGTAGAAAAATGTTTATGCATGGACAATTTTATAAAAAAATAGAAACATTAAGATATATGTATAACTGAAGCGCCATTTCAAAGGGGATTCGGACACGAATTGAACGAGTATTCAGTTGATTGTTCCCTCCAAATGAAAAAAATGCTACAGCATTTTTTCCACAGCGCCCAAAATGGTGTAATTTCTTTATTTTTAACCCCTTCACTAAGTATGATGCATATATGCGCAAAAATAAAATTTGCCCTCACTGTGCTTGACGCATATATGCATCATGATGAAAAACCGGTGAAAAACGAATGCTAATATCGTGGTTTCAATAAAATTCGGTTTTCCTAGGTTTTTGGAGTCACTGAAACCAAAGTTTGTATCAAAATTGTGCAAATAAAGACGGTGGATTCAATACGGCTTCAAAAAATCTTAAAAATAGTCTGACTGGAATGGAACTTGGATTCCTGAGATTTTTGGAGTCACTGAATCCAAATTTTGTACCGAAATTATGAAATCAATGATGCCAGCTCAGAAATAACTGCCAAAGTTTAAAACAATTGTCTGATTAGAATGACAATTCATTTCCTTAGGTTTTTGGGATTGCTGAAACCAAATTTTGTAATAAAATTATGAATTTGAAGCTAGTGGCTTCGAAATCGTTGCTAATAATCTTAAAAATTGTCCGAATAAGATTACATGTCAGCATTAACTAGTGAACTTACAAAAAAATATAATCCACGGCCCTGGAGTGTACCATGAGGAGGTTGCCTGACAAAACATTGCATATTTTTGAATTTTTTTGGCGTTTTTATCTTTTTTTTATTTCTCATTTTTTTCATTTTTTTAAACTTTCATTGTTTACTTTTGTTTGAAATGCTCAGCTGTCAGATTTTATTTAAATAAAGTAACATTTTGCATTTTTGATCCAGTATATTGGATCCACCATTTTGGATTCCCAAAATATGACATCAGATTTGGATCCAACAATCCCAAAAACCACTGAGTGTCAGTTTTTATTTAAATAAAATAACATTTCGTTTTTTTGTCCGCCATATTGGATTTGCCATTTTGAATTTTCAAAATTTTATATTAAATCCAGATTCAGTAATCCCAAAAGCATTTGTATCCAACACTGAGAAAAGAAATTTGTTGAATCAACAAATTGTGGCGAACAAAATGAAATTCGTTAACTCAACAAAAATGTGGTTAAATCAACCATTTAATTTGCTGGCTTAAATAAATATTGCTCATTACGACGAAAATATTATTAAATTAACAAAATGTTCTGTTGAATTAAAAAATTTCATTTTGTTCGCCACAATTTGTTGATTCAACAAAAAATTTGTTGAAACAACAAATTTCTTTTCTCAGTGAAGTTTTGGTGTACTTTTGAAACATTTTTTTTTCAACACATTTGTGGCACAAAAAGTCAGTTATCACCTCATAGGCAAGCGATTAACATTGTTTTGAAGCGGTTTATTTTAATATAATTTGATCCAGTAATACACGGAGAAATTTTGTTTTAAAAACCACCACGAATTGAATAAACCTAAAAAATTATATTTTTATGTACTTTATCGACGTTATATCAATAATCAGTTGAAATCAGAGGTTTTGAAAAATTCTCCGGAAAGCTGACGAAAAAAACAAAAAAAAGTTTTTTTAAAAATATATCTGAAAGTTGATAAAATGTCACTTTGCCCGGGATGCTTCGGAATTCGATTTTGGAAAACGCAATATTTCCGAAATTTCGAGTCGTCATAACTCAGTGACGAATAGAAATGCAGAGATTGCTTTGGGGTTTCAAAACGTATTTAGGCAAAGTTTGGAATTGGGTTTTGCTTCACTTCTATATTTTTGAGTCAAGAATAATCAAGAATTATTTCTGAAATGTAACTGTGGCGTATTTGACAGCACATCCAGAATATAAACGTATATATTCCTGTATACATATCTATTGATATTTTTACTATATATATCGAGAGAGATCGAAGGGGATGACGATGAGCTGTGCCCCGACAAAAAATATTTATTGGACGTATAGGACAAAGTGACAGTATAGCAAAGTACATTGATATATGGGCATAAATATACGATGTTATTGAGGTTTTTGCTCAACTTAACCATCTACGTATATTGGCATATAATATTCGCAAAAACTATGAGGGATATCACTAGGGAATCGCGTGAGTATCGCCCTCATATATTATGTACATGCATATAGATATATGTCTGCAGTAGTAAGAAAAGCATTGTGTGATCATCGTGACCCAGGAATTTTTCGTTTCGTCCCACTAATTTCTTCCCCTCGAATACATGATCGGCATGATTTCCACCATAATTTATGCAACACAGACTTGAATAATATTTTTTCATATCCTCATATTCGGTACTTGAGTTTATTGATTTTTATTTATATTCTAGGCTTTCAATACGATTAATGTTACATGGATATTGAACTGTGATATCATTGATTAATTCCTCGTAAGATGTTTCGTAAATCGAATAATCATTAGGATTCCTAATTGGCGTGAGAAATATTGATCAAATTTACTTTATAAAAGATTGTAGAAAAAAAAGCATTGATAAATATTTAATTGAACAATAAGATGAGGTCTGTATTCGCATATAGATTGCGATTCGTAAGATTCTGCGAAAAAATCAAATTCCGTCTTGGAAATTCAGCACTTTGTAGTCTGAGTAAATTTGTATATATAGTGAAGTAGTCGGTAAAATATTCTCCGGAATATATTCCAATGTACATATATATTATATTAGGTTATGCACTACGATAAATGCTCTGGATACAGACGAATTTCCACGACGCAAGAGAAACTCTATGCTTCCACGAGTTTAATAAATAAACCGTAGAAGCCTTTTCGTCTTTGGCCTAGCATCTGCCAAACTTTCGTCGCTGCTCTCTGTGCTTCGTCTTTCTTACGAATCTCTCACGACACAAATTTCTATTTATTTACCACCGTTTTTCTCGATGAGGAAATACGAAGACGAAATAAAAAAACTTATCGAATGACTAGTGAGTTTTTTCTCGATTTGAATAGAATGCAAACAAACTACGATGTTTTGAAAATTGCAATGAACAAGAAAAACAATCTTGACTAAATTATCTGGGAAATGAGAAATAAAAAACATTTATTGATTCATGGAAAAACTTCTGCTACGAATATTCGAAAAGTTACATTTATTGTGAATTATTTTGGTTTGTGAATATGGAACTTGCAATTTGTAGCTGCGACATATTTGATGAGATCATTCATCATAACTTTTTACTCAATTAGTTGTTTTTTTTTTCTTCGCCATTTGAATGATTGAAATAATCCATTAACGACATTAGAGAAAATAAAAGATAAGCGAAATAACGAGACAGAGGGGTAATGAAGAAAAGCTGCAATAACGTCGGTAATCCCAAGAATGTATGTACAGTTATAGTCAGGTTGCATAGTTATCATTCACCGTCGGTTGCTCGTTAAACGTCTTGGTCCTCCCCCAAACTCCTTTGATAACAGATGCGACCCCGGGATTAGCGGATATCTCGTGCAAACCGTTGGATCGTTTGGACGGGTAAAAGGTTCGAAGGCATAAAGAAGGAAACAGAGAAAGAAAGGAAGAGAGAGGGAGGGAGAGGAATTCAATATTAACGTAACTGCGGGGGTTGGAAATGGCGTCAAATTTATGGCACCGAGGCATTAGATGCAAGGGTGAAGAGGTTTGGTTTATTTTGTATTCTTTTTCTTCTCTTTGCTTTTTTTTGTTCCTTATTCATTATTTGTCCGATGATTCCCAAAGGCCTCTCGTTTTAGGATAACAACTTTCTTTTTTTTGTGACTTATTTATCGTGGGACTGGGTGGCTCATTTCTTATTTAATGTACACACGTACGAAGAAACAAGCCCATATATTCTGTACAACGAATTCTACCTTTTTTCGTCCAGTATTTTCGAACATTTCGGTCGACAAAATGTCTTTAAGTGATAATATAGAAAGGTGCGTCCGAGGTGAATCCAAAAACACGCGTTCTTGTTTATTGCGCGTTCAGCAAAATAAATTGATTAGTTTCGATTTGTTTCACTCCACTGATATCAGTTTCAATCTAATTCGGTTTATTCTAGTTCACCGGTGCTTCCTAACTGCCCTTTATTTATGGGAATCTTTTGCTAATTATTTTTATTCGTTTGTAAGAAAGTCCGAAAAAAATCTGCGCATTTTGTCAATAATTAATCCACCCCTCCGATAGACCGATTATACGGAAGTAAAGCAGTGGACATAGCACAAGGCTAGAAAAAGGAGAAGAGGATGAAAGAAATCGGAGCTAGTACTACCTTCCGAGGCACAAAAGAGGGTAGAAATGACGAGGCACTTTATTTTCGACTTTGAAGCCTCTAACGAACGCCCTCTTTCGGACCCTCGTACTTTTTTTTCATCTTCCTTCTTTTTCACTCTTCTTAGATTAGATGCTCTATTCAAGCGGTCCAGAGCACGAGGTAAACGCGGAAGAACACGAGGCCACTGACTGCGGTAATACACTAATGTGTCAGCTAATATATCTTCTTTTTTTATACTTTTCTCCTCCTTATCCTTTTCGTTCTACGAGCGTATCTGTCGGATTGCGCATTAGGGGGTGAAAAAAGCCGTTAAAATTCCGTTCCCCTTGCGTTACAGGCTATGGAAAGAAAAAAAAAATTCAATCTCCTTCTCTTCAAAAGCCGTAATCACGATAAGTAGATTATAATTTTTTTATTGTCATTTAATGCTTAAAAATATGTTGTCTTTGTATATTGAATGACCAAATATTTAAGCCGTCTTTCGAGCTCCTTACCATAAGTTTTTTTTTTCAATTAATTAATCCTCCATTTTTTAATTATTTCATTTATTATAATACAAAATCGATAAAAGCTACTACTTGTTCTTTAATTTATTTTTTTGTCATTTTTGTCTACACTGTACTTAACGATAACACGACAAAATGCCGATGACAAAACGCCGAGTAACTAAATGTCGGCGATTATACGCCGAGCGACTATATGCCGACCGGACTATACGCCGATCGCAAAACGTCGATGCGACTATACGCCGATGCGATAAAATAAAAAAAAAATGAATTAATCGTGTGAGACAATCACTGCTATAGTCTACAATTATATAGTGAGAATGATTGTTGTGATCTGCAATTCCGTCACATTATGATCATAAAATTATTATGATCTGAAAAATGTTAATAAATCGTATGAGAGAATTATCATATTACTATTATGATTTATAATTATATAATATCGTATGGTTTTATTACATTACTGCCAGGCATTCGTGTCCAATTTTAATATTAAACGATCCTCGGATCGTGACATGCATGATGCCATTGAAGTTACTTCCAAGACTATTTTATTTATGTTTTATTTATGTTTGTTTATGTTATTATTTATGTTTGTTGGTTGTTATTGAAAAAGTAAGTATTGCTGTGTGGTTTGCTGAGTGTATGTCTTTTGTGTTTGGATGTTGTGGTGTGATACGATAGTGTATGGTGTAGTGATGACGTACGCTGTAATATGCAAACCTAGGAGGGTTATTTCTTAAATAATGACCTGGAAAGTTGGAAACTAAAATTTTCACTGGACGTTACTACTATTTGTATTTTGTCGCATCGGCGTATAGTCGCATCGGCGTACAATCGCATCGGCGTTTTATCGCTCGGTATATAATCGCCGGCATTTAGTCACTCGGCGTTTTTTCATCGGCGTTTTGTCATGGACCCGTACTTAACACTTTCTTATCCTCATGTTGAAAGCTTTTTGAATTAGTCTCTTAGTTTTTTTTGTTACTTCTTCTATTGTAATCCAGCGCTCGTGCACTTCGTATTCGGGTTTTAGAAAAATTTGTTGCTCGATTTTTTTTGTATTTGCTTGCCTCGCTTGAAAAATACCTCGGGGCTACTTCACTCGAGGTTACATGAAAGTGGGAGTTACATCGCACGTTCGCGAAGATACCTATTCAACTAATATACACGTATATATTTTCTGATATATCTATAGGTAAGTGCTATAAAGAAACTCTACATGTAATATACCCGTTAGGCGATGCTAATGCTTTTTTAGAGCACTCACGAGAGCATAATTCCCGTTGCCTTTCGACCCACTTTTTCAAGCCTTCTGTGTTGTATAAACGAGAATTTCATCCTCGGATCTCTACCTTATTGTCTTGGCTCCTACCGTGATTCACACTCTCTACGTGTCACGAAAATCTGCCATTTTCTTTGTAAATCACTTCTGCTGCCTTGCAAAAAATTCTCACGATTTTTACGAGCAAATTCGAAAGGATAACCTACACTGAGAAAAAAATATTGACGACCGAAATAAATTTCGTTTCTTTTAACCAAAATATTTAGTTCGATACAGACAACAAAATATTTTTGAGATAAGATAAATTAATTTGTGAATGCTGAAACAAGTTATTGGCCGAAATAGATTCAAACTATCCAAACAACCAGAACCAAAACTTTGACTCAGCCAAACAATTCAATGTTAATGCAACAAAATATCATTAAAATAAACTAACGCATTTATTGATCCCAACGATTGTCGTTTAGTCAATTTGATAATTGCGATTCAAATAAATATTTCATTAAAGCAACTAAAAAGTATGCGTAAGCAAATAAATGGTACCAGCTGTTCGAACAAAATCATTTGGCTCCGGCGATTCAGTTAATTCATCTAGAAAAAATTTTCATAATTTAGTTGAATAAACTAAATCGTTTGCCAGTCAATAAAGAATATTGTTGGATCCACCATTTTTCATCTAACAAAATCGGATTTAGTTCGAAGAATAAATTTGTCTTCTCAGTGTATTATCGATTCATAAG
Source organism: Rhimphoctona megacephalus (assembly GCA_963989365.1). Classification (NCBI taxonomy): domain Eukaryota; kingdom Metazoa; phylum Arthropoda; class Insecta; order Hymenoptera; family Ichneumonidae; genus Rhimphoctona; species Rhimphoctona megacephalus. The sequence continues at coordinate 21,521,523 of OZ022423.1, read as the reverse complement.
AAAACAAAAAAATTTTTATTTATCTATTGAATTCACGATCACGATTTTTGTTTCACCATTATTTTTCTTTTTGGATGGTCTTTATGAGTAAACGTTTTGAAAACGTGCTTCGATTTTTACGGTTTAATATGTGGCGTGAAATTTTTTGTGTGCATATATGCATCACGTGTACCGCTTCAAAGGGCGTGAACATTGTTTGCTCTAGAGGCTAAAATTTGCAACGTAAATCAGACATGCTATCAATCAATTCCCACTGCGAGGACGTGTTTCAATTTTTTTTCTTATTTTTTTCTATTCATTCGTTGTTTCAGGCTCAATTGGTCCTATAAATAAACTGCCAAAATGGTGTATCAAAAAATTTATCAAAATTAAAAACGCTCATTAATCAACCTTCAAAAAAATACTTAAGCTTTACTTAATCATGTTTTTCAAACAGAAGAAAAAGACTCGAGTAAAAAATTTTGAAGGTCGTATTTTTGGTTAGAATTCTGTTTTCGAAAATGTTTTTTAGGATTGATAAATTCAAAATTATTTGAGTTTCCTTTCTGAAATTTTTTAATAAACAAATTGATCCTCCTAGAGCACGTACAAATTTTTTCCAAAACAAAATTATGAAATCTTTAAAAAGATTTTCTCCATGCTTTGCTTTTTTAATCGGTGACGACAGTATCTCGATAACCAGTTGGCCGAATTAGTTAAAATTTGGTACACATCTTCAGTAGACTGTTTTTCAGGAATGGTACCAGAATTGAGTCCAAATAATTTTTAGTTTTTTTTTTTATGATCCGTACAAGCGGAAAAAACATAGAAAAAATCATTAATCAAAGTTTAGCATGCCGCCATTTTGCGAAAAACAAATTTTTCTGTCTGATTCTGCTAGCATTGTTCACGAAACTTGATACAGATCAAGAATACGGTTGGTTAATTTTTTTCGGATGCATAGAACGTCCAGCACCCTGGTCGCTAACCAGAAGTTTTTTCGCGCACTGTTTTACTAAATCATACAAAACTATGGGATAAAATTGTTTAATATTGTAGAAAAAATATGTACGTGTGTTTACAGAATCTACAAATATGTGCACAAAATAAAAAATAAAACATTGAATAGTTTTAAATTTATTCTATCCCGAGAATCACCTCGAAAAACAGCATCTAAGACAATAATACGGTCTTAATGCTAAATCGTGTTTCTATCCGATCGCAAATTTCTCGTTGATTATTCATGCCAATGATGATTATTCGAAGCTCAAAGACTCGATGCAAAAATTCGAAAAAAGAAATCGAAAAGCTCAATGCCTTTTTAGTCTTGTAAAATAAAAAGCGCGAAAGAAAATTGTGAACGGGCAATGACAATAAAAATGGAAATTCGTGGTATCACGCAGTCTCTATTTTGTTCTGTAACACGAACGCGAAAATCGTTCAGAAGAAGTAATTGAATTTTATTTTCCATCATATGGAACTATATTGAAACAAAGAGGATAATGATTTTTTCTCCTTTTTTAATGACATATTTTGAACGAGACTCATCAAATGAATTCCCACAGGATAAGAAAAATTGCATTTTAATTGATTGCTACGAAATAGTGGTTCGTAGAAGGTTATCCTAATTGTTAATTATTCAGACTCTTGGACGACTATCGATCTCGTTTTGTATGTAAGTAAACCCTGAATTTCAATTAGTAAATTTACCATACTCAGTTCTGATACGTATATACATACCTATATAGATGTACTATGTGTATGTATATACCTGCGTTTACGAAGTCAGTCTTGTGCCAAGTGCATCCCCAGTGACATGGAAATTAGTTGATGCATTCTTAAACCATCGTTAACGATTGTACGAGAATCGTGAGGAATTGAAGGAGAAACTAACTGAAATGCGAAGTAAAGTAACAAGACTATGTGACAAAGACACTTTCGTCACGCTGCTATACTATATCGATTGCTCTAGACGTGTAATTATTGTTTGAATTCCGATGATTTCATTGTATTTATTATAATGTACGAAATCATCTAATTAAATATAAAAAAAGAAAGTAATTAGCGTCAAAGCTTGCGGGGCATCATGAAACCCTTATAGTTTTTGGTCCACGGAACAAAAGATTTTCGACATGATATGAGCTCGTACTCATAATTGGGTGTAACACAACGTCACACTGGGAAATTTGAGCACGCTTTCTATCTCGCTATATCAGGCTACAGTTTGCAGCCCTATGCGTTACTATTTACCCTTTTGGGGATAAAACCTCTTCGGTGCATGCGAGAATAAAGCCGGCACAATACAGATCCAACCAAGAGGCTCCTCGAGAATTTCAAATAATGAGATTTTGCCTCGAATGTCCGCTTCGTGAATGTTTCAACAAAATACAGGATACTCCGACCGAAATTATCTCTATATATTGTTTTTCGTAGCTTTTTATTTAATTATGCAAAATCAATTAAAAGCCTAGTCTCGCATAATTCTTTTTCGATTTCCATCTTTTTTTCTTCCTCTTTTATCGATTATTTATATAATTTTATTCGTTTCACGTTTATTCGTGAATTCCATGAGCCTCCCCACAAAATATTCCCACGTTTTATTTATTATGCGCCAAATGTATAGGATTTTAGGTTATTTATCACGTAATATTCTTTCGTACGAAACTAAATTGATAATAAAATTCAATCACCTCAGTTTTACCTCTATATTCGTTTCCCATCACATATAATTCTCCCGAAATTCATCTGTTTTTCGAACTCCCAGAGGAGAATGAGCATTTAGGAGGTTGTACGCGTGAGGGTCCGAGGAAAATCAGTGAAAGAGGGAGAAAATAAAATAGCAAGAAGGAAGAGAGTCAGGAGAGACTCGGGGCGTTTTCAGCGTTCCAGAAATGTCAGCAATTGCAAGATGGCTTTATCGCTTCAGGGCTCGAAAACACATATATCTATTCACATATATACACAATCCCACCCCCTCTCTCTCTCTCTCTCTCTCTCTTTTGTTCTTTGCCATAACAGCCAACAGAAAAATTCAAACAGCTGATCCTCGAAACGATTTTTCTGCAAATTCGCTCTTTCACGAACTACGAGTTCGTAATACATCAAAATGATACATCAAAGCAACAAATATATGTATATTCATATCTATATACTTCGCGAAATGTAAAATATTTTTATAAAAAAAAGACCTGCCAATTAAATAACGAACCTATCGAGATAAAAAATCGATACGAAGTGATGAAAAATTGTAATTGATAATATTCATCGCGTTCGCAGAAAGGAAAAGAGCGTGGGAGGGTGTGGATTCAATGATATTTCATAAGGCTAGAGTGCCAACGTATTTAATAGAATGCATGCTGATTTTTTCCGCTTCAGCTTAAATTTTTTTTCATACACTCGCACATTCATGAGTACGAAAAAAGTCGGCTTCCGATTGTATGCCGAATTTTTTTTTCCTCAGTTTCCACGGTTTCCTTATTTTACTTTTTTCTGTCCACCTTTTGTACCAACGTTCCACCAGAGTAGGGTTATAATATTCAAGACCGCGCCAGGTTTGGCAAAGTACAAGCGTGAACCGGGTGTGTAAATGAATTCCTCGAGTGCCAGAAGTGTGTTTTGATAGTGAGAGTTTTGCGGTACGGAATTTCAATTCAACGCCATGGAATACATAACCCACGAGTTTTTTCGTTAGTGCCAGAGTATTGCACGCTTTTACGTTATAAGTTTTGCTGTATGAAATTTTTTTCCTGTTTTTTTTTTTTTTTTTTTCAATTCCGAGCTTTCGAAGGATTCGCGTGTGGACTAAAATATTCGTAAATGTAGAGTAAAATGCAGATCACTCGCGCCCACTGCCTCGTAAAAAAGACACTCTCTCATTGTTCATTCGCGCATTAACGCACGTAATACAAAATATTACATCAAAAGATTCGAGAATATAGAATTTCATTCTCTTTATATTTCATACAAAGTTTCGTTGTGCTCCTCGGAGCAAAAAAATTTCATTAAACGTAGCCAAGTTTCGTATTAAATTTATTCTAAGATATGCTTTATTATGATTCCCTTTGTAAACTCATTTTCATGTAATAACAATTTACAAGGGGTCACGAGAAATTGCCTCGTAATAAAACCACCCCTATTTTGTTTGTTGTTTCTAAATATTTATTTACCTCGTCAACGCAAAGCGTAGCTTTTTTCTTTTTTTTTTTTGTCTCTTTTAGTCATTGAGGTAATTCAGTGGGAAATAATTTACATCGCGAAGTTGTACAATACGTATAAATAGGGTGTATGATAACGAGAAAGAGGGGACTTTCTCTCGGAGCACACTTGACCTGCTGCCTCGCCCAAACCCAAGGGGGTGCCTTATTCGAGAGTCTCCCACACATACGAAACTCGCGTACGACTGCTCGCGATAAACTCGTCATGGAATACACAAATATGTTTTCGTTTAGCGGTACGTGCTCGTAAAACTTCTTGGACGGAAAGCGCTATACGAAATTTCTACAAAACAATACATCCATTTCTTTGTATATACAAACATGAACAATTCGCAAAATTCTATGTCACATTTCGAAACGGTATAATAAATTGTTTTCATCTCATTTCTTAAATCGAAGAAAATAGTTTCATTTTCGTACAATAATTAAGGTAAAATAGCTGATGCAGACTAGTCAAATGAGTGCTAAATTTTCAAAATACGTTTATGCAAAGTTTAATGCATTGATTAAATGAATTGACGGTTGATTTGTATTACAGCATTAACCTAAAAAAATATTAATAATAATAAATTTGCAAAATTTTCAACTGATAAATGCAAAATTCCACGATGTCATACTTTCATCGAGATTTTTCAAAGAATAATCCGTATTTTTCAACCGATTTTAATGCACCACGTCTTATTTTGTTCCTCGAGAGATCCTCTACGAATTCACCGTGTGAATTTTTTACTGAGTTTCGTTGTTTAACTGTTGCAGCCAATTGTTTAATTGGTTAAAAAAAATGTTCATAAACCAATTGCTGTCATTTTCATATTAACAAGTTTAGAAAAAAACCTACGTGGTGAATTCGTAGAGGATCTCTTGAGGAACAAAATAAGACTTGGTGCATTAAAATTTTACAGTTATCAATTGATGATTTTGCAAATCCATCGTTATTAAATTTTTTTAGGTTAATAAGACATGCTGTGATACACATCAAGCTTCAATTAATTTAATTAGTGCATTGAATTAATTTAATTAGTGCATAAATGTATTTTGATATGCTGGCCTGAGCTCGCCGAGTCTATACTTTCTCTGAATAAAACGATTCGCGGTCGTGGGGGTAAAATTGGCATGTCGTTTTTACCTTAATGTCTAGCCAATTTCATCAAATTTGCGATGTGAAGTTCGTTTTATTAACAAAATTAATAAAACAAAATGAGTGTTTCAAAATTTTCAATGTATTAACCATCATTCATTACGTTCATTTTTCGTTCGGCTATTTTCTCGGTCTCCACTTCACAATTTTCGATTTTTTTTTCATGATTGGCGATTCTAATAGAATATGTGTGTCTATATGTATATATATATATATATATATATATATATATATATATTTGACTATAAACTGTTTTGACATCATGATGAAGTAGAAAGTTGTACCCGAATGTTATCGATAAGATGAGGACAATTCCCATCACAGCCCTTCCGGGCAGATCGTACGAGGATCCTCGTTTTGTCGAGCTTCGATCGCCGTTTTAGTTATAAAAGAGAAGAAGTTGAAGCCAAGCACGAGGCGAGTATAATATAAAAGGTAAAGTTTGAGCAACAGTATATTTATGAACGTGTACATGTTCAACGTTGAAGAAAAAATCATATCGTACTCCGCTGAACTCGTAAAAGTTACACGAGCTTCGCCTTATTGTTTATTAGTTATTTTCGTGACTGTATAATCCTTTGTTTCTATATCAAATACATGCATCTATGTTAAAATATAAATGTATATACTACTATGTGCGTTTTTATTACAGTTCGTAGACTCTAACGGCTTTTTGATGAATAATATACGTTACTGACATTTTTATTGTACGGCAATAATAATTATTTCATCAATAAAACATTCACTGAAAAAAAGGCATAGTGTTGAGAACGGAGGCGTAGTTGGCTCACATACGCCTCCGTCAGTCAGTCAATTGTATCAAACATATTTGGATTGAATGAATTGCATTGTGTAATTAAAACGTATAGTGATTGTACCGAAGAATTATGATTTTGAAATGATTGTAAGAAATATTTGAAATTTTTCTTTATATATATATTTTTTGGAATATTTTTGATTTTATATTTCGCGACTTTCAATAGTAAATACGATTAAGGAGGTTGTATCGATATTTGTATGACATCATACGAAAAATACATTATATTTGATTATTCCAAGTTAATGTATTGAAATTTGGCGTGAATCTTCTTGAACAGCATCAAGAGACTCGGTAGAGTCTCGGGACAAGTACATTTGACAGCTCTGTCGTCTGCTGGCCCGAGGCTCGCCAGAGTATATTATCTCTGAATAAAGTAAATTTCGGTAGTGGGGGTAAAAACTGAAAGTCATTTTCTCGAATTACGAAGCTCAGGAGATAGATTATGACTTGAAAATTGAACTGGAGACTAATTAAGAAAAAATCTTTCGATTGAGCTTTAAATCAGCACGATTGATGCCGTATTTGCTGAGAAAAAGCTTTGCACAGGCTCAAAATTATGCAAAAATTCCAACACATCGAAGAATTTGACGTGTCTGTATATGTCACAATGAAAGGCCTCAGCGTGCCAATCGAGATTCTGATTGGTCACGAGTGTGGTCATTTCCACCGGTAAACCAGTGTACACACGAGTGATGTTTTTGAACGTGGCCCTGTGACTACATTTCTCTGCACCCATACCACGGAAAGTTTGAATGTTTAACCAGTGTGACGGTAGTTTTAATTTTTGACAGTGTAAAGTGCGAGTCGTGTAAATCGCGTGTTTTTTAGATTGTGAAAAATCGTGATTCATCAATAGTTTAAATATATAAATAGTGCGAAAAAACGGTAATATATAAATATTGCGAAATGTGATAATAATATTTTTTAATATCTCGGAATTAATCATCAGCGAAATTAAAAAAGATAACCTCGCACCCGCTGGTGAAATCATTTTTGTTTCGGATTCCAGAAAAGCCAAATAAAAACAAATTTCACCACTCGTTGAGGTTATCATTTTTATTTTTCCGTATAAAATAATCCGAATAAAACCGTTAATTAGTGTGGCCGGAATAAGTGCTAGAAAATACAACGAACATAACCATAAAAATCAGTGTTATACGTTCTGAAAATGTATGAACTCGGAAATAATGTTGTTGAAGTTTCAATCTAGAACGCCACGATTTTTTTTTTTAATCATGTCACTTAAATTTTTCTTACAGATCAAAAGACTGTGTTTTTTTTCCAAAAGTGAGTGTATGAAAATAGTTGTGACAAGATGTATCATGTGCTCATAAATAAAAACCTGTAAAAATATTAATTGTTGATGAAATACTTTAATTATAAAAATTTGACAAATAACTTTTGTCGTGAAATCATGATTTTCAATACTTTTCAGGTGCGGTCTACAAATAAACATAACATTTCCAATATTCTGCAGGCTGTGTTCAGTTCCTTCGATTTTTCTTTCTGACTTCAAGAAATTTACCAATATACTAAAGGCGCTGCGAGCTGAGAATTGGGCTGAGATTCTCTGCTTCGACAATTTGATCTAAAAAACTGGTGAAACTTAAAGCAATGAAGCATTTGCTATTCCTTGCGGAAACAAGAGATGCCTTATTTCCTTTGCATACAAGGATCACCGCTTCGTTACTGCGAGCTGTGCTAAGTTCCTTCGCTCTTTCTTTTTGGCATCGCACTACATATTTTATATTGAGCTGGGGTTTTACTGATTATGTCAGCATAAATATTCAAGGATCATCTGTTATCATATTTCACAACAAGCCGAAGGATCAGAAATTCAGCAATAGTGTAATGGCATTGCTCGGTCAGGCTTGTGCAAAAGATATAAGTGGAAATAAAAGCATGAGAAAACAATGTAAAAATTCAATATTCATTCAAGTTTTTAGTGTGCATTGTGATATGATTTGTTAAAAAAAAAAGTGTTCCACAAATATTTCTATACGGTTTCATTTTTGGTCTTTCGCTCATGTTTTTCTCATATTAGTGAAATGCACATTGCTGAGACGCACCAAATATATGTATCGAATTTCTCAATATACTGCAGGAAACGCGAGGTGTTAACTGAAATGAATTTCTGCGCTTTGTTTGTGCAAGCTGTACTAAGTTCGTTCGCTTTTTCTTTATAGCATCGCATTGCATATTTGATATTGAGCTAGGGTTTTACTGGTTATGTCAGCGTAAATAATCAAGGATTATCTGTTATAATGTAAAAATTCTAGGATTCAGAGCTGTTCAGAAAAAAAGAAGTTATATCCTGGCCAAAAATCCCCTCCCCGGGGAAAAAACCTTGGACAAGTACATTTGTTGACCCCTGTTTCCATTTGTTTTCACAGAAAAAAAACTACCTAAAAAAGTACAAAATTTTTAAAAAATTGGCAAGATTGAGATAGGAAAAAGAAGATTGTTTCTATAAAATAACTATACTCCAAATGACAAATAGAAATGAAAAACTTCATATATTTTATCGAGATCCCAAGAAAAAAAGCAACAATGCCCATCGTGAATGTCTGGTAAAAAATAGTCTACAAGTAAATGATCAATTTGCGCATAAAAAAAATAATTACTTTACAAAAACAGAAATGGAAAAGCCAATGATTTACGTTCAGCATTAAAATTGATAATATCAATAATAGGACAAGTATTTTATTGTCGCTTGAGGATGGAGTATTTAAAAAAAAGCAAAAATTAGTTGGTTATTGAAAAAAGTCACCAATGTACAAAAATAAAAATCGGTCAAGAGAACAGAGTCCAGAAAAAAAAATCGGGATGAAAAAAAACTTGAAGAAAAAAATTTCAAACGAAAAAAATTAGATTGAAAAAAAAATTTCGGCCGAAGTACTTGGCGAGTTTATAACATATACAACATTACGTGAAATACATTACGTGATCCAAGCTAAGCAAAAAAACTCGCCAAGTACTTCGGCCGAAATTTTTTTTTCAATCTAATTTTTTTCGTTTGAAATTTTTTTCTTCAAGTTTTTTTTCATCCCGATTTTTTTTTCTGGACTCTGTTCTCTTGACCGATTTTTATTTTTGTACATTGGTGACTTTTTTCAATAACCAACTAATTTTTGCTTTTTTTTAAATACTCCATCCTCAAGCGACAATAAAATACTTGTCCTATTATTGATATTATCAATTTTAATGCTGAACGTAAATCATTGGCTTTTCCATTTCTGTTTTTGTAAAGTAATTATTTTTTTTATGCGCAAATTGATCATTTACTTGTAGACTATTTTTTACCAGACATTCACGATGGGCATTGTTGCTTTTTTTCTTGGGATCTCGATAAAATATATGAAGTTTTTCATTTCTATTTGTCATTTGGAGTATAGTTATTTTATAGAAACAATCTTCTTTTTCCTATCTCAATCTTGCCAATTTTTTAAAAATTTTGTACTTTTTTAGGTAGTTTTTTTTCTGTGAAAACAAATGGAAACAGGGGTCAACAAATGTACTTGTCCAAGGTTTTTTCCCCGGGGAGGGGATTTTTGGCCAGGATTTAATTATGTGTGAAACATTTGGAGAGGTTTCACCGCCTAGTAATCGAGATATTCATTGTTGAATATGACAAGTTTAACATGGGCTCTTATGCTTTCAAAAAATTGCAAACTTCAACAATGAATATCTCAATTTTGAGACGATGAATCATCGGCATATTCCGCCGGAAGTTTAATACTGTCTTAAGCTTTCTATTTACAAAATTTTATTGTGTAAAGTTGGAAAATAATTTTTACATGAGAAACGATACAACCTCCTTAATCAATTTTTTACTTTATCCTGACATAATTGAGTGGCAAGACCTTTTTATATCAGCATAATTTAATTGTACGATAAGGCCTTATCCTTTTTACCTCGTAAAACAAGGTTTGGGATTATCTCGTCGACCAACGGTCGGAGTGATCGTTATTTAATGTTTCAATGTCGGAACCTTATGGGCACACCGGCGATGCGTCGCTTACGCGAGCGCGCCCCGCCCGTGGCCCTCTAGTGAATTTCTGCCACACCAGAAATCCAGCCAGAGAATAAGACTGTCCGGTTACAATATGTATAATTCGTGTTAAACAAAACTTATTGTTTGCGCAACGAAATTTTAGTAGCTTTAGCAAAAGCTTTATTTGTTTATTTGTTTGAATAGTAACAAAAGATTTCATCCAAATTACTATTAGGTAATTAGATTAATCACAAATTATATTCCGTTGATCTATGGTGTCATTGAATTCAATTCTCGCAGAGAAGTTTATTCGATGCTGTTATTTTATCAAGTCACGGATGAACTGTATACAACTCAACATTCGTGTGTTTATTTCAAATTCAATCGATTCTGTGTCTCAAATTTTATTTGTTTTCAATGTAACATTGCGGTTGTATCACATGAAATATACTCAACTAAAATAAATTAAAATTTAGCGATAAAATCGTGGTGTAGTTGTCTCAACAAAATGACTTTCAATGGATCAATCACCGGGTGATTAAGGAAACGTAATATGACTATTGGCGCAACGAAATTCGTCTAACGTCATCGCGTAGTTGGCGATACTTCATTTTTTTTTTCAGTGTTGAAATACTACGCTCAACGATAAAAAAATTCTCCATATTACTCTTTCGCCATTCTGGAATAAAAATCGAAAATTGGTCAGAGACTCATAAAGATAACAAGGAAAAACAAATAAGAGATATTTGTGATATTAAACAAAAATGGCCTTCAATTGATACACGATGACTTGCACGTTTTCTTAATCTGTCCTCAGTTTTTTTCTGTATACATGCATATCGATATATGTGTTTATCTATATATATAAGAGCACAGGTTGCTTCTTCGGTATAATTCTATTATTAGCCGAGAGCGTGGTCTCGGGTCACCACTACCAGTATATTTGTGTTTGCTTCTATTCTACGAACAAAATTGTACTCTCGTTTGATATATCTGGTTGTTCACGTGCTAGTTGTTTCTTCGCGTGTTCTCACAGATGAAAGTTGAGTGATATTAAAGACTAAGAGAGAGAAAGAAAAAATAAATAACGTTAAAGAGTTGAATAAAAATGATAACGATACACCAACGTAAAATAAAATGATATAATTTTAAACTACATATATTTTTTTTCCACTTAGCTCTATTATGGCTCAATATCTCTTAGTGTTCCTCGAGACATGTTACTTTTACATATTTATTTATAGATGTGGAAGACTTTTATGCCTGTACTATGTACTTATTTATGTATAGACCAATACAGAGAAAGCAAGGCATAAAAACAGCATCGATGGTCGAGCACGTAACGTATATATTGTGCTTCAATATTAAAACAATCATATGCACCCGTGCAGGGAATGAGCAATCATTCTATTTTGATTTTGAATACTTTACAATTGGATGGAATAGTCACTTTTCAATATTAAATTTCTTCATTTCATTTGATCAAATAAACATTTCATTAAATATTTATTTGGAATATGTTTGTCTGGTTTGCCCGAGCGAACTTCCGAATTACATTTAATTCGGATTGACATAATTCATTAATTATGTCGATCGACAGAACTTCAATTGAGTTAATTTTTTTAATTCTCATCGGTCTCCATGAACAAAAATGGAGGAAGTTCTTCCATTTTTAAATCCGGTTCGTACTCTCATAAAATCGTGCGTATTTTTTTCGATTTAAAGACAGAGACAAAAAACAACGTGAGCATAATTTTTTAAATCTTTTTCATCACACCTGCACGGAAAGTTCGATTTTCCGCGGAGATATGGTGAAAAATAGTATACGCACATACGGGAGGGAAAGAGGATATCCCAAACCGCGTATTTGCCACCCTCGCCTTCGACTCGAGTGACAATTCCGCACGCGGTCTGACATAGCCTACTTTCCCTCCCTAGTGCCGTAATATACTATTTTTCCTACCGTTACTTAGAGGAGCTATTACTTTGCTATTTTTACAGCATTCACGACCTATACCCGCATTCTAATTTTACGATGACACCGACGTTGCACCATGAAAGTCAACGTTTCAACGAGAGGGCACATGATAAAAGTTAAGTCTTCTAAATGGTTAGCTGTCAAACTGAGAAACTTTTCTTCGGCTATAGCTAATGTAAGTGGCGGTTAAGACCTAAAGCTAAATATTCTTGTTTGCTTATAAGACTTGAGTAGCACTACTCATATTTCTATTTCTTTCTGCCATCCTGTCCCTTCACAATTTCTCGACGTTGAAGGACAGTTTTTTGTAAAAGGTCTCGAGAGCCATTTTTTAGCTGAGAAATCCAATTTCCCAATGCCCTTTTGCTGGATTAGATTCATTTTATGTATATCTGCTTTGACAGACAAGAAGGAAGAGAAAAAAGAAGGAAATACGAATACATAAGTATAGGGACGTATTACCTCGCTGCATGTCCAATATCGCCATTCTGGACTATAGCACAGCTCGAGGGCAATAATGCCATACGTCCATGACATCTTTATCCATGTGCTTTATATTAGTTTTTATTTTTTTTTTATCTTCAACTATATTATAATCTTACAAGAATATACTTTTCACCTCCTATTCATAAAAAGAATATTTCGAAACTTTAATGACGTTTGGCGAAAGTCCATTGTTGAATTCAGAAATAATTTATTGTTGATAAATTGTTCGTCTTCGATTATAAACAAATGTTTTGATAACTGTGGCACAAGTGTCATGTTTCTCAAAACTCTCACTATAGTTCAGTTCGTTAAAATAAAAGATTGGTTGTAAAAACGCTTAACCCTAGAATTCGTGACCTATTTTTTTTACCTTAAAGCTCATGACTGGGGTCATTAATAAGCCCACAATTTCTTTTGATCATACAATCGTTTCTCAAGAGATAAAAATGCTTAATACTAGGTGAATCCCTCCGTTTATATTATATTAATAATTTATATGCATGCAAGTTTAGTTGTTAAAAAAATCATTTAATGATAAAAAATGGAAAAAAATCAGCCAAAACCACATTTTTCAAACAAAAATGTGTATTTATTTTTCTAATTAATTAATTTAAAAAAATCGAACGTGCTTTCAGAGAAGACATATCTGTCTATCGGAAAAAAAATTTCCACCCCTTTTCGCTTGAAAAAAGTTAACTATTCGGTGCTATGAAAAGTGAGTTTCGAAACCTGAAAAACTGCAAAAATTAATAAAAAAGTTATAAAAAAAATGTTTTCGTTTAAGTTTTATTATTTTCGCTATGAAAAATGTCAAATAAGCAAAAAACTGGAAAATTAAACAACAATGAAAAATTATTAGCTGCTATTCGCGTGCCACACAATCCGTGCAGAAAATCGCAAATTTTATTATCGAGCTATTTTCTGCTCTAAAAATAATGTAAAATGGCTTACAAATATTTAAAAAAAATCACAGATGACTAATGAATCATGTATATGACTATTTACATTCAGATTACGCAATATTAGAGCAATATATCCATTCAAGCGAGAAATAATAAATTAGCTTTTACAAGCCATGTGCTTTTGACAAAACGCACATGGCAACTCACGAGTGGGGTCGTAACTGAACCGAAGCAAACTTTTCAATTTTTCATGGTTACAATCATGGTTACATCAAAGGTAAATTATGGTATAGGTCCTGAATAAAAAAAATCGCTTATCAACTTAAGAGAGCTGTTCAAAATTCGCGTGGGGTCGAAATCGACCCCCGTTATGAGTTCTAGGGTCAAATTTACCACGATGAATTCTCCAAAAAAAGAAATAATGCTCTTAAGTTTAGATTACGTTTCAATTGATTAACTGATTTTGTGGACATTTGTATCTCTGCAAAAATATTGATTTTCAATTCCCAGAGTACTTGAACGTCACGGCGAATATAAATAAATATTTTTTCATCACACCTCCACGGAAAGTTCGATTTTCTACCTTACGTAAGTCGAATTTTCCGCGGAGATGTGGTGAAAAATAGTAAACGCACACATCGGAGGGAAAGAGGCCATCCCAAACCGTGTGCTTGCCACCCTCGCCTTCGGCTCGGCTGGCAATTCCACATGCGGTTTGATATAGCCTACTTTCCCTCCCTAGTTGGTGTAATACACTATTGACACCTATGCATCGAGTTGCCATGAACTAGACGTTGACATTGCCATTCAATTAATTGAAAACAGAAAGACTGACGTTGTCTTCCGTTAAGAATTCTTCAGTATAGTTGAGTCATTAGACTAATTGGTAGCTTCTAGTGTGACTATGTTGGTACCAGCAGATCCAAAACACAATAGAAATACTCTTATGGAAACCTATTGACATTTACGTGGTCATAATTTGCTAAAGAGTTGCTCCAGGGTTAATTGTTTTTCTGATCATATTTTCCTTTTCTCATTGTGTATCGTGTCAGGTGTAAAATTTTCCACGTAATTTGTAAAAGACGACCTTGATGTTTCTGTGTTTTTAATCGATAATACAAATTGAATAGTGTTTCTGGAACTGTCAATTACAACGCTTTACCAAGTGCTTGACAATAACTTTGTTTCTATTTGATTAAAAATCGATATATTTGATGGACGTAATGTAAAAATAGGATAAATATGATTGATGCGTAAGAGACTACAACAATTAGTGGAGTGTAAATCGCTAATTTCGAAGTGCATAATGTCGTGTTATAACATAGATATAATTTAACGTGAATTCTTATCACACGAGGCGACTCATGCTTTATTGTCCATCATCACGAAATTTCCAATTACAGCAAGTGACGTTCGTACTCGCTTTTGGAGCTACGTTGCAGCTATATACGTATTCTTTCCTAACAAGTTACACCCTGTTACCCGTGTTGTGGCGGCGAAAGAGAGAGAGAGAGAGAGAGAGAGAGAGAGAAGGAATAAGAGAAATGGAAATGGGCGGTGAAAGTAGGAAAAGCGCATTGCACACACGGCGTAACAATAATAATTCAACGTACCAACATGGCGTAGATCTCATTACGACCCTAAAGCTCGAGTGAGCAATTTTTTTTGATTGCTTAACAAACACAATTGCTTTATATATAAGTTATATTCTTTAGAAAATGTCACGTTATCTTATTTTTCATAAAATTAAATAATTCAGTACTTTGAAGCAAAAAAGTTTTCAGAATAAAAATATTCATATTCTTCCTATAAATAACGTACATTTGAGATCTACGATATGAAATTTCGTTTATCGATTCAATATACATACAAACTGAAGAAAAAAACGACATTACTCGTAACCGCTCGTTTGGGGCATTCAAAACAATAGATAAACATATCGGGTACACGTACAATTTGGACAGAGCGTATATTTAATTGGTAAACAGTAGATCCTCGATCACGTATCCATGAAATAGTCAGAACACAAGCTGTTTAATAGCCCAGTTTGTCAATGGATGTTTCGCTGTATATTTTTGTAAGCAATCGATTGCGGCGTGTGTTTTTTTGCCTTTTAGTCGATGCAAACTCCATCGCAAGCTTTGATCTATACCTCGTCAATTCAGCTGTGCACCACTGACCGCTCCTCCTGCTGACTCTCGCTGTGGTCGCACATTGCCGTATATACAGTTGCGTGCAAAAGTTTCGGGCCACCCTATTTTTTCCAGTTAATTGATAAAATATTTTATTTCTCCACTCGTTCATTGTTCAGGATATTCAAGAGAGTTGGAATGAAGGTAATAATGTCGTATATTATATTTAATTTTGGCGTATTTTTCGTGTACTACGTGGAATGACTTTGGTCGGTGTGCAAAAGTATCGGGCCACTATATCGTCGCGGTTTGGTATGCACGGTTTGTTTACATTTTTTTCTTCATTAGTTTCAAAACACGTCCTACAATGGAAAATCAGTCTCCTTTCTGCCACAATGCCGAAACACACGAATATTCAGCTTCGTGAAATCGTGTTAAAACTTTCGTCAGAAGAAAAAAGTTCTCGTGATGTTGCGGAGACTTTATCTATTGGCAAAAGTACTGTTAATCGTATTATTACTAAATATAAATTAACAAACTCACTGTGTGACAAAAATCGGAGCGGTAGACCGCGAAAAACTTGGAATCGCGTCGACAAAATTATAAAAAGGAAGTGCATTGTAGATCCACGCAAAAGTGCTGCAGATGTTTCCCAGGAATTGCGAAGTGAAAATCTAGCTGATGTTAGTCGGAGTATGGTATCACGACGTCTCAAAGCTGCGGGGCTGATTGGACGTGTTGGTGTAAAAAAACCATTGATTAGCAAAAAGAATAAGAAGGCTAGATTAGACTTTGCGAAAAAATATCAGCGCTGGACGGTATCAGATTGGGTACTTTGAAAGTACTTTTTTCCTATGAATCGAAATTTCAATTATTCGGAAGCGATGGTCGGAAGTACGTAAGACGTCCAACAGGTACCAGATATAATGTAAGGTACCAAATTCCTACCGTAAAACACGCTTGTGGAAACATTAAAGTTTGGGGAGCATTTTCTGATGATGGCGTTGGTCCGCTGGTGGAAATTCATGGCAATATGGACGTTGCAATGTACAGGGACATACTACAAGATCATATGCTCCCATTTGCAACGAAAAATTTGCCGTGTGGTTGGGTTTGTCAACACGATAATGATCCGAAACACGCTTCGCGTCTTGTTAAAAATTTTCATCAAAGCTGGAAAGTCCGCCTTCTTGACTGGCCATCGCGGTCACCGGATTTAAATCCTATTGAACACCTGTGGCAAGACCTGAAGCATCGTGTTGGAACGAGAAATTAGTCCAACAAAACGGAATTGTGGAACCATTTGCGAAGTGAATGGGAAACATTGCCACAAGAACGAATCAAACAACTAATTGGGTCTATGCCTCGTCGGTGCGCTGCAGTCATCGCTGCGAAGGGCATGGTAACAAAGTATTAAGTCGAGTGGAGAAGACCAAGACATGCTTCCTTATTTTTCAAGTTTTTTGTTATTTTTTTCATACCCAAAAGTACGCGGCCCAATACTTTTGCACAGCCAGTCATAAAAAATTGTTGAACAATTAATGATTTAAGATCGATATCAATGTATACGACCTATTGTTTCTAAATATCAGTGATTACGTGTTATCGTTACTCGTTTGTTTTTCTCCCACCACCATATTTCTGTTCAATGTGCATAAAAAATAGGGTGGCCCGAAAATTTTGCATGCCACTGTATATGTAACTGCAAATCTACCTACCAGTTTGCCTCCCATGCCCCAGTATATATCGCGATTCATAAGGTCGTTATATATTCGGTTGTGGTTGTTTTGAATGAGTCCAACATTAACGGGACAGACCTAGTTAGAATTTTCGAAAAATCGATTTTTTTTTTATTTCATTTTCAAAAAGTAGAATCTCTTACGAACATTTTCCGCCCAGGTAAATGTAAATCGGACCATTATTCGCCGAAATACAAGACTTTGTAGCACGTCGTGTCTGAGCCATAGGTAAGCAGGTAGCGGACTTTAAGTGCGTTTTTCTCGAAACCATGTTTTTGAAGTCGGTGATCACTGTAGCTCGAGAACGGCTTTACCGATCGGGTTGAAATTTATATCACTTCTTCTATACATGGTAGTCCTCCATATGAACGAAGGATTTTTTTTTTGGATAATTATTTTTATTTTTAATAGCAAAAAATGGAACTGATATTTTGGTCAAAAAGACACTTTTGACTTTTAACGGCCGCCATTTTGTGAAAAATGGAAATTTTTCAAAACCCTTCGTTCAACCGGAGCATTATATCATTAACTAAAAATCCCCTCCGTTTTTTTTGTTTCAGATGAGCCGTTGCAGCGTGAGCTTGATCACCGCAAACCGTGTTTTTTTTTGCAGCGTCCTCGGCAATTGACGGTCACCAGCTTATTTCGATATGTATTGCGTTGAAAAAATTGCAACATATACATTACATATGTATCTTTTAAACGGAAGAACTTTTGTTGTGAATTATTTTATCGTTTGACCAAAAAAAAATCGGAAAAAAGGCCTTTTTTTTGACGTTCCAACTAGCTCTGTCCCCTTAAAAGAGAGTTCATATTGGTTGTCGACGGATTTCATTCAATGAATAAAATTTAGAAGTATACATTTTAGAAGTTCGAAATCTTTTGTTGCCCCTTTACGCCTTCATTTAAACCTTTTTCCAAAAATTGGTACTTACGAGATTGAATCGAAAAGGCCATCTTAACAGGGGGAAAAATGTACTCTTGACTTAAATGGTATTTCAATTTTTCATTATCAATAGATTGAAGGTAAAAACTTTGAAAACATATTATTAATTTTTTTGAACCATGAGTATCCATGAAAGAAAAGTTCTAAAAAATTGCTTTTTAGTCACTTTGTTTCACTTTATTTTGGTCTACGCTTCAAAATCAACTTATTTTTGTAATCCATCAGAACAGGTCATTCAAATGAGAAATGAACGTCGCGACATTCAAGCTGATAACTCAGTTTTAAAATAATTCAGAGAATTTTGAACGTCGGAGAAAAACATCTGTTTTGATGCGGGATTAATTGCATTATAGGCTCGAGAACGCAACCTTGAGGGAAAAGAATAATTTGCAGTGAGATTGCCAGAGAGAAAAACAAGAGAGAGACAGCAAGAAAGCATAAAAAATAACGACCGCGAGGACAACTGGTAAGATAAAAAGCAACAACACGTAGAGTTTCCGGTCACCAGGGAAAGGTCGGGTACGGCGGGGAAGACGAGAAAAGAAGATTCATCGACCGGATGCTTTTAACCCGCTCCCTCGTACTCATTAGTTCATGCCGCTTGCGTTATTCGCACACAATCTCCGAGCCCTTGGCTCAACATTCTTATGTATGGTACAAGAGGATACACTGTGAGTGAGGCCACACGTGAGTTTTCCAACAACATCTCTCGCTCTTGAAATCCTCAGTTCGCATATATATATATATATACAATATAAACATATACATACTTACACAAGCAATTTTTTCACGAACAGCACACCGCAGTTCAGGTGTAAATTTTTTTTCGTTGCCACGCTCGAGAGTGAGAATGGAGTGGTGATGAAATAAAAGAAGAAAAATCAGAAACGATCTTTCATATCGCTATTCTTCGTTTTTGCAAACACTTTCGTCAGTCAAAGCATTGCGAAACGACATCCCCCCTAGAAATTATAGTAGGGACCTTTTCAGGTCATTATCAGTTGCCTCATTGCCGTATAAAGGCGCTTACAAGACAACCTTATAACGCCCTGACACGAAATGTAACGATGTGGCACGTAATGCCCTGATGCAGGCTGACTAGTCGGGCCCTGATCAGGCAATCAGGCTGCGTGACCAGGCCCTGATCGGACTGCTAAACACGGACCTGAAACCCTCCTAATGACGGAGCTGCCTGACTGTACCATTATAATGCTTCCTCTTAAGAGGATGGATCAGTCACCTAACCTCACCTCGAATTTTCGAAGTTGAAATTCTTCAATACGGTTTGACCGATTACAAAAGAACTCTGTCAGCCCATGTAGGACGATGGCAAAAATGGGCTGACAAGGCCTTTTTGTAATCGGTCAAACCGTGTCGAAGAATTTCACTTTTGAAATTTGCAACTATCTCTCTCGCACTCATGGTGGCGAGATACCCATACCCTTAATACATACATACACGTTCATGTATGTATTTTTTTAGATTAGGACTTTCATCATTACTTTCACATGATATATTAATACTTTTGCACTATGTTCTTATCGCTCTTAAAGGTTCAATCAATTCAGTTTTTTGATATTTTGTTTTCGTATGAGTATATTGAACACATCACTTAGTACACATCACACGCACTATAACTACGTGGTGATTTATTAGGTTAGATTTTTTCTTCAGGAACCATTCATAATTATAACAGGTACACGCAATTCAACGCTATATTCTTACTCGAATGGTTTAAATAAATTAAATCTCCAATTGTGGATACCGCAGATATACATATTGTAATAGACTAAATAAATAAACACTCAATAAAACCAGGAGCAGTATTCACGCGCGAATTCAGAACTTTTGAGGTTAGAGACACACGTTTCGATGTTGTAGCGATGGTACGGAAGTCATAAGACAGGCCTTACCGGGGCGTTATAGGATAAATCTTAAGGAGACGCTATTACAGTGAGCCATACTAAGGTCCCATAGGGCAAACCTCAGTTGGACATTATTAGAGTACGCCATGCCAAGGCCTGATTAGGGCATGTATCAGTAGGACCTCACCAAATCACACCTGATTGGGACCGTTTCAGGCTAGCCTGATTTGTCAGTTACTATGGAAGGCCTGATTACAATCGGATCGGGGGTCCCATACTAGCGCTGCCCATTTTGCAACCTGATCACGACCTAATCTCGAACAGGCAAACCCTAACAAATTTTTAGGTATTTTACGTGGGTATTGGACAGATTTTTGACACTCATTTTAAAATACCCTGACAAAATGGAGATAATCTACAAATTGATTTGAAGTATTGACAGTAACTAACATGGAAATGTGTCAAAAGTCAGACCGACAAATAAATGTTGTCTGTCAAACTTTTCTTTCTAGAGGATTCTTCTTTTTTTTTTTATGTTACTTCCTGAAAGGAAAAGGTCATACATATTCGTATTGAATACGTTGTCGTCGTGCCTGGATGGGGCTAAAGCTTTTGATGTGTATCAGCATTGTCAAGCCATGCGGAATCCCACTCACTTTCATTAATGAGGCGTCCGCACATCTCGCCAAGATCAAGGTTTATGAATAGGAAATTCTTTGTGAGGAACGACGACTTATATACATATATATTTCTCGTTCGTCGACATTCTCGGGTCAGGAAATCTTTTTGTCCCTAAGGGTGTGATAATGTTATGCCCGAGTGGATTACACTGTTTCAAACCGGAGCACACTGACTGTGAAATTGTGTAATGTTACATGAAATTATCTACGCTCCATTTCACCGTTTACACATACTGATATTTGAGCCTTCCTCACAATCCGACCCGACTTTTTTGATTATACGCCATATCATTAATCCACAGTTAAATTTATTCAATTCATACGAATATTTAAATGGTTACTCTCATACGAACTGTCATTTTTTTCTCTCAATCCTCTCGTCGATCATTCGACATTTTTCATGGACAGCCTTGGGTTTCGTATTCACTTTTTTGGCACGTCAGGCCAAACTCGCGCTTAGCGTTTGCCAATGGACGAGTTATATTCTTCATATGTTTATCCAAGTCATAGATCATATATATAGAATCGTGAAATACGCGCCTTGATGGGTTTAAAAATACATTGGAGCATTTTTGGCGTGGCGCCAAAGCATTTATTTTCATAGGCTTTATTAATAGCGTCATAATGACGATGACTTATGGAGAATTTCAGCTTTTTCTTTTGTCACGGGACCCTTTTGTTCGTTCAATGCCAAATTGAGCGACGAGCAATTAGTTACGAAATAAACAATGGATTATTAGGTAATAATCGATAATAACAAAATACGTATCGAGATATAAAGCAAAATACGTGGATACCATTTTTTCAAACGGAATTCATAATAGTTTTGAATATCTTTGATTACGAATAATGGGCGGTCGAGATCGAGATAGAAATTTTCTAATAAAAATATTCGATTCAGTCACGTGACGATATATATACGAATTTGAACGAACACCATTGAATTCCAGACGAAGTAAAGAAGGGAAGGGAACGAGAGGGAAGATTAAATCGGCTCTACAATTAGTTTCACATGGTCGATCATCAAAAATAGTTGGCAGAACGATATGTACAGTCGAGGTTGTGGGAACGTACGTTCATAGTTGACTCTTGACCGAGTTTTGCTTATCACTTCTCTTGTACTGAATATATATACACACACACATGTATCGTTGAATGAATGGGGAAAATGCGACAATTCTGGGAATTCAATGGCGGAATTTCAAGAATTGGAACTCAACCGATCGAGATGAAATCACTATATCAAAAGGGATGTATTCGTATATCTCATACTTCACAGTTTCCTCTGCCAATTTTACCAGTAAGGATGCTACAATCATTTTTCGAGCAGAGTCTACATCTCGCCCTCTCTTTGGACTCTGTCCATCGTTTGTACAACTTTCCACTCCTTTTCATCGTGATTGCCTATCGAGAGTTGTATCTCTTCTTTAAAGCCCACTCTAATTCGAAGATATATACCCGCGTAGTTATCCCGAACTAACGCAAACCCGTAGTTATTTTCATCTTCGTTTGTTCAAAACTACCTCTTGTGCTACTTCTCCAAGGGTATTTGAGTCAAGGTGGTCCTTGTCGTAGAACGATCAATCGTTCGATTATTCGAACTATAATACCTTTGATTATAAATTGAGCAAACACCTTAAGTGATTGAAATTTATAATAGATGTGCCACCACTCAAAAGGAATGTTGTGAATGAAGTTTTTAGGACCTTCGAGCACGAATTTTCTTACAAGTAATAAGCGTTGTTAGTATTGTAAGTTCGTACGTTTATTCATCTAACTATAAAAATTCTGCAGCCAGAAAAATGATCCTCAACGTATGCCAAAGTTTTTTCGACGTGAAATATATTGTAAAAACATCAAAAGTTCCTACTCACTTCGTTTTGGTGGTATAGGAATAAAGTTCATCCTATGTGCATGCTATAAATAGAGCAATCGGGTGCATACAACCCTCACGGGCATCGTACCCTCCCCTAACTCTGTTTTCCCGACGAACTGGGCAAAATGGCGTGGATGCAAGGAGAACTCGCACCATTGATCGATCTGTCGTCTCGTATATCGGTATTTTAAACTCGATATATGATATATATGCTTACAAATACATAAATATATTTTATGTACAATATATACGAGACTGTACCCGATTGTGACGAATGCAAATTTATCTTTTTTTCTGTATTTTTTATTCGAGAATGATACATTGACTGTTGGCAAGAGTGACATCACTGAATTTCCGCTGTATTGGCCAACGCACCGTGAAAATCCAGCTCGGATACTAACGATTCAATGCGAGCGAGTCTTCGTATCAACGAGATTTATTTATTTCCGACCAATGAATGAAAAAAAGTGGCGATCCAATCAAGTTCAATCGATCATCAAGTTTTTAAGCGAAGATATCTCTCTACTTTTTTTTACCGTATCCAATCAACGATTGAAAAAAGGCGGAGCTTTCTTTTTCAACGAGTTACGTGTCAAATAAAAAGATGAATTTTCTTTTACAACGTGCCGAAAAAAATAATACAAAAAAACTTAATTGGATCGGTGAGTTAATGAATTTTAAACATTTCTTGTTAAAATGTTGTATACCACTGGACCTCTATGTTTCTCTTTTCTTTCTAAGGGCTGTTGTAAAGTCTATCTAACTTCACGAATGAATAGATGAATATTTTCCTGCATTACTGAAGGCTCGGATATACTTCTTCGTGTATTGTAAGTTTTTTTCTTCCTTTTTGGAGGGAGATCGTGGAGTTGAGCAAGCGAATGTCAGGAGAAAAGGGAAAAATGCTCGAATACATGCAGATATAAAATATATAATCAAACGGAAGGTGTCGACTTTTCCATTGGTTGATGTGAATGATAAGGTGCACGGAGAGAGCAGGATGAAAGATTGGTTTCCTGTGCCCAGCTTTTATAAACTTTTAAATGGTTTTATCAATCAATATTTCATTCTTCGCTGCTGCGGTGCTCGCATATTTTGCCTTCGTTTTAAAATAACGTTTCAACACTATATAAACGTACAATGCGTTGCCCAATACTTTACTCGTTTAAACATTTAAATTTGAGTTTTTAATACGCCTACGTGATCTACACGTTTTATCTGTACGTAAATTTATGATTTTATTGTTCGTTTCATCTTTGGGCATCTTGGCAGTGTGACGTAGTGCACACAGGTCGTATATTTTCGTCGTAAAGAGATTTGTCATCATTCGGAACGAAAAACTTTGCCTATGTGTATTACACGACACGCTTTTACCAAAACTTTTTACGTGTTGCTAAAGTCATAATAAAATCGTTCAAACTTCCTTTATACACCGATTTCTCAAAATTTGGTGCATACAGTTTTTCCCTTGAAATACGAATAAAAGATAATGTATCCACAAATAGAATTTCGCCTCAATCTCTTAAGAAAGTACAATCCTCGTAACAAATTTCCTTTACCAACATGAAGTTTTGACACTTTCTTGGCAGTTGAATAATCAGCTTTACTCCAAACTTTCTAATTAACCTCGCTTCTCTCAGCCATAATTTACATTATTTTATTGCGCCATTGTCGCGTCATTTCAGGACTGTGTGTATTAAAACGATAAAAGTGATGCCAATTTTATGCTATTTACTTTGTGACATTTTTTATTGTGAACAGATTTATTAGAGGACTTTTTAACAAAACAAATTCCGGTTTTATGCAAAGAAAATGGAAGAAAACAAAATACGATCTTATTGCTCTTTGACCGCCGATAATTTTGTATATTTCTTAAACATTCAATTGTATTTACTTCTCGGATGTACTTAACTGGAACCATGAAATTCGTTTTTAAAGAATTTTAACTTTCCGAATGTCCCCCGAACTCCGCTAACGCGAAATAACCAAGTGCCATTAAGGATTTTTGCATGTGAAACTCTCGTATCGTATTATAAATCACTGTGAAATACCGTAGCAAGTCGTGCGTTATTCTCATTGGGTTTCTGGCCTCGACTCTCGAGATTTAAGCATACCAACATTATCCTCCGTATCTTCAATTTTCGTTCGCATCTGCTCGTGTCATTCTCATTTCAGGTTTTTCTTGATATTTTCTTTCGCATTCTTCATAAAAAAAAAAATGAATTAATGAAGTATCTGATCAAACGGCTCGGGAAAGCTTGTAGGCATTCTTAATGAGGGAGAAAGAACCGATTTTAAACGTGTTGGTTCAGTAAAACAGATAATCAAGGCTGCAAAAAAACGATGGATTCCCAATATTGCACTACATTGCACTCCAAAAATTCGTTTATCCAGTTCTCTCATTTTCCAGAACAAATCCAAAGCACTTATACGATAGACCTCGCCCACATTTGTTCAAGGATCATCCCCGATTAATGCGTACAATTTTTAGTCGAATACGTTTCACATATTTTCGTGTTTTTTGTCTTCGTTTATTTTGATATTAGCGCGGAGGAGGGTTGGAAAAAACATTTCTTTCTGTCATTCGAGGTTCTCGACGTTGTAAATGCGATTTTCTTTTTCCGTCCATTCCCTACTTCCGTTCTTGACCTGTAATATAAGCTATTGTAGGTAGCGAAAGAAGGGTGGCAGGGGAGGGTGGAAGAGGATGAACTTATGGATCGACGTGTCTATTACAAAACCGCAGAGGGGTTCGTGCCTGACCGTCACTCTTTCCATTGCCCTATCCACTTCTCTTCACTAGCTTTTTCTTTCACCCTCTCTTTTCCTTTTTCTCTCTCGCGCGCGCAGTTCATTCTTTCTCTTTTGCTGTTTTCCCTCGTTGTTTTTTTCTACACTTCACAGCTACATCCACTTCTCTACACTCTCTTCTCTCTATCTCTCTGTATCGACAATGCGAAAGCTCCGGACACCCGTAGTTCTCCGACTCGTATTTTCTCTTTCTCTCTTTTATTCTGCGTTTGTTCCCATTATACTTTCATTCAAGAGTATTTGCACGACTCCAGACTACGGAACCAACACTCTATCCCATTTCCCCTGCTTCTGTTTTTTCCCCACGTTCCTATTTTTTTTTTTTTTATTTACCCAATCTCGTGCATTGACCGAAAAAAATACCAAAGGACAATGTACGGACGATTGAAAAGCGGAATCGTATCTTCTGGTATTATATACATACAGATATACACACAAATATAAATTGAACTCGTTTGCAGTTAAGTGAGGGGTTCGGAAACAAAATACCATTTCGTTCTTTTCATTTCCGTTTGATTCAAGATCCCGATTGTTTCGGCCACTAATGGCTCTTCTGTATGGCATTCTTGCCGGCAAATTTTTTCCTTCTTCATTCCTAATATTATTTTTATACGCGACGATTATTCTTTTCGAAAAAACATTTCTTCCACTCGTTCATATTTCTAGCTTTTTATTATCAGGCTTTACTACGTAATCGTGCGAAAGTGTGATTGCACGAATCTCACGTGGGTGCAGTTTGTAATTCTTTTTTTTTGTTGCTAAAACACTCTTGAATGTCGTGGAACTATGTTCTTATTTTTTTCTCAAATCATAGATTTGCAACATGAAATATATACTTATGTACATTTTTCCTATGCATGCATGCATACCTATGGATTTTCTTTGAATTGTTCAACACTTATATATATATATATGGAATTGCCCTGGAAGATAAAAATCTCGTTAAAAGTTGCACACACGCATACACGTATACGGGAATGCCAAGCTTCGAAAAAGTGTAACGCCACTGTTGTATTCACGAAGGTTCATTAGCTTTTCGTTCACCCCCGTTGCCTTGGAGTCCGTGAGTTGCGTGAGCGGTTAACTCCTTTTTTTTTGCTTTTTTTGCTCATACATAAGCTACTGGCAATGAGGAACGACGTCGAGAGAAGAGCGTCTGTTGCAACCGGTGCTCATAAATTTCTTTGCCCGAAGCGAGACTCTATGGAAATTCAAGTCTGTATAGATAACGTTTTCGATGGACGTATCATCTCTCGTAATTGACGCATTCGTCGTTTTTTTTCTTTTGTCATTCTTTTCTTCACCACGTTGCAATTGTTCCTTCGAACTATTATATACCTTTAATACTTTTCTCT
Organism: Rhimphoctona megacephalus; assembly: GCA_963989365.1. NCBI lineage: Eukaryota > Metazoa > Arthropoda > Insecta > Hymenoptera > Ichneumonidae > Rhimphoctona > Rhimphoctona megacephalus. Next base: position 21,494,608 of record OZ022423.1, on the reverse strand, counting down.
TTCATCTTTTAGAACTTGAAAGCAGCTGTTTTACGTGCTCCTGAAGTTAATCTAAAATTAGATTATGTACTTATCGAGTTTTTGGATCAATTTAATGAGCGAATGAACGAAAAGAGACTGTGTAGCAATTCGTTGACGTTTCTGATCGTATTAGCTCGTACCGTTTTGAATAAACGCAGTCCTCTCTATATCGAGTAATTCTTATGCCTGCTAGAACCGAAGACTTGTGAAATACGGTTGGCATTGTTTACTATTGACAATGGAAGATATGCGACAGTCATGTTTAATCGTATACACAAGTTAAAAGGGAGAAAGGGTAGGTAGACCTTCTCCGTTAACAGTAAAAGAAAAAAAAAGCATGAGACGTCGAAGAAGTATACACAGCATAAAATGCGCAAGGTCGATTTTTTTTAAAATCATTATCATCACTCGATAAAGAACGATCGATTCGTAGACTCTGAGGGTTGGCTACGAACAAAGCTTTGAAAATCCTTGTGGCATCGATGCATTATAGATGGATAGGGTAGTTAGGCATTGGTAAATATGTATGTAAACACGATTGACAAGTAGAGGGGCCTTAATTCATCTCAATCCTCATTTAAAATCACTTTGTGCTACACCCTTTTGCTTTTCAGCGGTTCGTATATCGTACGAGGAAGGTTTGGGTTATGTGGGTCACGAGACAATGGAGATCAGTTTAAAAAAAAGAAAAAATATAAGAGAAATGTAGAGTGAACGTTGTTTTGAAGAGTTTTTTGATAAGAATAATCATTTGTAGGTAAAATTTCCTATGTATATTATTTATTTATTAGATTTATTGAAGGTTTTTTCGTGGCTCCATTGTGATAACAAAGTGTACTTGAAGAATTTTCATCCCAACATGTGTTTCTTGTTATACGGAATATGCTAAATATTTTTTTTTCTTTTTTTTTTCATTTGACTGGATCCTGACTTTTCCAAATCGAAATTTACACGTGCGCAAGGGCGGGCATACAATGCTAGAAAAAACAGCTTTTTATTACGAGTATAAAAGATTTTCGACTGAAATTCAACGAAGGGAATTTGGAAGGGAATTGGAACATCGGCCGACTCATTAAACATGCTCATCCGCGTGAAACTTGGCCTTATTAATGGGAGAATATTCGATATTCTCCTGTTGATGTTCTCAGGGCGAAAGTGAGAAAGAGAGATAGAGAGAAAGTAAAAAAAAGAGCGGCCGGGAGTGTCACGGATATGATGATGAAGTGGAAGAAGAGAAAGAGACTTTTCCGACGATTCTTCATGCCCCCAGAATTAACACGGCAAAGGATATTTCGACGATTTTAATGAGCGACAAAGTCAAAGCTTTCTAGGACTTCACATTTTACATTTTTTCCCTCAAAGTAGTGAGGCTGAGCTAAGCAATTGAATGCGGGCTTCTTCATGCCAGCTCGTGATCGTGAATATGGAGAGTGAAAAAAGCATTGTCGAGATTTTTTTCTAGAATTCGAATGATTTTCATTGCACATGATGCATGTCTTTAGAACGTGAAATCGAAAAATGTTTAACTTCTCAAGGTCTATGGAAATATAATTCTTTTATGTCGAATTGGAATGTAGAAAACTGCGCAATTTCAAAATTTAATATTTATTTTTTTAGTACATGACAATTATTTTCAATAACTAGAAAAAAACTCTAATTATATACTTTGAATTGTTGTTCCCTGAAAATGAACCATTTTTTTGGGCCTACAAATCTTATTGAAGAGTTAGCATTGAATCATCATATTCTAAAACAGTCGAAAAATTCTCTACGTACTTAACTGTCACTTCAAAATGCTACTATATCGCACAAACTGACGAGTTCGTTGACACAAGAAACTCGAAGGTTTTTTCTCAAGTTTACCGTCAAAATAGCAAAAGACAGCGACGAATGCAGGAACTGAGATAAAGAGGAAGAGAGTTCATTGGTGTAGCGAAGTCGTTCACGAGTGCATCGACACGAAGACGTTTTAGCTCTAAACCCTGCCAAATATTTCACAGAGCGCAACGTGTTGGCTCTCGAGGCGACTTGAATCATCGACATGCAAAATAAAAAAAATGTACGGTGCTCTAAAAATAGAACTCTACTGTCACTGCTCGGATTTTACCGAGTGAAAGTTAGAACGTGAGACATCATACAAAAAGAAGGTCCGAAAGGCAAAAGAAAAGTGATTAATGAATAACAAATAAATATTTAAAAAATGCATTTCAAAGTCGTGGGGATCGAAGTAATTTATTCGTTGTATAAATATTATATTAAGGGGCCAGTTCACTTTAAAAATGTCAAAAAATCGATTTATTTTACTGTTTTCGAAAGTACATACATTCAGAAATATTGTGTCAAAATTTTATGAAAATCCGAGCTCTTTAAATATTTTTTATTTACCTGAACGTCAGGATCTCATTTCGTCTACCTGAGTGTATGAACTTCAAACGCGTTTCTCTCGAAACAACGTTTTCAAAATTTAGCTCCATCGTATCTCTAAAACTAATAAACCGATTCTCTTGAAATTTGAACCATGTATTGTAAACATGATTCGCAACAAGATGACCCTCGATGGTTTTAAAATTTTGATTTGTATTCTTTTTTTTTGTGAAAAACTGCGAAAAAACGCGTTTTTTACTTTTTTCGTTTTTTATCTGCCATTTTTTTATTTTTCGATAAAACTTTATATCCGAGGGTCATTTTGTAGCTGGTGTCATACTGAATCTAATGCACTTCGATTTTTTTGTTTCAGACCAGCCGTTGCCGAGTTGTGATGGAGCTACCTAGCCCGTCTATTTTTGAGGCGTTACGTTAAACTATAGTTTTTGTACTTAAAAATGAATTAAAATTTTTTTTTATGTATTTCAAGACTTCATTTATCAAGTCCAATAACTTTTATATTCGTCTCTTTTATAAAATTCTCAAAAAAAAATCGCGAAAATAGCCTTTTTTTTGTGGCTCCAAAGTGGACTGACCCCTTAAAGAATATACTATGATGCTATGTACATATAATTTCAATGTACGTCGTCCGAATCCATAAAATATAAAATACATCGTGCTATTTGGAATATTTTTTTCCCCCTGATATAAATTCTTGTTTCTAACATTTACCTTCGTGTTAAATATTGCAATCGACACAAAACAAATGCTCGTTACGAACGTTCAGTACAGAAAAGCTATTATTTTTCCCATCTTTTTTCTCTTTGTACCAATCTCTTTCACTCTGTGCTTCTTATTTTTCTTTTCTTTTTTTTTTTTTAATTTCTGTTTCGTCGCTAATGGAAGTTCTGTCACATCTCCGCTCATTATTACTTAAGAATCTGGCCTGACGCCTGTCTCGCATCGCCTGCTCTCACCGGTGAGTTACATGCATAACACGGGCGCGTCCGACATAACGACGACCGTCACTACTAACCGCCACAACTTCCGCCGTCACCGACCGGACTGCCACAACTACCGCTATTGTACCACGTGCTGGGAACAAAACGCATCGATCTCGAAATAGCTGGCGCTCCGAACATAAAATAATACCGGCATTTAGGAATCAAATATATATATAAATATAGATCGGGGGGGGGGGAACAAACGAAATTAAAAACTCAATTATTCGTTGTACGAATCGCAGGCCACAAAAAAACAATTTCACGTTCGATCGAGCATTCGTGCGTAACAATTCGGAGGTTATACGTTTTAGTTTAATTCGCCATGTGAACTCACCTATCAGCAGTCAATTTCCCAATCTCGTCGGGCGTCATCCATGACGAGAATTCGTAATCTCGAGCCCTCCAGTGTGATCGAGGAAAAAAGAGAGAGAGAGAGAGAGAGAGAGAGAGAGAGAGAGAGAGAGAGAGAGAGAGAGAGAGAGAGAAACAGTAGAAGAAAGAGGGAGACAGCGATTAAGAGACAGAGAGAAGAGAAGATAGAAAAAAAGAAAGTAAGAATGAAACAAAAGATCGAGGAAAAGAAGATTAATCACGAAAAAAAATTATCCTCGTGTCCCCCGATGTTTTCACTTTGTCGGAGCGCATCTTCGAGCATTCCTTTAAATTTTTTTGTATTTCACCCTCGTCAATAAAGCCGGGAGCAAGTTATCCCATTCTTTTTAATCGTTGATGTTGTTACTTCATCTCTTCTCCATGCTTTTCATATTAAACACACGAACAATTAATTATAATAAGTATAAAAAAAATTATGACTACTAACACTATACCACTCACAGGCACTCACTCGCGCACGTTACGCCGCTATTTATATTATGGAGTTATTGTTCATCACATACGGTGTCGCGAATTTTTCTTCTCTGTTTTTTTATTTATTATTTATTAATTTTTTTTGTCGCGTTCGAAGAGATTTTTCGTACCGAACCACGACACCGTGAGTGTTTTAGGCACGAGGGCGCGATCGAGAACGTCTCTCCGCGAGTTTCACGACTCAACCCGCGTCCGCACGACAAACTGAGGGTAGTAGTAGGCAGCGGCGAGAAACGTGGTTGCCCTCGCGACGCAATCGCCTTGCTTCGGCAGTAGTCGAGCAACTTCGGCGCCTCCTCGTGAAGGTGTGCATACCCTACTGTGTGTACACTATTCTTGAATCTCCTCAGTATGTATACCTATATATATATATACTCTCTGTGTATATATGGTTGTTTTTTTTTATAGATATATATACATGTGTACCTCTAGTGTTCTATATATAGGTGATAACGCGGCGTCTGCCGGCGCTCGACCTGACGTCTGTAATCGTGCTCTCACTCACACCATCCTGATTTCACCCTCTCTCAAGCTTATACACTCCCACCCTATAATATCTTCCTCTCTCTTAAGCAGAGCCCCACTCCATTTGCTTCTGTTTCTCTTTTTCACCTTTAGTTTTATCTGTCCCTCTCTTTCTCCCTTCATTTCTTTCCCTTATTTTTTTTCTATCTCTACAAGTTCACCCTCTCTCATTTCTTTAATGACAAACAACGCCTATCGGCGCTTCACTAACACCACTTTTATATATTTTCTACCTAATAAAAGGGCGTGCAATCCCCTATTAATTTATGCCTCAATTCCTACGAATTAAGTTGCTCAGTTTTTCTTGAGTTTCATTTTATTCACTATATTATCGTGTTTTTTGTGTTGCGCTTCCTCCATTCGTTTGCGGCTGCTTTGTTGGGTGAACCACCCAACTTGCTAGCACCGTCATCGCATACTTGATACGTCGTCATGACGACGTACTACACTTCAAAAATACACTTGCCATCAGACGTCTCCGTTCAGGGATCGTCGTCATCGCTGTCAGTGACGCTTCTCCATGCTCAAATAAATCAACCCGCCGGCAAGCGATATACTCTTTCTTTTTGAAGTCTATTTACGATTTTTTAAATATTTTTTTTTGTAATTTTTTTAATATTTTGATATGTTGAGCTCTATTTACGGGATTATGGAATTTCTTTGCTGGTGCTAAACTCCTTAAATATTTTTTTTGTTTCACACATTTACGCTTATCACATTTTCTATATCAAACCTCGAAATTTTAGTGGATGGTGCTCGAAATAGACACTGAGATATCTTGTTATTCGAACCAAAAACAGAATCATTTTTTTCGTGTACGTTAATTGTTTTAAAAATGAATTATACTCATGTTTGTTTACGATGATGATAATTGGAGAGAATTTGTACAACACATAAATTATATTTTATCCTGCGGCGACAAAAATCATGTAAATTTATTGACTATCCTTGATATATACAGAATTTTGATGTTTTGTCTCGAATTGTTCATGCGATAAACGCAATGAAAATAGCTCAAAATTTCGTGAGAGCGGGACAGTGATAGGTTTTTAAATTATTAAAGCTTTTTTGGCTCAACGGTTTTTGCAGTGGTCTCGCAAACAGAAACAAATGAAGTGCAATAAATCTATTTAGCCAACAATCAAAATAACAAAATTCAAAATCAAGAAGCAAATGTATAAATAGATATTAGAAATAGTGGATGAAGCCATTCAAGCCATTCCTATCGTTTCTGCTGTTTCCTAGCTCACCACCAAGCAACTGTCAAAGGGTCGATGAACCTGGGAGTGCACGTACACAACTACCCCTCCTCAGTAGGTACTGTTTTGTCTTCCTCCACCTGTTCGTCTACTCAGTGCAGTTTCCCTTGCTTATAAAGTCTCTCTTTCATTCTTTCTCTTTCTTTTCTCCACATTTCTATACGTATATATTCCATTCATCCCCCTCGTATTGAAAACCTTTATCCTCTACTGTTCTGTCCAATTCTCGGTCAATACTTAACGCCACTTGAGGTAGAATCGATTTTTAAAATGTCAGATAATTCTAGGCTATGAACATTTATTCGTATTGTGTTGCATGCAAATATTTTCATTAGTTATCCATCACTGCGATTCCGTACATGCAATGAAAGATTTGCGGTCATGAACCGTACACCTGGAAAATCCCTTTGGTCCGGTGGAATTAATCTCCCGTCGTGTATATTGCTTGTTTCACACTGAAGCGTCGTAAGTCATCCAATCTTTCATAATAATCCGTCCGACTTACGCCCTGTAGTTGGCCAGCGGTTTATCAACTCATATTTGCATATTTATATACAGTGATCCTTATATATATCGTTATTGATAACGTTTGGTGAATTCATCGAGCTGATTTCTCCTGAAATATTCAACGTGTTGAATAAGTTCGTGAGTACAGATGCTAGACTGTTGGCCTTCTATACCTCCCCTAGAATGTATCACCTGTAGTAGCATCAGTAGCAGCAGCAGCAAAATCGATTGACTTTTGTAATGGATAAAATCGTTGCACCATTCCTACAGTTCAAAATTATTTAGCAAAAAATGAATAATATTACAGAGTATGAGAGGATGATTTTCCATGTGACTTATGACATGTGCTTTTATTACTTTGTCATAAATCTTAACGGATTTAAGTATTGGCGCTTTATAAAATCAATGATACCTTCTTTTGCGAAACTATGATTTTTGTGAACAATGCAAGACTCGTTAAAATCGAAATCGGACGTCCGGTTTTCGAAAGCGTCGAAAGAGACGAATGGTGGAATGATGGAAAGTGTGAAATCGTTACGAGGACAATGATAACGAGGATGCAATTTTGTTTCCTTACCGTTATGATTCTTCTCTAGTGTGATACGTCCAAAATCAATCGAGCCCGAAGCTTCCTTCTTTCTCTCTGTATTGCTGATGAAAGGCAAAAAGATAAGAATCCTTTTCTTTCGGATTTGGAGTTACTGCGGGAAACTCGAGTAGAGCACGGAAAGACGAGCAAACGACAATGGCGTTTAAAGGTGATGAGGCAAAATGTTACCCAAGCTTTGTATAAAGCCGAGCATCTGAGAAAGAAGCCCGGAATATTCCAACCAAACGTCCCGTTTCAATGTGAGTTCTATACGTATCTATATGTATATTCATAAATCTCGAAAACAATGAGAAATGCGATAAGAAAAGTCGTGGACATGCACAACACTTTAAAAGTGTGTCAAATATATGAGGATTTTTGAATTGCAACGATTAATGATATACTCACTAATCCAAATTCAATAAATCATTCAATCGTGCTGAATCAATAATTCACAAATCTCATCATGCAGCTTGAGCTCATGAATATTTTAATTGCGATCTGATTACTCTATTTTTTATGCATGTTTTTGGACTCTTGAATTTCGCAGTCACTCCCATTTTTTATAACATCAAATTTTGTATCGCATTGGTGAATTTTTTTTCGCAGACTCCATAGGCAAAACAATGGTGAATATTTTATTTCAAGTCTTTGTTAGGACTCGAATGGGGAAGAAATAATTATAATTTAAAAAAATGCCACGCCAGACAATAGAGAAAAGACATTTTGGTACATCGAATAATGTGAACGTCAAAAGCATATTTTTCTTTTTTTATTACTGAAAGGTGTAATAGCTACTCTCAAGCAGACGGGAAACAAATCTGATTCAATCAACTGATAATTCTAGGAACGGCAAAAATATTCCTAGTATCCAACTGTGCTATAGAGAAAATGATTTAACGAAGCGAAATTGGTAATTGAACTGATTGAAGGGGTAAAAGAATTAGCCAATTCAGAGGATTCCGTTACTCGGGGTTATTGTCCTCTGCAGAAATCGATCCATTTCTATTCTCTCACATTCTCTATCAAATCCTTTTATAAGTAATCTCTTTGAATTTCTTAATTTTATTGAGTTTTCCTCAAGCACTCAGCGGAAATGGGTGATCCCGGTGGGAGATAATACTATGTATAGAACTACACTATGCGCTATTGATCAACGGGAGAGAAGATAATCAGCGGATATTGAAAGAGGATCGAAAAAAATAATTCTGAGGAAAAAGAGCCGGTATGGTTGATTAGTGGATGTATTTTCAGGAGAATGATATACACTGCAATTTCAGAGAATATCATTTATCTTAAAGAAAATGTTTCAGAATAGTATTATTGTCGGATGATATTAAAAATCCTTTAATAAATCCCCAATAAATGAAGTTTGAAAATCTGCTTTCTATATTTGGAAAAAATCCGGAAGGTTGTCGTATAAAAATGTTAAGAAATACGTGAAACGTCGATTTTTTAAAATCCGCCAATAAATATCAACCTTCGATAAACACCTATGTTTCAACAACGTTTTATAGTAATATTTACGTAAATAGTAATTTTATTCTCTAGTAATCTTTTCACGTTGTGGTTCAGTGCAGAAATAGTTTCATGTTTGCAGCTGTCGAGAAAATCCTTTCCGTACACAAACTCGGGATGAAGATGGAGCAGGAAATATTTGTACGAGCAGTAAAAATGCCAGGACGTAAATGCAACGTAGGTAGAATTACACAAGAAGACAAAGAGAGAGAGAGAGAGAGAGAGAGAGAGAGAGAGGGAGAGAGAGAGAGAGAGAGAAGAGAGGGAGAGAGAAAGAATTTTCTAGGAATTGTAAAAAGGAAATGAGAGCTTTATGTAAAGCCGTTGGAAAGCTTCCGTTTACTTCTTTCTCGCGTTAATATACAACTGAGAAGAGATAGTTATAATACCAGCTAAATTATAACATGACTTGAGTGTGGTGCATAAGGGAAGGAGATTAATAGCAGGTTTAAGGGATTCCATTTTCGCAACTCCGGAATCCAGAGGACGTGTGAGATTAACATTTTAGTGTGACGAAAAATCGAGTATGCTGTGTGTATAATGTAGCTTGAAACAAGCGGAGGATTTTGGAGCTTGTCATCCACAATCTGAACTCTCGGATCTTCGGTTACACTAGTATAGAATTCGTCGTTGTCTCGAGCTAGACGTTATAATATGTTGGTAACTCTCGTATTTCTGTATTTAGGCGTTCTCTGCATTTACACAGAGTTCAACGATCTCGAATCAAAAGCCTTGGATTAATCAGCGGCTCGTTCCGGGATAACAACCAGCGACGACCCTATTGTGCATTTCTAGCCTTCTTCGTTCATGCTAGTTTAGATTGTATATGTATGTTTCATATGTGTATATATACGTTACGATGGACATCCGCAGCACTGAAACGTTTCTATTCCAACGAAGACACATAACTTTGACGACCAGGATCTCCGCGAGTCGGACAGTAACAAAAGCTTCGTGAGTTACTCACATTGTACATCAAGTGCATGCATATATATATATACATATACATATATGTATCTGCACACGTGCATATCCCGTGAGTGACTGCAGGAAGGCTCGAAACGATCGACCATAGGTTTACGGAGTACACGAAGAGCTTTAGGATTTCTTCCAGAGTGGCATATCAGGGCAGCAGAAATGGCGATCGTAAAACAACGGCGACCCGTTGTCCTCTGTTCTAAAGCCTCCTTGTCTCACCCTTACACACTCAACCACTCGCTACGTCGGTTTCTATCCACTATCGCGTCCTTTCGTTTTCTCTCATCGCGTGCTCGACGAGCCGGAAGATCGATCGATTATATGCCACACAACGGTAAGACCCGATTATCCTTCGCGGTAGAATTGATTCGAGCATCACAAAGCACTGACCCCGACAGTTAAGATCCCTCTTTTGCATCGAACAATCACCATCTGCAGTCTCTTGATATGAAACGGTCGATTTGCTTTCTTACAATTTGAAGTGGAATTGGACAAACAATATGGACAACGATTGGACGAATCTGACATCTAAAATCATCACGATTTTTATGATTTTGTGATTAACTGCTGGAAATGAATATGGATGATAGTTGAGAACCCTGAACTGAAGGATTGTTTGAAATTATATAATTTTTCGATAGACTTTTCCTTCATTCAGACACATTTGTCCGCTCTTCTCGGTCTTTCCAATTTCAACGACAGAGTTGAAAGAACTTTTTTTACGCCAAGCTGCACATTTCCCTCGTACAAGTTAGACTTTGCGTTACAGGGCAACGTCAAAACCACAACTTTTAGTGTTTTGTGTATGAGTAGCCTGGTTTTGGTGGCTCGTAAAGCTGGAGAAATTTTGGAGGAAGTCCATTAAATTTTCTAGATCGCTTCCCTCTTAACCTCTCTCGGCTGCGATTTGATGGGCGAAACGAAAGACCCGCCAGTAGGAATGATGCATCCCTTCCAATAAGGGATGCCTTCGTGTTCTATGAAATGAATGGACATGGAACGAGGTGGTTGGTAGATCGTTGTTGCAAAAGATAGTCGGATAGTTTTAGTAAGTGATAGAAAGAGAGGAAGGATGGCTGAAATAAAATAAAAATCAAAAGAAAAAAATCACGGTGGCCCGGATTCCAGACTGGTACTGTCGCGGCAAGCCGTAATTGGAATCGTGCCAGGCCATCCACCTCTTGCCGTACTATGACCGAAACACATAGGTTGGCTACTACGTACTTTTGTTCATATATAGAATCAAATATATATGTACGTACAATTGCAACGAGAGTTGCATACCACAACGGTAGCTATACGAAAGAAAGGTGGATATATGTGCTAAGAGAATGTTGCATGCGATCCTCATGAACATCAGATTGCTCTCCAAAACATACGTACAAAGTCTCCACATGTACGTCTATTTCATACTATCTCTTTTCCTCTCTCTCTCTCTCTTTCTCTCTAGAAAAGCAGATGGGGTGGAACGAATAGGTGGAGAAAGCGAACGATCAGTTTCGTGATTTAGTAGCGGTAACCCAGTCACGTCTTATGCGAAAGGAGTCATGAGGCCAAACCAGTTCAGCCTTTGTACTAAACTGGTTAGCCCCCATTTCATTGTACAGACAACACCGAGCCATATGCTCAACAAAGCCTTTATAACCCGATATTGTTTCACAGCGTTATAATTCGCCCATTTGCATTGATAATGAAAAGTTTTTTTTTTCGTTTGCGATTAATTGCTATTGTGTTAACCCCTTGATCAAAAAGTCACAGTGTTATTTTTTCAGTTTATCACAAGAAAATTCAGGCTTATGGAATATTCAAATGAGAGATTTGACACCAATGGAAGTTTCGAGCAAAATCTGACCCTAATGATCGCACAATATAAACAATCGTTAAAATTAACACGCCGATAAGAAATACTTCAAAAAATCACATTTATCTTACACGATTACAATCTAAATGATGAATAAATATTTCAAGCGATATTTTCTTATAAAAAACGATTTCAATTCAATGCTACTATGATTCCAACGTTCTACCAAGATTTTCTGCTTAACCCCGCAGGGCTTGAAATCCGACATATCGTTTCGTAGAAATGTTCTTCGTATTCATGTTTTTTTTTCTACACTATGTCACAGAACTTTTTGCATTTTTATTACACTGGATAAATTCTGATAGGCGACATGTCCAATTTCCAAACGTTTGTGTCATTCGTTTTCGATGAAATGACGGAAACGAGTCGAGAAAAGTCAAACTTTCACGCTCTCTCTCTCTCTCTCTCTCTCTCTCTATCTCTTCTTCTCTTCCTCACTTTTTCTTTTCAGTTTTTTTATCTGTTTTCAGTCGCTTGGTCGTTCCAGGTACAAACCAACCGATAACAGTTTCTAGGCTATGAAGAATCTAGCGTATAAAAGTTCGATGGAATATAAAATCAAGTGTAAGAGGCAAAACTCCTCAGGGCTTTGTTAATCAAGCTCGTCTTATTTTTTTTACCTTTTCTCTCTTGAATTGACCTCTTTTTTTCTGGTACAATGTGGGCCTATACTATAGGCTCACTTGTAATTACTACAGGTGAAAGTTTAGAAACTCATCCAAAATTGGAAAATCCAACCGCTTCATCTCATACAAATAAAAATAAGCAGAAATCCAGTGGATCAAAAACTGTTGTAAAATTTTATATACACAATGAAATTTATTTTTGGAAAAATCTAAAGGACAATTCACGCTATCAGAAAAATGAATTCCTAATCAAAATTAAATCAAATCAATAACATTTTATTTCTTTTACCACGTAATTGGATTTTATTTGCTCAAAAATCATTTCTTTTATTGCTCATCCTAAAAACATTTGGTAAACCGCCCAATGGGGTTTGTGGCGTTCTTTTGTCATTTTTATTTCACAAGCTTGATGACTCTTTTTCGTCTGCCCATTCTTCGAAATATTTTGCCATCCGTCGTACATGAAATTGGGTAAAATTATTATTGCAAGCGCATGAGCTTAATAATGCGCTCAGAGAGGTGGATTATCGTAGTCTTCTCAGGTGTAAAACGTTGGGTTATTGATTTCTTGGTTGGGTCACGTTACCGCCCCTGCCCGACTCACTCGCGGGTCGCTGCTCTGCACACCTGCAAACCTGGCGCTGCTGCTTCAACATATAAAGCTGGGTTCTTTACCCTTAGGAATGTATTCGTCGCTTCGAAAATGCAAATTTTCAAAAATATTCTGGCATGGTTATTCCAGATGAACGATCGATTTAAATTCGCAGGATTTGAGATTAAAGTTTTCGGCTCGGTTCAGAGAAGATTTATTCGGGTAAGAATTTATTTGATAAAATTAATTGAAGCAAAAAAATTAATTGTTACGTAAGTATTGGCTTTTAAAATTAATTCCCGCTGTTTTTCAATTAAAAAATAAAATTATCTATAGTTTACGGTACATTCTATTTTATTCGAAGTATTGTCCTTCAGAAGCTACAACATTTTCCCATCTTTTACGCAACAAATGGATTCCATGCCAATAGAAATCGTTGCTTTTTGAAGCGAGCCATTCATCGATCCATTTCTTAATATCTTCAAAAGACTTGAAATGCTGTGATGACAAATCATTCTGAATCGCTTGAAACAAATGATAATCAGACGGTGCTATTTCCGGTGAATACGACGGGTGAAGTAAAACCTCTCAGTTCATATCCTTTATATACTTTTTTACGGTTTCTGCTACATGTGGCCGAGCATTGTCATGGAGCAAAATTAGTTTGTTATGACGTTTGGCGTACTCAGGCTGCTTTTTTTCAACTCCTGGTTTAGCTTCATTATTTGTTGTTTATAGCGAATAGCTGTGATCGTTTCACCCGGTTTCAGCAACTCATGGTACACCATACCTTCTTGATCCCACCAAACACACAGCATCACCTTTTGAGCATGAGTATTGCGTTTTGGCGTTGATGAACCTGATTCACCTGGCAGTACCCATGCTTTTTTTCGTTTGGGATTTTCATAATAAACCCATTTCTCATCACCAGTCACGATTCGATGTAAAAATGACTTCCTTTCGCATCGTTCAAGCAGCAATTCACAAATCGTTTTTCGCTTTTCGAGTTGTCTCTCGTTTAATTGATGTAGCAACCAATTTCCCGCTTTTTGAGGCGGTCCAAGATTATGTAAACGTTTGCTAACAATCATTTCAGTAACGTTTAATATATCAGACAATTCTTTAAGGGTCTGACATCGATCTTCATTGAGCCTTCAATTCTTCATCTTCAAATTTTTTCGGCTGTCCTGGACGTTCATTATCTTTAAGGTCAAAATCGCTACTTTTGAATCGTCTAAACCAATCTCTGCACGTTGTCTCAGATAGAGCATATTCACCATAAGCTTCTTGAAGCAAGCGATGGCTTTCAGCAGCATTTCTTTTTAAATTAAAGCAAAAAAGCAAAGCTTCCTGCATATGCGGTTTCGTTGGTTCAAAACCTGACATTTTCGATATTAAACTTTTAAACTTTTTTTAAAAAGTAGTGTGTACAAGTGAATTCACTCTCAAATACTCAATACCGTAGGTTGTGTCCAATACTTCAACACAGTATAGTTTTAGTGTTACTTCTATGAAAATAATACTAGTTACGCCATCTCATATAAAACAGCGGAAATAAATTTATTTTGCTACGTCGATCACTGGAACAGATTTTGAAGCGAATAATTTTTTTTTTAATCGTTTAAATCTCGAACTCTCTTAAAATATTAACTTTCGGAGTTTCTTACATGAAATAAAAAAAAAACTATACAACGCGCTTGAAGAAGTAACCGCCATCTTTATGTAGACAGTCCGAAAAGTTTGAAGATATAAAGCTGAGGAGATCTTAATCCGTAAAGTTATTCTGGCAAAGTTCGATTATAAAGTCCGCTGGGAGTTAACGGGAAAGAAGGGATTACGAAGTATTTAAATTTTTTAAAACAGTCATTACGTTCGTATTATATATAAAAATTCTCATTTTCAAAATGTCTCATTAAACTCGGGAATAATAATAATAACGGATTTTAGTGCTCGTTCTTAGCTAATTGAAAAAATGATCTATACGAATGCTATGATTTAGTAATGCTACGAACATTGTTGAATTTTTTAATTAACGCAGAGTTAGTTTTTGATTGACGTTGAAGGTGTTTGCAGGGTAACATAATTTTTTTGTGCATAAATAAATGTGTTTCTTCTTCGATACAAGTTTGCGAAATTGAGACGGTACAAACTTTATATGTACAAAATATATGGGTTGATGGAATACAAAGTGAGGTATGACTATCGACCTCGACATTTCCGGTAGAGTTGGAAAATCCTTTTTCATCCGTAAGAGAAGTGAACTTCCAAAATATTCAAGGATCTGTATATAGCGATGGGAACGTAAAACTTAGTTTGAGGTTTCTCCCGATATCCCAAGGGTATCTACGGGGCGAAAAAGGATCTCCGGAGGATGACTTCGTAAAATTCTTTGGAGTTTTATTGCCAAGATTTTCCTCCAAAAAAGACATGTCTCATTTTTATAGAAGCTTCATTTGAAATCATTTATAAACCACTGAACCGAGCTTTTTTTTATTTGCATACCAATTGATTACTTATTATTCAATTACGTAAAAATAATGAGAAAATCATAAGATTTTATCAGGATGTTCATTGCCACTAATTACGAACGTACTCAAATGAATTGAGAAAATTAATTACGCGCGTTCACTTTATTTTCACCGCCGTTATTCTTTTCCCAAGTGTACAAAAAAAAAAGTTCGTTACATCATACGAATATGGTTAATTGTTATGTCTCGCCTACACTATAATCAAGCTCCGAGTAAACGCTTGACGAAGTATCCAGGAAACGCGTATATCGCACATCCGACCAACATTACGAGCAAAAATATGAAACAGCAGCAAAATATTCGCCATCTGTAATAACGGCATACTACGAAGCAACAGGCCTTCCACGGATTACGAAACCAAGAGAACGATGTGTCGGGACGTCTGAAAAAAAGGGTAAATGAGATTAAACTCATAACTCAATTTCTGCATGATAACTTCGGTCTATATGTATGCTGGTGAACCGTGAATATATTATATACATGTATATATCAAGTGAAGTTGATGGAAATAAGCTGATAAATTTAGTCCATTGGAATTCTTAATGATTCAACAAACATTTATTCAAAATTTCAATTCAACAAATTACGCGATAAATGAATTTATACCAAAATAAAGGGGGTATCTTTTCGAAACGACTAAAATTGTATTAAATAAAAGAGAAGTGATCCATATTCGAACGAAAAATTATCTCGGCATTAAAAGAAAAATGTATTAATGGATAATGCATTAAAATATAAATGTGATTGTTCTATGGTCGATAGTTTCTTATCATGATTCGTTGCACAATGTAGCATGGACTGCACGAGCCACATGGGTATAATAATGGGAGACGACATAATGACTTTCTTTCCCCCACGATAATAAACTCGTGCCCGTTGCGTAAAAAAAAAAAAAGAAAACAAATCAATAATTACAGAATGAACTTTGATTTAAGAGTAACGAACTTAGATGAAAATGAGGGAAGGAATAGTTGATGGTATTTTTTATTTTTTGACGGAAGGGAAAATTACGTGCAATCTCTTCGCAAAATTTAGAAGGAAAAATGAGAAGAGAATTGAGAGAAAAGAGAACAGGCACATGTGAATTGAGGGTAAACTCAAATAATAACAAGATCCCTGAGGCTCGAGCAAGCCCGAAAATTGCGAAGAGACCCCCACATATCCCAGAGCCTGTTGCCTTGCCTCATATCATATTTATTGTGAGTTTCTAAACGAGAAAAAAAATGAGAAAATAAAAACGTTAAATGGGATTATTAGATCAGAATATTGGAGAGTCTATCCCGAAAGGAAGAAAAATAAAGTCTATTTTTTAGAGAAACATATATGATATTTTTCGTGCTCGTACATTAATTTAATTCGGTTTAAAGACAATTGGATTAAACAATGAACTATTCTTTAACGTTGTTTGCATTATTCCTGAGAGATAACCGTAGAAAATGTAACGTTTATGTATTGAATTACAACGAAGCCATTTGTCAGTGTGATCTGAACGACAAGGTTAATGCTATTTCTGAAATAGTATTTTCAGTCGGCGTAAAGTCACGGTGAAATAAAGTCGTAAAAATATTTTTCGCCCCGTTCCTCAAGTCACTGTAATATTCGCAGTTGAACACTCTCGAATACACACCGGTGACATTTGAATGACATGAAAAATCCTCCCGGCAATCTTTGTCTTTCTCCACCCTATAGCCTAAACCCGTCCATCTCCGGCATCCGGTTACGGCGAATTTTATGTTCGCCAGACGGGAAATATCTCAGTATGAAATAAAGCAATCCCAAAGGCACAGACAAAAAATATATGTGTTGTATACCATTACGACAACGAAACTAGAAATAAAATGTAGCATGTATGCTTCGGTCGTTTCCCCTTAGTCTTAAAATCGCAAAGTGTCTCAGGAAGCCAAGTGACGTTTTCCGGAAAAGAGAACCAACCGGAGTACGAAAAAAGAATAGAAAAAAGCTTAGACCAGGTGTAAGGTCATTTGGAAAGAGGTATAAAAGTTGAGCTTTTAAAAGGTGCGAGTCATGCGCTCCTGCCTCGCCCTGTAATACATTTTCACGTTTTTTCTCTCGCTGTCTCTCTCTCTATTTATTTCCATCCCTCTTGCTCCCTTTTACTCGGTTACAAATTACGTACACGTTGCATATTTATATTTTTATTGTCGAATAAAAATACATGTGTGCATCCGAAATGCCGAACGAAGGGGAAAGATTTTTTGCAGAACAAATTTACCAAGTCATTTTATTTGCAAGAGGCAATTTTAAATTTTGACATAAAGAAAAAAAAACATCATGAACTTTTTTATGTGTATTTTTTTACGCAACGTAAATTGGACATTTATATTCTGCATCATAAGTCGTACGAAATGGCATACAGTTTTTAAGAAAAAGAACGAATAAATGGGAGATTCAAAAAATGTATTTAAAAATGAAAAAAATTGGCTTAATGTTTCGAAGGTCTCTATTGTTTGTGTAAATAATGGAAACAAATTATAGTTTCGAACAATTTTGACATTTTTGACTCCTTGATGACGGTTGAAATGTCTTATGTATAAAAATACTGTCGCTCCACCGCAGATTCGAAACCGTAAAATGAAACTTGTATTTCCCTTCCGGCTATAGGAACGAAAACGCTTGAAAACTGACAGCTATCACGCACCTGCGTAACGATTTTAACCTTAGCAAGATGTCAAGCTCAAGCATTAGTTCGGGGCATAAGCCTAAAGGCGTATGTCTGTATTCGTGTATGACGATGTGTGTGTATGTGTGGGTGTTTGTGACTTTCCGCAGTCCACAATTTTCAACGGTTATAGCGGAGTCAGACACGCGTTTCCGTGGAGGGTAAGAATGAAAACGACCAGAAAGCTCTCACGCGACTTTCCGTTATCCGATACACGATGTATATCACGATATATATACATAGGCACATATAAAGAGCATAGCGTGGTGTATTAAAATTACGGTACATTGTCTTATCACGATCAAACCGTTGTCTGTCTCAAGCTATACGAATGCCTAGTACGACTAGGTCGAGTTTTTAACCTACAGTTATATCTTCGTTTGTGTTACGATCGTGATGGTATCCCAGTTTATGGGGAGGACGAGTAACTTTATCAAAATTTATATTTAAAATAGTTAGTCGACTATTATCCTAAAGAACCGAGGATACAAAATGAATATGAGGTTACTAATTTATGTTGATTGTCATTTTTAAGTAAGGAAACATTCGACATTCTCAATTGTTCGGAATTGATAATAAATAATAGAATTCATGAAATTTTAAATACTGAGTAGAAGAATTAAAGGGGTTCGAGAATATTTCAAATGAAAATTGATTGACATTACTCACTTTGGTGATGCAAGAGGTTCGGGAGAATGACGTCCCTTGCCAACCGGATATTCCTTCGCTTGTGAAGCCGGCACTACGATCATTTCCATTTCCACTTTGCCCTAAAAATAACAACAATATGTTATGTATAGAGCTGCTTATGCAAACACGAATCTTGGTAGGTTTCGGTGAAACACGTGTATTGCAGGAAAAGCTTTCTCGGTAGGTCCAATATTCCCCGCGGCTCGTGAATTTTTTACACCCCTAACGTGTCCGTACTTTCGAAACCCCTATTGGAAGGAGCATACTGATCCCGCAGGGTTGGTACTCTCCAGTGAACAATCTTACTTACGACCCACGTTTCTTTGAGAGAAACAATGTTATCGAAAAAAAATTTATTACCGCTCGTAACATGGTCCGAAATAAAATTTCCCGGATTCGGAACTTGTGAGTCAAGGGACACCTTCGGGGGGCAGTATAAAAAGAAACTGCCACTAATTTTTGATCGCTTGTACTCTTGCGATCATAATTTAGTAGTTGTTTACTACTCTTTGCGACCTTTGAAAAAATCTGGGGTCTGTGATAGTTGATAATTGATTTACCCTAACATCGGTGAACGTAAATTAAATTTTTTAGAAAGAAGTGATTGAATCTCGATTCAGAAGGGCCATAGATCAGTTTTTTTCCCTTAAATCGATTGATAGATCAATTACAAGGGAAAATAGACGTCATTTGCTCGTAGATCTCGAGAGCTTTGCTACAACGATCTTCTTTCAGTCTACATCTGCGCCCTTCCCGATTTCCCTGAGGGAACTTTTTTACACGAGCCATCAGTGATCCGATCAGTGAAATCCGATTACGTATAACAAACATTCGGTGTTATTTCAACTTTCAATATTGAAAAAAGCAACAATGAGATGGTGTAAAAATAACACTTAAAGAACGATAGGCAAGTACCGTGTAATTTTTTACAGTATATCATCCACTATTTTGTATTCCGAATTTCCAAGTTTTGATTTTTGGGATTTTATGGGGTTATTTGATGAAATTTGATGAAACATGCATTAGCTACTTATTGTATACCGGATTGATAAGGTATCTATCATTTTAACCATAGCATAATCAAGTAGACAATGGTGTAATAAGTAGCGTCCGTGCGTGTTACGTCGTAGATAGGTAGGTAGGTCGGATCGAATCCCCGTGTAGGTAAGAAAATTTTTCTTAAGAAATCAATATGTCGTCAATGATGCAAACTGTGAAATATATGATCAACGATGATGAAAAACTAATTTACAATTACAAGAAAAACATTTTATTTGTTAAAAACAAAAAAAAACTGGGGTGTATTTTTTAAACAATTCTGTAACATTCATTCACACTCTAATACCAGTTTCATTATTCATTCAAAATCAATCCGAAAACACCGTATTGATGATTTTTTCTTTCACTTACATCGAGGCAAGCTGTCAATCAAAAAAAGCACCAAAATGTGTTGAGTGACGTGGTGTTGACCAATAACTCCGATTTTACACCAAATAATTGACCCCGCTCATTAACACCGTTCGATAATACAAAATGAAGAGACCTATATGTACCACTTGCGGTGTTGAATTTGTGTTATTTTTAACACCAAATTTTTTACAGTGATAAGTATTTTTTTTCCAGTCCTTACGAACCATCAAGAGCATGTAGGCAATATTAGTGGCCTTTATTGTTGCGACTGATCCTTAGCTACCTGAGTTTACAGATACCCTACATGATACGTATCTATGTGTATACATAATACGTTTACTCTTGTCCACGAAAAGGTTGAGCTCCATGAACGTTCGAAGTGGCTTGGATATTGGAAGGAGAGTCCGTTTACTAGGGCGCGTTAACGATCGATCTTTGATGCCTGATGGAGTATTCTATGCGTTAAGAAAGAAGGGCGATTGGGCTATGATAGTGACTACGACAGGGAGAGAGAGTGGAAATAAAGATAGAGAATTAAGATTATCTCTATTTCATACCTATGAACAAAGGGTGGTACAAATAAAGTCGGACAATCTATGAATCAACCAGTCAGACATTTGTCGATCCAAATGGGATCCCTATCAGCTTTTAGTTGCAAGACTCGGTCACGTTTGCATTGTTATTGACATTAATATTTATCTCGATGATCTAGAAGTATAGATAGGTCAAGCTTACAGCGTAGTTAAATAATTACTGATTGTAGTGATCTTGCATCGCAGTAATTGTCCGTTGTAACAAGGTAACAACGAAGAAACGAAGGTTCGAACCTCATGTCTCTGGGCTCTTTGTTATTTATGCCAAAGTGCTAAAGCGTAGTATAATTGTAGTTTCGTAGCTGTAACCAACATTGCGGGTATTTTTGGAACGACCAATCATTCATCGCACGTGGTGGTCATCAAGCGTGTTGAAAGCGCCAGAGGGCCTGATCGATAAGAGCACGATAGAAGGAGCGTGGAGCTTATCGTGTTGATAAAGTATAGTAGGAACCAAGAGGATTCGTAGAGGATATAATCACTTCGGGTAGGGGGATCATAAGGACAGGTACGTTACAAACCTGACAGTGATCGTTAGTTCAATCGACTGCCAATAACTGGATTCTCTTGTCACTATACGAGTATATGTCAATTTCAATATTTACGAGGATATCATCAATCATCGATATAATTGATGGCCACCCTTTGGTTTGTTATTCAATTTTTTTTTCCTCTTTTTGCAATAATAAATCTTCTTGTTATTTGAAAATTGAACATGCAGAATATTCACGCAGGTTTCCGCCTACTCTCACCATTTCCTATGCGAATTCTCTGTGCATAAGGAGGAAGGCTCCCACATTCTTAATCCCATTTACCCCTCTTATCGTTCAATATCCCCTTATGCTTGAGCAAAGTTTCTACGGTTCATTGCATCCGTCATTGGCCATAAAAATCGCAGACTCGGATCAAGTTTGCTTACAGCCCGAGCTACCTAATCCGCCCACGGTTATCGGATAATCTCGTTCGATTCCCAGGGAATAATATATATATAGTTACGTTCTTGTGGGTTTTGGCAAACCAAGCGACAGAGTCGATTTCGCTACAAATTTCCGTCGTGTGTATAACGAGGTGATAGGACCAAACTCGGTAATATTAGTGAGACAAAGCATGTGGGAAAGATCCGGGCAGGGATATCCCTCGTCCCCTCTTTGCAGTTCATATACGAGGCCAACCTAATCAACGTTACGGTGAGATTACATTAGGTAACGAGGAAAAGCTTCCTAATACGATACGATGAGTCCAGCTTGTTTCTAACGAAGTTAACTATATGACCCTCTAAGGAACGACAAGCTAGTGTTCTCGGTTCGATTTAATGTAATAGGGAGAGTCTGCACTGACTACGAAAGGATTAGTTGATAAACAGGTTTAATCTACAATGACTGGATAATCTGCGAACTGTAATATGAATGAGTGGGTTCAAACCGTCAACGAAGGTTATTAACCAGCTTGTGAATTGTTCCTTTGACAGAAGGAATGTATTACTTATGGGTATAGGAGGAAAGATCGAGTATTAATGATAGCTCTGCAATCATCTACAATGGTAAACGTGATAATCAACTCCAAAAATGGAGCTTTTGATCATAAAACATGTCTCAACGGAACACCTCAATAATACACCTCAGTTGAATTCGATACGATTACCATCGCTCCCATTACTCTCGTACATTGCTCAATAGGCCTATATACATGTATGCATTGATACCTGCTTCCCACCTCGGCTTTATGTTTGTTCGTGATGCATCTTACCCGCGCAGTGTATACGATAGCGATCACGTGCAACAGTGGAAACGTTCGCTTATTGCTATGTATCATGGGGCTCGATTCGCCTCCTCCTCCTGCTCTCCCCCTTCATCGTAAAGGGTTGGAGAAACACGTGCCAATTCGAATCTTGTATTGTCGCGTTATGATTGCTTACTGTTTGACTCGAACCATCTTGACGAGTTCCCAGCCTATATCGCAATTGTAATGCAAAACGGTTCGTGGATACATCCGTCCCAACTGCATTATCGACGTCAATAGAAATTCGAATTGTACCCGTTCGAGCAATCTGTTTGGTTTATTGTTCATTTCTAATCGAAATGGTGAATGCATAAGGTATATTGTTTGAGTGCAATATTTGAATTGCATACATTCAAGCATTTCTAATTCGTAGCACGCATTGGCTCGATGAATTGAGTCATTAGCTGTCGATAGTTGGAAAATTCAATAATTCCTTAAGGTTGAAATATGCCGAGGGAAATTTTAATCTATGTGAAAAATTTGGTTTTTATAAAGAGTTGCATACCCCATGACGTGGTGTTTCACCTTCCTCATTCATTAAGGGTTCATTACAACTGTAGAAAAAGAGCTGCACTATGAATGGTGCAGGTACTTAACAAGGCGGAATCATTCTTTGACAAAACCGTTTGTCCAGTCACAACAGTTTTCGTAACATACTAATAATAGGTTAGTTTCATTGCGAAGTATTTTCCTCACCGCTTGGACCTCTTTTCCCGTGCTCGTGATGCAAGCAAACGGCCACCATGCTTTGGTGCGCATCACTTTAAATAGATTGACCGTCGGTGACTTGGGGTGCATGACCTTAAGTGTGCAGTTTTTCGAGTTGGCACTTCCCTTTGGCATTCTCGAGAGGTCCATAGTTAATGAGCCTGTGAAAGATATCATCAAAGAGTCACCGATGATGTTCAACTGGATGGACTGTAAACTTTAATTAAGCGTCGGGTACGTTCGTTCGGGGTGGAGCACGTTGGAATTGCAAATGAAAATTACACTTTACGCCTCAACAAGGTTGCAAACCGAGCATATATATTTCTTCGAGCATCAATCCGGCTCTGGTGAACGCGGCCTATTCGTCTTAACGTTGAATTACAGACTGGCGTACGCGTAATTACAGACGTAGACGCTTTATATTGATTAGATTTTCTATTACGCGTTAAATTTAGGGTTATAATTTCTTTGAGGTGAGTCATTGAAGAAAAGACGAAAAAAACCGTCTATGGATGCCCTGTAATTTATTCAATCAGAAGAATAAGCCAATTAACGTAATGTTACTATTCGTTGAAACGCGTAGCGTTAAATTGCTTCTCGAATTATTCATATTTACTTATTCCTCGCAGTTTTTCATAATAGCCATGCATTCATTTTATAGTTTGATAATTTACTACATTTCGGATCTCACACATATCCAACAGTGTTTCCAGTTAAAGCGTCAAACTGGCCACGAATGAGGGAAACAACCCGCTTTGTCAGCAAACGAAATTATACCCTCTGAACAATTCCCCTTAACATTGAGCATCGAGACGGATAAGAAAAATGTCAGACATGGCAAGGACGGTAAAGAGGTCGAACGAGGCACAGACAGTAAGGAAAGATACGTGAAGTAGGAAAAGGTTTGATGTGATAAACGGCTGTTAGGACACTGGGAAAAAATTCTAGATAAGCAGATATGGATTCTACTGGTGATAACGTCTTTTTCTGTTATCAGTTCTTGTTTCTCAATCAGAAGCTTCCTACAGCCTATAGGATAATAAGCGCACCTTTCAAATGTTACGTTTTTCATTATTGTTTTTTTTTTTTTTTTAATTATCCATTTGCGAGTTGCCGGAAACTTTTCCAAAATAAAACATAAATTATTTATCCATTCTGCGAGAATTCAATGAAAATTTAAAGTTTTATCTCACCTAAAAAATCGTCCGGAGAAAAATGATCGCTGTCCCAGACTTGTAGATTCAATTTACAAGGCATTTTCTGCTCTGTGTGGTCCTTGGCAAGAACAGAAAGTTTCTTTCTTACGATCATGAGATGTTCACCCCTTGCATATGTCACTCGAAATATAAAACGCCAATTGAAGTTTCCCTCGCCGTTTAAGGAGTTGTAGTGAACATCTGTCTTCTGGTGATTCTCGTAAAGGATCCATCTGTGTCGTCGACGGTTTTTTCAGGAGTGAAAATTTGTGATATTTATTTAAAAAGTATCGAAACATTTTTGAATGTGATTAATATTTCTCGTACTCTTGAAATGATAACATTAATTCTGGGAAAATTCCATTACCCTTTAATATAAATATCCGAGCATTTTTCGCCCGTGAGAAATTGATTATCAACGAGAGGCACGTCCTCGACGTTCCAAATGATCACGCGAATTTCATAGTCCTCGGGTACTTGGGGAGTAATATCGATTGGAAGTTTTGGTGGTAATTCGTCAATGTTGAACATATCGACCCAAAGCTCCAATTTACCCTGGCACAACAAAGTACCAATTTTCGTGTGTACATTTCGATATTAAAGTTACGGCTGCTCGTGTTTTTACCGAGCTTTAAGGATTTTTTCTTTTTCATAAAACAACAAATACGATAAAAAATATATGACTAGCTGTTTCCTCGCAGTTTAAGGGGATTGATTAAATTTACAACATTTTTACGACGTTGAGTTATAAAAATTGACGGTTATACTACTGAATTCCATTTGATATCGAAGTTTTAGTAACAGAAATAAAAAATTGTCGATTACAATGAATAAGACAATTATCACATTTGTATCATCGATATCTCGATGAAAATTTCAGAAGATCTTAAAAAATTCGAACTTCAGAACATTAAAGTATTTTTTTGGGTAATCTATTTTAATCTATTTCTATTTTATACAAGAAATTGTAGAAACGATGGGTGTAATTTTTTTTTTATTAATAACAACCTGCTCGAGACCAGTCCTGCTGGCATTAAAAAGGGGACGACGTTCAACGTGCTCGGGAACGAGAGTCGTGCCACAAATTGGAAACTGCTGCCATTGATGAAGTACGTTCAGTGCCATACATTCATCTCTCTCTGAAAATATAATTTAATCAATCATTCGTTTCGACACTTGCCCAAATTTGGTTTCATATCGAAAAGAAACAAAAGCGAAAAAATATTAAAATAATAATGAAGAATCAAACAGAAATTTCGAACCTCCTTCATCAGAGCAAATACCGATTGATGCAGCAAATGGAAATTTTTGTTTGCCAATTTTGACGCAATCCTCGAGATACTCGGGCAACGGTAAGTTATTTTTATTGCAAAGATAATCGAGAATCTGCGTGGGTTTTTCGCGATCTCGCCAAGCATTGTAACCCGAGGTGTTGTAAGATTTGGCAATACCACAGTGAGCTCTGTGAGTACTGTAAAAACGATTTTCAATGTCGATCTTCGTTTCGCCAATGAGATCGTCTGGAGTCGTAGTATCGTAGTCCCAAACTTGGATCGTAAGCATGTGATCTTTTGGGAACTGTGCATCCAACTCGAAAAGTCTTAACAAGGTCATTACACTTAGAATTTTATTTGGATGATAATTATTCAGATTTCCATATGAGAAAAATCTTTTCATTTTTATTGGCTTTGATCGAGAAATTGTACTCACTTTCCAAATACCGGATTCAGCTGATTAGGAATATAATTTTTCTTGTCGTTGATATCAATTTTGCCAAGTTTTATCCGCAAATACGGATCGGATTTGCCACTCAATGGATCGCTCGGCTGCAAATTTATCGCTTAAAATGATAAACAATTACGTCAGCACGTGCCTCATTATAAAGACAATCCCATTAACCCAAATTCGGATCAGCGTATAAGCCAAAGCCAAATTAATATTTAATACGGCTCTAATCAAAATCACGGTGGAGAAACTTGTATTCGTGTCGCACTTATGCAACCTGTCAATCTAGTGTCGAGTTGACGCGGTGTGCAAAGCGCATAATTTAACGCGTTATGACAAAACTGAGTGAAGGAGATTTGTCACATCTACACAATCTTTTTTTTGTACAATCATTATTAGCGTCGATGTTTTTTTCTAAATTTTGAACTTACATTTGTACTGAAATAAGCAAGAAAAAAAATTAATCGAAGAAATTTAATAACCATCGAATGGTGTATTTTTTAAAAATTCTACTCGGATGCAAGGCTTTAATAACAATTTGGTAATTTCGTTTTCACAGCCATCATCAAACCTTAGTTACTAGCATCTTAAGGGATCCCGGTGGTCTAGAGCTCGAAAATTGTAGGTATATTGCGGAATTTTTTTTTATCATAAAAATAAAGAAAAACGATACTTCAGCTTTTCAGACTTATTATAACATCAATTGTGAATACAAAAAAATTTATTTTGAAATTAAAAAAAAAACATTTATTATAGTAGAAATGCCGCTGAAGTTGACTCTCTCGAAAAATTGGACCTGTACGATGTTAGTCATTTTGGATCTATTATTTATCTGAAAAATAAAAACCAGAAAAATTGTCAATCAGTATGAGTGCAGTTATGAACGGAACTAAAGAAAAATTGAAAATTGACAAAATGGCGCGCTTTTGAAAGTGAAGTTCTAAAAATCGGGGTTTTTTTTTACCAGTTATTTAATTAGAAAAATAGGAAATTATTGGAATAAAAACATGATTCTAGTCCCGTCGATAGCCATTCATGTTGTGAATAACATATCCAAATTTCAGGTGATTCGGTTGAATAGATTTTTTTTTTCTATAACATCACGCCAAAAAAAGTAGTTTTGAGATAAATGAGTAAGAGCGGACCGCTCTCTACCTGCTAAACCGGCTGTAGAAGCATGAATATTGTGAATATCCTTACGAAAATTTCACAGTATATTCTCGAAATACTATACTATCGAAATATATTTAAAAAAAAATCGATTTTTTGAAAATTCTAGACCACCGGTACCCCTTAAAGTCCCAAGAAACAAGAAAGAGCGGGAACAGCTTTGTTCCACTGCACTCAGAGTTAAAAAAAAGTGCATCTCAGTATAATTCGAAAATTACGGTTTCCTTCTGGGTCGGAAAGACCCATTTCGGATGCAATTTTTATTGCCCTCTAATGATAACCCATTGTTAAATTTGATTTGAAAAGATTGTTTTACGTGGATTTTAGTAATGATGAAAAAATCTTCTAATTTAATTATCGACTTTCTGGAATTAGACTTTGATTATTTTATGCAAATTGCTGGCGTACTTGCGGCAAAGGATTGCGGAGGATATCGTTTGAAATGTTTCGTGCACGTAAGGCAAATACCTTTTACAACGTAAAGCCGCACTATTACTTTAAGGGGCTCTTGCGAGGGATAGTCGTCGCATAAGCCATCAGCAACATCTCTACCGGTCTTCGTTTTGCATCGTAAGTGCTCGGGATGAGGCCAACGATATATAGCTATGTGACCCTGCGATAATATTCCATTTTTATCTTTCATTTATATTCACAGTAGGTTGTTATAAAAAAATGATTTTGAGGCAGCGATCAGAAAGATTAAATTCTAAAGTTGAAAATTAAAAGTTTGGTGTACGAGTAAATCAATTGTTTTTTTAGTGCGAACTGGTCTCTGACAATTTAATGAAAAAAATACAACCATATAAACTTTTAATTGGTGCATTTTATGAAGGACTTGTGACGATCATAATTCACGTAATGCTAGATAACGCCACTTTATACTTCAGATATTATCTACGATCGATTGTACACGTTTAAAATTTAGCTGGCGATGTTCCAAACTTCCGTGTACGAGGAGTCATTAAATAATTACTGATAAGCTATGAAAAATGGCCATCGTTAATGAAAAATAAATAGGAGCATAAAAAACTCCCGAATTCACATGTGATTATTTTTTTCTCCTAACATTGTTTATCGTAAATTATACTTATTTTCGCACGAACCTTTAATCTGCCAGAAAAATTTTTCTCGTCCCCATTCGGATCTCCTGTTCTTTTTCCTTTCCACAATTCGAACGTTGTCAAACGATCGTTAAATCCATCGAATTCTGGTTGCATCTCTAATTCCATAGGATAAATCTGATTTAATTAACTACGAAGACATTTCAATGAAAAGTTTCTCTCAGGAATACCTTCAACGTTGCTATTGGTTTTTGGCGTGGTAAAAGCGTCTTCGTGATTCCAAGCTCAAGATTTCTTTCCTCCTAGAAAAAATATTTGATCCAGTTTGCGGATTTATCGTTGGATGAAAATTGCATAATTTTATAGGCAAATTCTTGCGTTTATCTACGAAGGAAAAACATGGTCACGAAGCGTTGGATGGAACGTGGCTTTTCAAAGTTTCGTTCGTGATTTTAGATCACTTTTCCGTTCAAAACTCACGAAAGAATCGGTAAACACTTTACCATCTATTACTTTTTTTTTTTCTCACAGTTTTCTTTGACAACGAGGCTCTCGCGGTTGAGAAAATAACGGTGGCAGATAGGAACTTTAAATTCTGCCATCAGGTTTACACAGCAAAAAATCGCGACTATATTTACATAAATATATGTATACTGTACGGTACTTCGAGTGAAGCAAAATATTTCGTCCACCAATCGTGACTCTCATCCTCGTCGTAGCCATATTGTTCTGTCTTCTTTTTTTTCCGAAACAATTTGAAATTTTGTATGAATTTTTTGAACTTCCCAAACAGTTTAGTAAAGCTCCATCGTGGATCAACGCTTGTTAATCTTTTGTATCCTATCAAACCTTTGCTCTCTTCTCTCTCAGGATCATATTCATTGGGCAAGGGCACTGAAAATTGTACTCATATTTTTACTTGTTTTATCATTTTGTCAAAAGAGACAATTTTTTAATAAAATAAATAGCCCTTACAAATAACAGCTGGGTCGAGTTTTTTGCAGCCGAATTTTGTGCAATTTTCCACGTAAATGTTTGACTCGTATTCCTCATCGGTTATTAATTTTTGCAAAAATACATGAGCCGTAGGAACGATGCATACTCCGGCATATTTGAAGCAGCCAAATCCTCGAGAGTCGTAAACTTTGATAATAACAGATGGGAAATAAATGTCGAGTTCTGGCATGTCCTGAAATAATTTATCGACCAATTAAAGGTCCAATATTTGCCTTCAATGCTTTAATATTTATTAACTCAAATATCGTTTTACCAAATCGACGATAACGTGGTTTTCTTCAAAATTGGGAAATTTTTTCGCGTTTTCCATGACCTCGGACTTGATATGAACTCCTGAGCACTCAAGAACAACTCTCGGTTTAGTGACAGGAACGTAGTTAATCTTTCTCATGTCTCGAACTCCCCAAAAGATAACCTCCATACGGTGGCTTCTCATTGCGGGTCTTATATCGTCGGGTAAGTTGTAGATCTTGCCTTTCGTTGACGTATTAACCGAGGGGAAATCTGCCAGATCGTTTTCACCTGTCTTCAGGGAGAAACGGAA
The DNA here is from genome assembly GCA_963989365.1 of Rhimphoctona megacephalus. NCBI lineage: Eukaryota > Metazoa > Arthropoda > Insecta > Hymenoptera > Ichneumonidae > Rhimphoctona > Rhimphoctona megacephalus. The sequence continues at coordinate 21,464,796 of OZ022423.1, read as the reverse complement.
GAAAAGAAACATCGAGGTATATGTGGCCGAGATTTGTGTTATTCTCGTTTTCCTATACGGGTGCCAAAAGTGGCTATAAAGGAGCGTCGAGGGATTTACGAACGTGACAAAACTTATTTCCAAGTCATCGCTGACAAACTTTATCGAAACCAACTTCCCTCGACGTTTTTCCTTCGTTTACGATTCGTTTAACATTTCGTCGTATTCCGAATAAAATAAATGGCCAAACAATTTATTTCGTAACACGCGTTCATGTTCGACGTTCATTAATTTCGAAGGGATAAATATTTCAACGTGGATTTTCTACCGATTATTGATTGTCTTTTATTCGAAAAAAATATCAATGAATCGTTGAACCGAATTTTCGTCACTCAAATAAATAAATTTAATAAAAACGAGTTGATTGGTTCAAAGTGAATTTTACTCTATTTTCACAAATGATATTTAAGATTACCTGTATGTTATTCTATGAGAAATAAAAACTCTATCAAATTAAATAAATTTTTCTTTTTTCGAATTATCTCGATGTAAATCAAATATATATTTGATTTTTACTACCCTCATCTATATTTGTTACATTTTAAGTGGATAAAGTTTACAAGCAGATTAAAACATACCTCTATAAGTTCAAAAGCTGCTAGGACACTGCCACTATAATCCTTCTGTGATTGAAATTTGTGCCACTCGAGCCTGGGTGGAAATTCCGGTGCTGTGTAAGTCTCAGTGGTGAGTTTTACTACCGGAGTCGCGATGCAACGTCCAAAGAATTCTTTTGTATCCTGTGCTAGGAAATCGCGAGGTCGGTTCAAAATGTCGCAAATATTTATTCGAATATTCTCCAAAGAAACAAAGATTTAACGTTTTTTTTATACTCCAGGTGTATTCAAAAGCCAATATTTGATAAATTCTATAGCGATTTTTATCCTCTCTTTTTGTTTATAAAAGACCAAAGTATTGTATGCAACTCACACACATGTCCAAATCAAAAGCTTCGATCACCACTTTTGGTGGTAGCTCTTTTATATTTTCTCGTGTACCGTGTAACTCGATCGGTGGAAATATCAGAGTTTGATCCCAGAAAGGGTCCAGACTCTGTTTGATGGTCTATGAAAGAGGGGATAGCGAGAAAATGCACATACATAATGGATAAAAAAAAAATTCGTATCACTTTTCCATTTTCATCACATAAAGTGTGCAATTTTTTACTGAATCTTGAAAATATATCTCTATTCATGTTTTTTTCTTATATCTATAAATAAAGCTTGAAATAGACAGACAATTTTTGTCGCAATTCTTTTAAGTGATCAATTTTGTAGATGAAAATTAAATTGTGATCAATTTTACCTCTGTCGTCGAAGTGTAGCCACGAAAAATCACTCTAACGAAAGGATCCATTAAGCCTGATGAATCCATGCCTGGATCGAAACGTCCTTGGAAAATGTGAGCTCTTAATTGAAATTTCTATAATTTGTAATCAAATTTCAATGAATAATTTTGCTATCTTTTTACTGGTTATAACACGTAACAATTTTATTAAAAAGTTATAAAACATTAAGGCCTTACATACGTCGAGCAGCGCCTAAAACGCGCTAAAAGAAAAACTGTTTTTAGAAGAGATAGCAATAGAAATTAATAAAAATAATTTTTACACATGGTTTATTAGTATTTAAACTTTATAAAAAAATTTATTTCATTTTTGTTTTCAAAAATTACAACATAAAAAATCACGTTTCCCGAAGCACTATGAAAAAAAAGTTGCTCCACGGTCTGCATCATTTCTTCTTGAAATGCTGATGGATCTGCAAAACGTAAAAAAATTCTTGTAAAATAAAGTTGTAGTTATAGTCTGTGGAGCCGGATTTTTGAAATTTGAAAAATTTTGGCAATTTACGGCAGTTTAAAAAAAAGTGTGCATTTTGTGTCATAAATATCACACTTTAATTATGTTTATAAAATTTTTTAATCACAACATCAAAAATCCGACTCGACAGACTATAGAGAAAACAATTTCGAATATTTAAAAAAAAAAAGCATCAAAAAATATTAAAAACTGTATGAGTTATCATGCAGACCGTGCCAGAAAAAGTAGTTTTGAGAAAAATGCATTTAAAGTTTCAAGTGCGTTTCGCTCGAGACATCTACCTGCGCGCATCAGATTCTCGTTGGGCAGTCACGTTTTCTATAATAACTTTCGATCTATGGGGAATTTGTACAATCGACTTACACAGAAATACGCCTAAAACTATAGAGAATAATAATCTGTAAAAAAAAAATCGATTTTTTGAAAATTCTGGACGTATGTAAGGCCTTAAAAACCTTGATCATGGAAACTGTTATGAAATTTTTAAATGGTAGAAATTTCATTTTTTTCACTAATTTAAATATGATTAAATTTGTATTTACCCAATTTTCATTGTACGTGAAAAATTGCGGAAATGCATCGAGACTCGAATGATGATCGACTTCGTAACCCGATGGGATGGAGCTCCAACAAGCATTCGCGAATTTGGCATTACCGAGCCACATGAAAATCTCAAGTTTACAAGCGCTGTAATCTTGTATCTCAAAATCATCGTTAGCCTCGCGATTTTTGAAAAACAAATTTATTCTTTCGCCACAATTTGGACCGCGCGAAGTTTCTTCCTCGGAATAAATAATTTGTGCTGCTGGTAAACGAGCGTATGCAACGCGTTTTGATCCGGCAATCATCCACACGAATACGTCTGGAAAATCGTCTTGCGGCTGATGTGGAAAAACAATTGAAGTAAAAAGGTGAGATTTTTTTAATTTGAATTTTTCATAGTGAAAAAGAGGTACAAAAATATGTAAAGTCCATTTTTTCATAAGTTTTTTTGTTTTAAAGCAGAACGAACAATATTAGAAATTTGACAAAATTTTTCAAATTATTATAAAGTTGGTAAAAAGAAACTTACGTCATCGCAGAGTTCACGAATTTTGTGAAGATATTTATAAGCATGAATCATGGCAATTTTGATGTAATGATTATTCTGCAAATAACCATTAACTTTGATCATTTTGAGAATAGATTCAATTTTTTCACGGCAAAGATTGACTCTGTGTCGATCCAGCTTCGTCGTTCCGCCTTCGTCGTCGTATCGTCCGGTGTCCAATATATGAAGATAATGGGTGCAGTATTGTTTCAGGGACGTTATTATTTCGTTATACGCGGTGTAAGTCGTGCGATTTTGAACGACGATGAATCCCTCCAGTTTGTCGAGTTCGTTTTCCTGTTTTTTTTTTTTTTTTTTTTTTTTTTTTTTCACGAAATATTAGATAATTGATATTTGGCGGTGAAACAAAGAAATGTACTTAATCTTTTCGAAGCGAATAAAAAACTCATATACGTGCTTTGTAAAAATGGCTAATATGGTAAAGAAAGACGGCAGGATGAAAAAAAGTGTACTTAAAGAGTGCAAGAGAAAAGCAAGCCCGCGAGAGAGAGAGAGAAAGAGAAGAAAAGTTGTCGATTGGCGAGTTAAGCCGGTGCTTCACTCGAATATCAAGCACTCCCACGATCTAATAAGGTCATAGAGACTGATATGAGTGAAGCGAGCAATTTTGTTATTCGTGATATTTGGGTCAGAGCCATTCGATCCTACTAGGATATCGGAAAGTGAGACTTATCGTATATATTCTTCTACATGTTAAAAATTCTGATTTCACTCGATAAAAAACCAGCGAATGAGGAAGGGGAGGAAGGGAGAGTTTAATTAAAAACGAGTTTCTTTGCCTCGTCTCTCGAATGCCTACTTAAATCTTTCACTATGTCACCAAAGTCAAGGACGAGAGGACTGCGACGACAACGATAACGACAACGACGAAAAGAAGAGCCATGGCACATATTATCATGAGGGCAGATCTCCAAAGAGAATTATCTTTACTCTGCTCATCCTCTCGATCTCTTTCTGCATAACTCCAGCTATTTCTTATTCGCACACAAAGTACAAACGAGACAATATAAAACGATAGCTACGGGATAGGTTCCGTAGGTTGGGGGCGTTAAAATTTTTACGATTGCGAAGAGACCTCAAATATATATGAAGGAATTTTCCTTCTCACAAAAGTCAACGCTTTTGTCTTGTCTCCTCATTCTTTCCTTATTCCTTTCTATTTTTTTTTATCCTTTTCCCCCATTCTCTGCATTTCCTCGAAAGATGCTCTGAGGAATAATTCAATTTCCATTGCTGCATCTTCCAGAACCACAAGACCGCAAAAGCACACTTTTATCGAATAACTTTTCAAAGGAATATTTATGCCATTATTAAACCTAATAACGTCTTTTTCTTCGTTTTAAAAAATGATATACCAAATAATTGAGGAGACTGCAGTGTACATCATTGGAATGCACCGAAGTTCTATGTACTTTCTTACCAAAAAATTAGCAATGAAGCGTAAACTATTTGTATTCGTAACTCGCCACTCGAGATTAGGCCACCACGATTTGACGAATATGCAAGGCTTGCTGGATCCCAGTGGTATGTAATTGTACTTTCCATCTGTGCTGCCTGTTAATCTGGGCAAAGTCTGACTCTCGAAAACCGAGCGTTTTTCCGAGATAGTTTCGTCTGTAAAGAAAATTAATTTTTTATTTTCCAAACGCAGTTTTTACGATCTGAAAATAAAATAAAAAATTTAAGGTCGCCCATAATTCAATATTACACCTGAAAGAATGTCAGTTACACCATTTTTTTATATTTTTAACGGTAGATGTGTATATAAGATGTATTATGACATATCAAAAGTGCTCAAGCTGCTTCAAGTGGAACAGCTTGCGAAGTTTACGTTGATAAGTATTGACGGAAATTTTGTACGTGCAGCCGTCGTCATAAAATCCACATAGACAGAGAATTCATCGATATATATGTGTACACGCACACACACACACATACAGACATGTATATTGTTGTTGGCACTCACAGGAGTCGCTGTAAACTTCAATCGCACGGGCCACACGTCGCACAAGAGGAAATAATATGTGTCAGAGCATTTCCCCAAAAGTTTTCTCTCGTGCAGAGCGAGAAGGTCCAGGCACAAGCCATCGTCCTTGTGGACGTTATTCTCTCTGTGCAAACTGCACCAACTATTTATACATGTGTATGCGTGTATGTGTCTGTTTGTCTAGTGTATACGAATACGGAAATGAGAAATCACTTGAAAACTTGATTAATTAAGACCCTCCAACTGTGGAGGGTACGATACATTGTTGGTTTCAGAATTGTGATTAAAGTTGACATGCCCTCGAAGCTTATGAAGCATCAAAATATTCGAAGCTTTTTGTTCATTATATTTTTTGCATGAATCGCAGAATTTTGTTACAATTGAAAATGGGTGCTTCGATTATTGTGATACACGAATCAGTAGAAAAGATTTGATCAATTATTAAATTGCATGAAATGTCGTTTAATTAGATCGATTAATAGCTGATAAATGAAAATGGGGCTCACTTACCAAAAAGTCCGTCGTCATTCTCAATACATTGACTGTGTGGATACATTCGATTTCCACTGTTTCCTAAACTGATCTCGAAATTAATCGCTTTCGTTTTGTAACGCGAACGATCGATCATACAGGCGTCAAAAATAATACCTACGAGAATATATTCCTCGGTGTCCCACAAACTTTTCTAAAAATCAGAGCGAATTATTTGAGCCAGAAGTAAGGCAGGAGCTTCTGATATTTTGATTGTACAAAGTTTTCAGCTCAAAATTGATCGAGCTTATGCAGGAAACTTATAAATCTATATATGTTTTTTTACATTGGCCTTGTCCATATTGATTGATTGCACGAGGGTGAAAAAAGTATTATTACAGTGATAGGCGCCCTCTGATCGACAAAACGTCGTATACAATGAGCCATTATCGCGTGCAAGTTTGCATCACATTTATGTCGAATAAAAAAATGAATAAAAAATGTCGTTTATTATTATATTTACTTCGATAATGGGCGCTGCAGGTTCTGTCTCAACTCCGCTACCGGAAAATCCAACTTGATCATCAATTTCCGTCTTGAGAGAAAGAAGCACTCTGCCACGGTAAATGGGTCGCATCGTTGAACACTTTCCCACGCAACGACAACCGCAGCACTTTTCTCCATAAGGTTTACCGTAGAGATGAATGAACGATGGCCCGTACGTTGGAAGAAATCCTTCAGATGGAATAACGCGAAAATTCTCATTAGTTGAAACGCGTGATATAAATCGGTACGGTATAGACGATCGAAGTAAAGCAGAATTAATGAGGAAGATAAGAGGTTCCACCAATTTTCATTCATTTTAATTTGATCTACAAATTTAATTAATCATTGCCAATGATCAATCGATCGCGAGAAATTATTCAAAATTTCTTCATCCAACAAACATTTATTCGACTAACCGTATTCGCCGGAATTAGAAATTTTCGTTAAGTTCAAAGTGTGACTGGCCAATAGCAAGCCCGAATAGCAAAGGGTACCGAGAACTTTCGCCTTCACTGCGATTCTTACACGAGGCGATAGGGCAGGAAACATTTCCATAAATAAAATTCTCTCGTTGAATTGGGCTGCCGATGTCGATGTAAACTGCACATTCGTCGATGCCTGCATTGTGAAACAAAAAGTATTTGTAAGATTTTTATTTTGATTTTGGATTTGCAGGTCATCGAAGATCATTGAAAAAATCCTTTCGGATAAATCATACAAATTTGTCTGAAATTGAACAAATTATAATCAAAATTAAACCATAGGAACGACAACATTTTTATTTGGACAAAAATAAAAAATGAAATAAATACGATAACAAAACCTAGTTGGGACATTAAGTAGTAATCGATAAAGTTGGAAACGTGGTCTGACATTTGGCATAAGATAGAGAGTCTATCGAGCGAGCAAGTTCACAGTTGACCGAATAGGAGGGCACAATAAAACATTATATATCTATCTTGTATGGCAAAGCAATGGAGTATCGATCATTAAATGTAATTACCCCTCGTTGCAATATTAATGGGACCTAAAGAAAAAGAAGAAAACAAGGAAAAAGTCGAAGGACAAGTGACGTTGTAGTAGGTAAAAACGGTTATTTCGGAAGTGTCCCACAAGAGTTTTGAGCATTGTATGAGGTAAAAGCTCTCTGATATTTTCTCTAAAGCGTCGGCGACTGAAAATGTTCTTATTTCTCTTTAAGGCTAAAGAAGATATGTCATAAAAAAATCAAAAACGCTATGAACCTGAAAATTGCCTTACAAAATTCTCATTACGTAAATTGACAAAGTCTCTCGTAAAAAATCTGAAAACATTTGAAATTTCGAACAAGTTCTTCGCAAGTTTGAACTTTCCTTTTCGCTTAGCAATAAAAATGACAATTTACCTTCATACCGGCGAACGATATCTCGATATAGGGCTTCACATAATTCGGGCTGCTCGTACAAGCGATAGTTTTCTCAGCTGTTGGTAAACCGTCGACTCGATAAACCGAGAACACGTATCGCGCCCGTTGCCTCGTTGAAATGCTCGGATCCACGATAGGAAGCAATAAATTTCTGTAAATACGGTGTTGAGGTGATTGCCTCTTTAAGATAATGCCAACATTTCGCGCGAATGCACCAGATAAGAAATCAACTTATAAATAGCCGTTGCATGCTAACTTTAAATTATATTCCATCTATTTTTCTGTTTCTTTGAAAATAGATCTTAATTGAATCATTTGAGAAAAAAATAGCAATTACCATTTAACATTTTTATCCCTAGAATTCGTGTCTTACTTTTTTTATGCATAACCGGAGTCGTATTCGACCCCATGATATTTTTGCTCGTAAAATCGTTTTTACAAAGATAAAGAGACTTGCCACAATATGAATCTCTTTGTTTTTTAATAACGAATATAATGATAAGCGATAAATTTCATTTCATGAAAGGTGAGTTGGCGAATCTCACGTAATAACTGAAGAATTCAGAAAATCGACAAAAACTTCATTTTTTCGACATTCACACTTTGAAAAGAAATTTGTTGATTCAACAAAATTTTTGTTCAATCAACAAATTGTAGCGAACAAAACGAAATTCGTTAACTCAACAAAAATTTGGTTAATTCAACCACTTAATTTGCTGGCTCAAATAAATATTGCTCATTACGACGAAAATATTGTTGAATCAACCAAATTTTCTGTTCAACTAACAAATTTCATTTTGTTCGCTACAATTTGTTGATTCGACAAAAAATTTGTTGAAACAACAAATTTCTTTTCTCAGTGCAGCCAGCGTTGAAATCGACCCCGGCTATGAGTTCTAGGTTTAAACATGGCCAATGAAAAAAAAAAAAAAAAATTCCGGAAAAAAAACCATTTTTTTCGGGTGAATAATTACTAAATCATCAATTACCATAACGAAATGCAATTAATATTGAATTCTGAATGCATATTCAGAATAGCTGAATTTGTATTTTCGAATTTACATACGAATAACTGCACATTGAAAACCAACCCTTCGATATCTTCGTCATCATCCGTTTCCGGATGAGCTTTTATTTTTTCTCCTTTCGCCGTTATCGTTACGTTACACTTTACATATCCTTTTGGTCCGTCCGATTGGTCCTTGGGATTCATCAGCATTGCCCATTTATGATAGTATTCGTGATCTAAATGTGCGAACATTTCATAAAAATATCGTTCAAATTTTGATTCCAAACTCTATGAAAGTTGGAGAATATAAAAAAAGTCAATTGTATTCATCAAAGTTTGAATTAGAATGAATTATAAAAAAATGAAAGGATAACAAGTCCCCCTATGGTCAAAAAAGTCAAGACATTGGGTCGGAGTCTGTTTTACCGACGGTCGATAATTAACCAACACTAAGCCCTTAACCATCAAAAGATAGTACTATTTTCTGAAATATTTCATCACGATAAGCAGGACTTTATTTTTGTGGTATTTTCCATTTTTAATACTAGATGGCGCTGTCAATATCTTTTGATAATCGATAATTTCAAGTTTTAAGGGGTTGACGTTTCGCAGGAATGAAAAAAAAATCCTTTACATGGCTGATCCCAAACGGTTCCAGCTTCGAAATGTATTCCCCCATGGAACTTGAGTTGTCTCATTCTGTTTCTCAAATAAGCCGATATGGTTATTCTTGTTCTTAGCAGTTCCTCAAATTCGCACGTAAAAGTGAACACGAAATACTGCGGATAGCACAAAATAATTTAAAACTAAATTAAACTTAAAAGCAAATTTACTTAAAAATGAATTTAAAAAAACTGTAATCCACGATTCGATTGATTGAATAATCAAAAGACAACAAATACTAACCTCATTATAAAAAGGACAATCAGTTCTATCACGAACACTCGTTTTTTTCTTGTGACTTCCTACTTTTACAACTATCATGGGATTGCCATTTTGAGGAAGATGCCTGGCTTCGATAATCGTAATGCCAATTTGGTAGCAACCGTATTTCGATGAATATTTTCCTTTGTTGTAAGCCATCATGGATCTGTCCAATTGAATTTTTAGATCCTGTCAAAACTATACTGCTGAGTTTCCAACTGAAATTCATTTGTTTCTAAGATCGAATTTCTTTGCAATGTCGATTTCGCTAATCAATTCATTTATTGTTCAACATAAAAACGAGTAATAATTGTTTGACGAAGAACTTTAAAAAGTAGTTTAATTCGGATATCAAATCGAAATATTATTTATTCCGATAAATAAATATTTACCAATGAAATAACGTTACCTCTTACCAAAAAATTGTTGACTATAAATTTAAGTGCAAACAAAAAAAATTGAAAAACCTTTATTTTTTATTGATTTTGTTGAATTCCAACGAGCGTTTCAGAAAGCCTAAAGTTTTGCCTCACCCTTATCTTTGGACCGCGGTCTCCGCGAACGTTGTGAACGAAAAAAAACTGTTAATATATTGATCGACGGTATCGAGGTTCCGACGGTCGTACCAGGTTCCGAAAGAAACGTATGAGCTCTTGATGGTATATGCGCGTACGTGTGTTTGGACCACAAAACAGCAGCAGCTCTTTTTTTTGTTTTTTTGGCATCGAGGGCCAAAGAAAAGAAAAGAAAAAAAATGTTTGTGGCGAAAATTGGATTTATTTCACCAATTTGTTGGTCGACAGAGACGCAGGTGCGATTTCGACTGACCGCTCTCGTAGAGAGCGCGAATTCAACTTGTGCGGATCGATTTTCGGTGGTATGTCTAAATTGTTTTCTCTCTTTACCTCTCTCTTTCTCTTTTTCCCTCTTTCACTGGTTTACGAATAACGGCGAGGCAGAGAAACGTTTGCCACTGCATCTAGATCCGAGAAAAGGAACCTCACAGGATTTGCTTCGAAAGAGAAATGGATCTTTGGTCCAAGGAGAAAGAAAGAGAGAGAGAAAAAGAGAGAGAAAGAGAGAAGGAATTACTTGAGAAGCGACGACCCAATCGCCTCCAGACGACAAACTATTTTAATAAGGCAAAGGACGTTTCCCAATTTCGTACCAAGACCCCAATCCCTCGAAACCCTGGCGATGAATCTGTACAAAACCTTTTCTCGAGTTATGTATATTTCAAGGCTTCGATGCGAATCGGAAGGAATCGAATGGAGAGAATTCACTCCTGCCTACTGATGTACAAGGCAATGCAAATTGTTCGAAACAAATTGTACATGTATCGAGGCGAAATTCACCAGTATTTCAATAATTATTCCATCAAATTTAATTAGAAATAAATTATTTTCGAATTCATTAATCCAAATGGAAATTCATCTCCTACGATTTATTCAAGAATAATTGATTCAATTTATTCAGCAGTTAGGGGGTATCAAATTTGTGACGAAATAAAAAATGTTGAGGTCAACCTCCCACGTTGACTAACAACTCCCGATTAGCGAGTGCCAATAAAATGTATTATATTTGATCGTGGTGTGAAAACAATTATCACACCAATTTCAGGAGAACCAATTAGTCAAATATGATATGGGACACACATGCTCTCGAGGGTCCCTCTTCATTCATGAGTATCACGTTACACCGGTGTTGAGGACTGCAATTTTTTTCGTCATCAGACTGATAGCTATAATGACCAATTATATTTCATTAGCGAATTTGATGAACAAACATTAAATTAGATGTAAAACAAAATCTCTAGATTATTAAATTATATTTCCGCAACAAAGGCCATCAATAAAATTGTTATTTAATTGAATCAGCAAATTGACTCATTCGGAAAGTTAGAAACTATTTTTATTCAGTGAATAATAATATTATTGTGGCGAAAAAACATAGTCGTCATCGTGTATTTATGAACAGAATATCAGCATGAAATTATTAGACAAGTACGAATTAGGTGAACCGAGAAGTCTCGAGTATTTTACGTCAAGCCAGAAAACAAGGAAGGAAAACCATAACTGACAGACACAAGTGTGAACTTCTCATGTCAATCGTGTCCGAGCCCTTTTGCCTTTCTAGTACAATGCAAACATCGAAAATACACGATGTTAGCAAGCAAAACTATCGAGCACTGTGCTAACAAAAGGAAAAAAAAAACTCGTCATTGCTTTCCATACCAACGAGCATACAACACCCGTTGTTGAACCTACTACGTTCGCACATTATTTTTGACGTTCTTATCACAATGTCGACTTACGCGAATGAGAAGACTAACGTTCTAGGGAATAAATTATTCAATGTTAATTTGGTAAATTGAAAAAAAAAAAGAAAAAAAACGAAATGGCGTTGAAATTATTGTGATATCTGAATCAGTTCTAGCCGAACAGGCCCTCGTAAAATGGCGAAAAAAAATAAAAGGGACGTTATGGAAAAATTGACGAAAATCGATGGTAAAATTTAAAAAATTGGTAAAAAAACGAGAAATTGATAAAATCCTACAGCCGTTTTCATGAAGTTACGAAAATATCCAAATGAATACAAGTCAATAAATTTTGAATTTTCTATCTATTGAATAACAATTTAATTAATTGATTGCTGTGCTCATGCTCATTTAATCTTTTCAAATAAAATCGTATCAAAGTATTTTTCATTTTAATAAAAAATCTCGAAACTGGAGATAAACTCTTAGAGTTAAAGAGGTAAGATGGTTATTCAGAAAAAAAAATGACGGTAGCATCGTTTTTTACCTTCCGTAAGAACGAGAGAGAAAGAGAGAGCAATGAGAGAGAAAGAGACTTTTATTCGTGAAAGAGATCCGCTATCTTTCTCGTTCTATCATCGGACCTGAAGTATGCGATTCTCGGTTTTGCGATTCGAGTCCTGATTCGCAACGAATCTTGCTGTCTCGTGCGTGTTTAAATACCTGTGTATGTACATGTTTACATGTGATAGCCTCGGAACAAAATGTGCGGTGGAATGTCGCGGTAGTCCGGGAGCATTTTCTCATTTACTCGTTCCATCCACGTGTATTTATGTATGTGGTTTTAATAAATTGGCGCATTAAAGAATTTACGAAGTAGTAATGCGTATAACGTGGCGGCAAACTATTCATATATATATATTTTTATTTGCTTACAAGTCTATACATATATACATGCGTACGTATTTTTATGTTTATACTTATACTTGACCTATACAAGTTAAGTTCGTCCGATTCCACGCGTTCTCTTTCCTTCAGCAGAGTCACCATTAGATTGATAGTCGTGTCTCTCGAACATCGAGCTCGACGTATATAACCGACCTTTATGAACCGCCCCACCGATGCGGCAAAAATGCAACAGCAGCAGCTTTGAGAAAAATTAACTTTGCCGCAGAAAGTTTGCCATCGGTGCGTTCCTCAAAGTTTCACGTATAACTTACGACCGATGATGCACGTCATATATTTCATTCTGGCATAAACAGTTGCTGTATTTTTGCACAGAATTTTTTTTTCTCGTGCTCGAATTTTTCGGGATTCAAACTGCTTTATTCGTAAAGCAGTTTTTTCCAAATTTTAGTTGAAAGAAATTCATTATTTCCATGGAATTAATCAAAATCTTGAAAAGAAGGATGGAAGGTTTCGATCACGATTTTTTGTTCGATAAAAATCATTTGGAGATCATACGTATGGGGTTTTGTATTTTTGGGCAAAAGTGCGTTTGTCTTGTTAGCATCTGTTTGTGTGACTACCATGGGAAACGACAAACTTTCATTGTTGGCTTCTTTTTTTCGATATTTACTCAAGAATAGAAAGAAGCCATAAAATCACTGCTCCGAATATTCCTGTTTACCTTTATTTTCCAAAAAAGGAAATGGATTTACGAAATATGGATTTGGTTCACACTTTTTTTCCTGTTCGAATTCTACTTCACATCGCACTATGACACCCTCTGGACTCGATATGTCTATTATATAAAATGGTAGTCGGTTTTTCGGTCGTTTACGATATTCAGGGAGCAGCAATGAAAGAAGTCTCAGAAGCAATACAGACGTCATTAATAGCGTGTCAACGCACCCCACATGTTTTTCATTGAATAGGGGGTAGGGGGTTACGTGTCCTGTGGCAAGCTCGTCCACTGGGGATGAACGAAGCTCTCGTAACACCAGAGTCGGCAGAACGAGGCCGTGAGAGGGCGTGTATATACAATCCATAAACTATTATAGGCACGAGTATTCTCTCGTTCGGTCACGTGTCCTTACAAGTGGTAAATTGCCATCATTTGGTGTGTACCGGTGATAAAAGAGTTTTTCGCATCGACTCCGTAAAATACAGTCGTCGAGGTTTACGTTGCGTATAATCCTCTTCTTTATTGTTTGATTTGACAAAAAAATACTAGAATAAAAAAAAAATGTTGCGAGCAGAGAATACCAAAAGCCATTCTTCGATTTATCGTTTATTCCTGGATCAAAATAACAAATTAAACTACAGAAAAAACTGAATCAAGCTACTCTTCGAATTGTCAATTTTCATGAAGTGAAACTGAAATGTACGATAGAATAAATGAACATACGCTGCTTTTCAGTTTCCAAATTCTACTGAATCGATCATTGAACCGAGTTAAAGATTCATGGAAAATTGTGAATATCCGGAAAAATTCATTTTAAAGTTACTATAGTGGCGTAAAATCTACAAATCTGGCATTTCCAATTTTTTTTTGTTTCCCACGTGATTCAACGAAACGCGTAACTTCGTTAGCCATGCTCTCATATTTCCGAGTCTGTGATCCATATGTATATAAATATATTAGTGCATGTATCGCGAGTGCACGCATTGTTTCTCTTCATAATACATCTCATAGATCGTTATGTACTGTAGTATATATCTATAAATATACATGTAAAATGGAAAGAGGCAACCGTGTATGTACGTGTGTATGGAAGGAAGAGAGAGAGAGAGAGAGAGAGAGAGAGAGAGAGAGAGAGAGAGAGAGAGAGAGAGAGAGAGAGAAACGTATAATATCGATAGTTGGAAGGAAAGCGCAAAACAGGCAAACAACGGGACTGCAATAATAGACGTGAGTGTTGTACAAATACGATATGGGTTTAAGGGTGGGGGATAAAGGAAGCGGGTGGGGTTAAAGGAGTCGGAGGCAAGAACCGACAAGCACGTGACCCATTGAAAAGATTCACTTGGAATATAACGAACACCCCCAACGGCGGTGAACCCCTGAGGCGCGTATACTCACCCCATGCCTCTCCCCCCCCCCCCCCCCTCCCGCACTCCCTTCTTTATATACACCCTCAACAGTTAGCAGGGTTAACTTACACGCATAACTAATACGACATAGAACACACGTTTTTTCGTCTTCTCTCCCTACACTCTTTTTTACTTTCTTCTTTTCGTTGTTTTTCATCCCCCTCGTCCATCGGTTTTAGCGATGAGTCGATTTTCTCGCAATTGTTCCAATTTTAAGAATGGGGGTGGTTTTTCACTCGACAAAATTTCAAATTATAAGGGAAATTGAGAAAGTCGTTTTCCGGGAATTTAGTTCATATTTTTGACACTTCAGAAGCTTTTTTGTTGAATCTTTTTGAACTACAACAAACAATTCGACTATGTATTTATACATAACGGATTCGACTATGTATTTATACATAACGCTTGCTGACATTGTTGTGCATACGTATGCACCGATTGTATTCTCTTGCTTCCAACGATAGAGACAAAAGGGAGAAGAATAGAAAGGGGAAGTCGAGAAAAAAGCGTCCTGGCAGGTCCGCGTGGTTCGATCGGAAACGTATACGAACGGTATAAGACTTTACTTTTTGTTTTGTTTTTCTTTTTTCTTTTTTTTTTTTTCGTCGTTGAGAGAATCTTCCATCATTGTACACGCCCCCACCTCGCGAAATCGTGGGAGGAATCTTGCGTGGGAACTCCACTTGGTCGTCTTGTGCATATGACTATATAGTTCGGTGACGGTGGCTACGGTCGTCCGTTCGTCGGTCCTCTCGATGCTTATTCCCACTTGGTGGTTTCGTCCTCTGCTTCTGACTGCTTTTTACCATCGTAAGTGCTCCTGCGTGCTCGTGTACACGAACACGCGAAATATATAGACGCACGTAAATTTGATTTTTTTTAGTTTTCATCGTTACACCCTGGTTCTTGGATGCCGAATAATCAAATGTAGCTTTTTATCTTGTAATGTAATAAAAAATTTGGATTCATACTTATCAAATGATGAATAGTTCGTTTTTGTTTTTATTTATTTATTTTTATTTTTTTAATTTCATACTCTTTTGGATTTGGAACAAACAATCGCAGTTTTTGCAAATTTGAATCAACATTTTGGCTTTACAATTAGCCAAATAAAAATGCTGGAAGCATAAAACATACGCTGCGTGGGGCTCTATGAAAAATCTGAAAGTTTTATAGAATGGTAAAAGATGGGGTTGCAAAGATATGGCAAGGTATGAGGTACCATGTATGGATAAATTAAGTATCGCAAGGTGGAAGAAAAAAGTAGAAACTGTGCAGACTTCGGATCTCAGGACAAGGATGAAAAACTATCATGTGTATGTTTGATGCCTCTTGCTGAGTCAGAATGCCGCTTTGCGAACCTTTGTACCGGTCACCGTATGAAATCATGTCGAGTGGCGAACCGTTCCCGTCCTCGGCTATTCAACAAAGAAGTATCTCCTCTCCACAGAAAGTACACCAGTGTTCGTACTGTATTTCTATAGTAAATCTGAAGTGTACATATACAGTATAGTGGCTTCTGAAACATAATAAGGGTGTAATAAAGTTAAGAGTCACGTGTGGGAGTGGCTCGTACTTTTCGTGATGTCTCACAGTGAAGCAGTTGGCATATACGATGTATCCCGGGATGTTAACCCTCTATAGAAACATCGAACGTCACTTGAATTGATACAAAGCATACGGTCAATTTTTGTAAAAATAGCTTGAGTACGAGACATACGAAATTGACTGCTCTCGACCTAGTCGTTAAAAAGCTCGAGTAGAAAAGTATAACGAGGCAATGACACTTGAAAACATTTCACTTTGACACTCGAAAAGCTCTCGCAATTTTTCAACAAACATCGAGATATCGCGATGAATCATGTCCAATTTTTTTCTCAATGAAATCGGACTTTTTAGAAAATGGATAAAGCGCAATCAAAAAGTAACTAAACAAAGATTTTGTACGTTTTAAACGAAAATTCATCGACATAAGTTCCTAAACACATTTTTGTAATTGAACACTTTATCGGAATGTTTTACTTTTTACTAAAACAACCGTTTATTTCTGATTTTTTTCATAATTATTTAGCAATCAGCTGAAAAATGCGTAACGTCAGCTAACAATTTGATTGTTTAATTACATGATTGGTAATCGTGTTAATAAGATAATCGAGCGATTAATTATTCCACGATAATTACATCGTCACGTTTGCAGCAATTTAGACACCTGTGAGATGTTTCCTTTCATATGAGATATAGACAAATCTCATACTGGCATTACATCTTAGTTTGTCGGCGAGTGTCTTTCTTGCGAATAGATCCTTGCGGGCAGCAAAGATCAATGTTAATCACGGTTGCATGGTGAATTCCGATCAATTACCGCGAGGGATAATTGATTGCTTCTCGACTACGTTAACCCCTTGAATATATATATGTATATACACTTATGTGTTAACGTGTCTCTATATATAAAGTTGTACGTTGGTGGGTAGAGGCTCTATTACGAAGATCGACGATCACTTTATGAAAGACTCTCAATAATGTATGTACAGCGACAAGTTCCCGGTACTCCTTAATGAATTGTCTTAGTATCGTAACGTGCTTCGTCGTAAATTAATATAGCAAAGATTCGCACTATTTTTTGTTTAAATCTCTTCGTCTACTTTATTTTTCATCTCTAGATATCTTTGTAAATATATGACTCTCGGTTCTATGCAAATGCAATGTGCTTCGAGCAACGTTTCGATCGATCTAGGCTAAGAGATACGATTCATCTTTGTACTGTACACTCTTCCCGTAATAACAGCAATGTATTACACACGAAATACAGAGTGCATATGCATGTACGATTTATTTGCATATATTGAGTCTTAACTGACTTTTAGTGTTGAAAAAGTGACTTCTCAACCGCGTTACAACTGAGTTAACTCTCAATTTATATATTCTTACATTCATCACCGTGTCCAACGAAACCTTCCATTCAAACGTGAACGACAATATCAATGTAATAATTTAGCGTCATTTCAACATGGCATAAAAATCACTTTTCCAGAAGTGTTGGAATCAACGGTTCGGTGAACACGGTCGTTACGTTCTCGCGTCACTTTTCAATCAATGACAATTTCAAGAGCGATTTATTTTGCTGACTCCCTCCTCTTCATCCTCTCTAGTTTCGCGAGTGTGACCGATCAATTGTTCGATGTCTGCATATCTATCGAGATTTCGAAACCATAAATTATTGTGGCCGAGCTTTCGAAACCGTCATTAGGATAATCTACTTATAAATTCACTATTCTCTGGTTATAAATTTCGATAATCGAACGTTTTTCATTTTATGGTTATGATAATTTTCCAACAAACGTAAAACAATTTTTTTCTGGCGTTTAACTACATTGGGAGATCCTCTTAAATAATAAAAAAATACGATGAAGCAGAGTAAACGACAAAAACCAAACTCATTAGGATTTTCGTTTTTGAAATTTTGGAATTTTTGAATAATCATATAAAACCATTTGAACGGTATTTATTAAGCTTTCTTGTCGTTTATTCATTAATATGTATAGTGGTCGGAAATGATGGAGCTAAGGGACCCCCGTTACTTTCTTGGCCCCTCGATGTCTGGCCTAACAAGTCGACCTCGCGGCCCCTCGAGGGTGGTCGGTCCCCGGGAGGTCTCCCGATCACGTGTCCCCCTCTTGCCCTTTTCCTCTTGGCATATCGGTTACTCTCTCGGACACGCCCGCGGTCCGTCATCCCATCATCTGATGCTCTTCTCACCCGCGCGATCTCCTTTCAACTTTCTTGAGTCTGGACACGACACCGTGCGGAGTGTATCGTTCGTTCGACTGTTCTCTGCTGTGCTAAGAGAGATGAAATGTCGGATCCACATATCGAGAACGTGTGGATGTTTAGTCCTTAATACGTTCAACCACCCATGAAGTATAAAAGCCACAATGACAAGAGTACAATTACAATGAGAAATAAAAGAACCAAATAGCACGGTTTTTTTGTTCCAGCAAGAATTTTGTTGATTACGTGTCCTTTGAAAAATACATTCAAGAGAGCAAATTTTGCCTTGATTCATCCTTTTCCATTTCTTTTTCACCTTGAATATCTCGGGAAGAAACCTGAATTTTTATCAGGTGGTGAGAAGAGAGAGAAGCTGTAAAAATGGCTAAAAAATAGGAGAAAAAAAGCATAAAACCTTGGAGAAAACAGATAGAGAGAAGAAGAGCGAGAGAGAGGGGGGGGGGGGGAGTGTAAGGATCACGAGGGCGAGTTAAGGAGAGGCACGAGGAGAGTCGTGCGGTAAGAAGAGAAGGAGAGTTAGTTCTCCGACAGAATGAGAAGAAAATGAGAGTATATTCGACCGCTTCGTTAATTAGCGAAGAGCGAGTAAGAACCAGAAAGAAGAAGGGAGAAGGGGAGGGAAGAGATGAAACGAGAAAGAAATGTGAGTAAGAGAGAAGGATAGAAAGACGATGAGGCTACCGACCTCTCTCAGGACGTTGGCAAGGTTCGTCGGTAGCGGTACCCCATCACTGCTCGCCGACGCGTAAGAGAGCTGCTGCTAAACCTAATTCGACTTGTTACCGTAACAGGTGTCGATTGAACGTTCCAACATCGTCTCTCTTTCTCCCTCTATCTCTCTCGTTCTGATTCCCTCACTGGCCCAGTTGTATACACGTGTATTCAACGGCATTAAGTTTCTACTTGCTAAAGTGAATAACCTTAGGAATAAAGTTACCATTTTTGATGCCGATTTTAAAGGGAATCGACGTTTTCGTTACGTAAATACCTAAGCCCATAATAGTACCAACAATAACAACAATATTTCCATTAGATTAATTTGGCTATTAGCGATCGGAATTTACGAGCGATCCTTCGCCTAGGGAGAGAACGGTTTTTGATACAAAAATATTCCAATTAAGAGCGGCGGATTGAACATCACAGAAGGATTCCCATTGTCCCGTTGACCTGATTTCTCCGCGATCGTTTCCCACCCTTCCAACCACCCTCGTGAGTACGAATCAGAGGAATCTCAGTCTCGTTCAACCGAATCTATATTTACGTTCGAAGCTTCGATACTCCTGAGGCGTTTGTCGTCTTCTCGAAGAGGAAACGGAGACTCCCAACTTCTTCTTGAGGCATCATCAACTGAGATTCGTTCTTCGCGCCGCATTCAACGGGGGCTCTTAACACAGCAGCAACGAAAGCTCTCCTCTCAATGCTTCTTTCTCTCTCTTTCTCGCTCTTCCTTAACGCGCGAACGCGCGCGTTCCCTCGGAAAAAAAGGTTTAAACTCGTTTTCGTTTTCGTCGCTAATTAGACTCGTTAACCGTGGGGCGCGCACACAAAGCGGCTATATGGTGTATAGCCATAACCGGGCAACATCACAAGAGTCACCAGAGTAACAGAGAAAGATAGAGCTGAGAAAAAAAGAAAAAAAAAAAAAAACAAGAGAGACTGAGAGAGACGAAAAAAAGAAACGAGAACGAACGAAAGGGAACGAGAACGTGAACGAGAAACCAATGCTCACTTGGTGAGGAGCTAGTTTGTTCTCGTCGAGCAGTCCTCCAGGGTGCGTTTTCGTGATCGGTTGCCCCACGCTTGCCTTTCTCGATCAAATTATAACTCATTTTTATCATTTAACGAGTACACGAAGAAACGATAAATTCTCGATACGTTCCGTCACGTTGGAACGAGATTCAGAATACACGTGTTCGATGTATCTATATACATTACATATAAACATATAGATTTATGAATGGACATTAGGAAAATTGTGAAAAGTGGGAGTTTGAAATTGACGAGTAATATTGAGAACGTCAGTCTCGCAGGTAATACGAAATGAAAAATAAATCAATCGGATACGATTCTACTATCAAATATAGTCGTACGTTTGATCGCGTGACTTTTAAATCCAGCACACACGTGCTCGATGTACCTTTGAATGAAACGTGAGCATGGTGAGGGTTTCAACATGGTCAGCCATTTCAGATAATATCGATGCAACAATTATTATGTTTCCTGCATTCTGCACTCAACTATTCATTTCGAATCACATGATATGGATGATAAAATGAACGATCGTAATTTATAAAGCGCGTAGAATTGATTGAGAAATTGACACTTTGATGGAGACGTTAAGTAGCAGTGATTTTTTAGGACGGACAGAAATGGACGATGACAAACACATTTTTTTTGTCGCCGTCGCCTTTCACGTGAAATTACGGAATTGTTGTCGTCGTGAATACAAAAGTAAATAAACACAATCGAAGAATAAGCCTCGTAAGGCTTGACAGCGGCCTCAGGAAGTTCCTCGACGTTCATATACGTGTCTATATAGACAGTCGAATAATCGGTGCTACCGATCTAGGAAAAGTGACAGTCATTCCTTCATTTTTTCCTGAGGTGAACTCCGAACCCTCCACAAGATTGCGGAAGCAAAAATGACAATTTACGAGGATCCGAAGTACTTATCAGAAGTCACTTTTTTGACGGAAAGCTTATGGAGGGTAAAAATCTTTATTTTTTCTACTTCAGCCCTCGTAAAGATGCGAGGGGGACGAGAGAATTTTCGAAGAATGACTTTGTCACGGAGGGATTCGATGACCATTGAGTTGATGCGATACTTTCGACCCCGGATACCACTTTTCCAGAGTAAACAAACTGTGACGTAAAAAATGCGAACGTCATCGGCAAAGTGAGACAGAAAAGGGGAAAAAATTGAAATGATTTTGCAGTTGATGGTAAAACCATTTTCAAGAGCATTGTGATCGTGAGAATGAAGCAGTGAAATCGTGATAGGAACAACCGTATGCGCCATGTGTATGTAAATACTGAAGGATTTTAATCGTGAGTGAATTATATATATATATATATATATATATATATATATATATATATATATTCTTCTACGATACCTGGTACTTCGGCGTGCTGCAATCCAGACGAGTGAGATCGAATAATAAGAAAGTAAATAGAGGAGGACAGAATATTTCGCACACAAACGAGTCCAATCTATATGTAATCGAGTGTTAGTAAGCAAAGGGGAGTAAATTATAAGATCAGTCACGTAATACGATGGGAATTGAGCCCTTTTGCTTCCAAATGATCAGTGGATTACAGAATAAGAGGGAGTGAGGCTCGTAAAGGACTTCTTCGCCGATTTCTTCCTCTCGCACTCGCTCTTTCGTTTCTTGACTCGTCTTCGATATGGTATATACAGTATGCTTGGTGGGCGGCCATATTGAATCGTGATATGGGCCCGCAATTAAGGCCGAGTAGGCCACCCGGACGAGAAAGAGAGGCGCAAAGCGCGATAAGGTGAGTTACCCGTGGTCCCGGTCGAAGAAGAGAGCCCTCTTCTCTACCAGGGTTAAGCTTGACCCTGTGGACCCCAACGAGAGACTCTGTTCATCTCTCTTTTTGTCTCTTTCTCTCTCCCTCGCTCTTCTTTTTCTTCCTTCCTTATATACTTGTGCTTCTCAAAGTGTTTGTATTCTCATTCTCTCTCTCTCTCTCTCTCTCTCTCTCTCTCTCTCTCTTTCCTGCATAGTACCTCTATGAGTTGAGCTCTGAGCTCATCGCCGAACCTTCGAATATGCCAGTGTATTATGCATGTGCTAAACACATCGCAGCCTCCCCTCAGTGTACATCTCCTCTCGCCGTTTCATCCGCGTCTTCGTCGCGTTGTAGAGGGTCACGCTTAAGGACCGAGATCTTTCGTACCTCACTCTCCTCGTCCAAAGAGAACCTAATAACTGGGAACTCAGTTTAAATCTACCTATATGCACAATGTTAACGTCGAACCTCTACAATCCCCACATCTCTACTTTCTTCCATACATACACACATAATACTGATCGAGATATGCAGTGTTTCCTGCATACGAGCACCGTAAATTTTTTTATCGCGCCTTTTCCTCTTTCTTTCAACAAAATTTTGTTTTTACTAGTTTCTCTCTGATCACTCCTAACTTGGATTTTTTAAATAATCATTCTTTTTGTGCTCTACTATTTTTGCAGCTTTCAATTTATTCATTTTTATTAAATAAATAATTGAACTGTTTTATACGAAAGTGTTCGAATTTCATTCAATATTTTCGAAGTATGAAACTGCTTTCTTATCGAAATGCTTCATCGAAGATCGATAAGTCATTTATGATTCAGAATGCCGCGTATTTTTTTCCCACGTAATGACGTCACGAGGAGACAGAGATCGCTGTATCAAATTAGTGAAATATAAAGACGTCAACGGATCTCTTCTTTGTTCGTTGGATAAATATGTAGGTATATAATATACTCTCGGTAGCAGAAGAATTTATTTTTTTTTTTCAGTGGTAGCAGCCAGCAGGTATAATCGCGTAAAATACCCGAAGCCATCATCACTTTGTCGCTATCGCATGATTCACAAATAAACGTAAACGATGTTATATAGGGTAGAGAGATTTTTGTATATCCCAGATCAAATGTGACCGCACGTATGGGAGCGGGAAAAAAAACGAGGATAAACCGTATATACCTATATTTTTTCACCTGTTGTCCCTATAAGTTGAGCTCCTGGGGTACGATCAGATAAACGACCGTGTGGCTTCTCTGGTATGCAAATCCCAATGGAACTAATGAAGATTAAGAATCCAACGGAATAACAGAAAAAGAAAAATAAAATAAATTCAACACAAGCACACATACACAAAGGGCTGTCCCAATGAATACTAGAATCTTACGATGAGAAAAATAAGAAAATAGACGGTACGAGAGAGGAAGACAGAAAGATTGTGAGGATTTGCCTCATTTCTAAAACATCTTCCTAACGAGTCGCGATGCCGAGAATTCCTGAAAAAAAATAAATAAAAATATCACGGTCTCTCGCGCCCACAGGATTTTCTCTTGATCACAGTAGCATCTCTATATATATTTAGATTTAAACATATATATACATCTATATTTATATGTGTATATGTATAAAAGTTGACTCTATTGTTCAATCGTCGTCGAGTGTCCAACGCGAACGCCAGATAGTCCACAGACTCTTCGTGGTAGCATCGTTGATGCCCGCGTGGACCTCCAACGGAGAATTTCATTCACTATGCACGGTCAATTTATTCTCGTGAAGGAATTAAGTCCAGTCGAGTCCGGAGATGAAGACTGCGTTCAGGCTCTCGCGCGCGCGGCAGGGTAAACGTAAAAAGGTTCTCTCGCGCGCACGGTAGCATTGATACAGACACAGTCTTACCTTTCCGAATATCGAAAGTAAGTATAGATATAAGAATATATTTAAGATCGATGACGGAAGCTGTGGGACCGATGGATAACTCGGGATTTCATTTTCAACGGTAGCCATGAGAGAATGAACTCGCTAACGCCGAAAAATGATGATCAAAGCTGAGACCTTTTTTTTAACCTTTTACCGTCGTATTTCTAGAATTCCCTGTACAATTATACTAACTTACCTGTCTCACAGGATGCCCTTAACGAATGTATCGCGCTTCTGCCTTCTTCCTTGTGGCACCTTCCAATTCTACCTGACCATTGACCGTGCGTGGGTTCCAATTGAATATTATACACATGTATATCTATATATTTATGTGTATTTATTTATATGGAACTAGGAGAGACGAGGATAGACATAATACATATTTCTCAGGCTGCGGAATTTTTGTGTTCGGAAGGAAAGCGACGCGCGCCACTTAAAAATAGCGCACGTCCCCACAAATCATTGCACCCTTGGAGAACTCTTGTCTTATTAGGTAGATCGAAAAACACACCGCACCCATAGAGGTCCGTTTAGATTCCACGCTAATCCGCGATCCGCGGTGATGAGAAATCAACGAAAATTGCGACGTTGACTTCCAATCCTAAAACAGCGACATTTATGGATGAAGAATCTGGTGTGATTTTGGACCAATTTGTGAGTGTGGATTTAATTGATTAATAAACGTTTGTCTAATGTTAATTAATATATGATAAATATTATTGCTAATCCTGTTGTCTCGACATGATTTATAAGCTAAATATTGACTCAAACAAATTTAATGCTGTATGCATAATTCAAATTTAATTGAAACGCATATTTCAAGAATTTATCCATTTGTTCAGACTATCCAACACTTCCATTCTAATTCTTATTATTTTTCCCTTTCTCCTCTCCTTTGTCATTTTGAGAAGGGTATAGATCAACGCAGGGCCAGCGGGCAAGAACAATACTGCTTCATGCATAATATGAACGAAAAGAAGATTAAAAAATGAGAGACTTGGGGCAGGGGGCGCCGGGAAGGAAACGAGGAAATGAGAAGGAACTAGCGAATGCCTCACCTGAACTTATTTCGCTTATCCCATTCTGTTGCTCATCTTCTTGCGAGCCCATATTCACTGCACAAACTGTGAGCCGCTTCGTCCCATTTGGTTCGGTCCATTCTGTACTACCTCTCGCTCCCTCTCTCTTCACTGATTTTCTTTCTCTCTCTTTTTCTCTCTTAGCGCGAGGTGATAAATCACCGTGCCATAAACAACCGATATTTCTTTCCGAATGTTTACCGAGTACGCTTTAAATGCCTTGTTAAAACAAACCTACGCTCTCTCTTCTCTCGCGTGTGTGCCGGGGGTTAAACACTTTTTTTGCCACGAGACTTCTACGTTCGTTCAGACTTTTCTTTCTCTCTTTCTCTTCACCTCTTTCTTTTTCTCGACTCTTATCTCTTTCTAACTCCCTTATATTCACTCGAATCGTTCACGAAGAAGATGAAGAGACGATGAAGAAAGATGAACGAAGAAGAAGAAGAGGAAAGAGAGAAACGATGTGCGTCCGGTTACCTTTCACGTGACTTCTTTCCCCATTACCTTTAACTGTATATGTGTTTCTCTCTTCTGTACCACACATCACTTCTTTTACAAATGAACCCAAAGACCCGAAGATCTCGTCTCAAATAAACAAAAAAAAAAATTCTCAGACCTATCGTACAGATTAGCCAGACTTCGACAGTACTCTTCGACGCTAAAATGTTCAATATTACATCAAGCTACGAGACTTCGTGTTTGAATACAAATAACGAGAGATCGAGTTATTTGTTACAGTAAGAAAAGAACCGAATGAATTTTAGCCAAGCTCTTTTTGAATGTAACAAAATCAATGGTTTTTAATTAAACTGCTTTTAAATTCATTTAGAAAAATGTATCATTCACTTCGTCAGTCTTTCCCAAAAATTGGGTAAGAGATAAGAAATATGGGCTGCATTCCAAAAATAATTTCAAAAACTTTCCATTTTTTAATTATAGTAAATTATGCTTTCAACACTATAAACCAAATTCCAAATGAAACTTGAAGAAAACATTTTAAGCATTTTTCAAATATTTCATTCAAGAGAAAATTACAAATATTGAAATATTAAAAAAATGATTATTAATATTCATCCAAAGCCTAAAATGAATGGACCGAAGATTTTTAGTGTAATGGCCTAGGGGGTCACTATTTACGTTATTCGGTCAGTGATCGGGGTGAAGGCCTTATATTTCTCTCACTATTTCTATCGCGTTCAGTCCACTTGCAACTCTTTCTCTCTCGATCTCGTTCTATTTCGTTTTCTCGATCATCTCACTCCTGCTCTTGGAGTTTAAAGTTATAGGAAAAGGCGTGGAGTAGGCGGGTCTCGTATCTCATCGTCCGATTGAGTTATAGCGCTTTAAACCAAAAACCGTAGCTAAGTCCATCGCTACAAAACTGACTAAACAGCAGTTCGAGGCGTATTATACATCCCAAGACCTATATTATTTTCTCTCATATTCATATAAATATATACACATAGATATCTAAATGTGCTTCGTAAAAGAGAGAGAGAGAGAGAGAGAGAGAGAGAGAGAGAGAGAGAGAGAGAGAGAGAGAGAGAGGAAGAGAGAAAAGATCTTGGAGTATGAAATTTTTGATAGATAGCTTAGGCCATCGATCGTCTGGCTTATCGTCCATAAAAGGTTTGCTAAAGCGTTTTCAAATCACTATTCTCATAAATTTATGACGATGGTAATAAATAGCACTCAACAGCATGGTTCATTGGTTTTCTAAGGACTCTTCAAGTCTAGACACAGTAGAAAATAGTTTACATAAAAGAGTCGAGTCATCTGAAAAGCATAAAATAAAATTCCAACATGTTTTAGTACACAAAATGTTTATATATACGAAAAAAAAAATTATCTGTTCAAAAAAACTGAAATACATTAAATTATTATTGATTTTTAATGGTTATTATATTGAATATTTTTCAATGTAAAATTATAATAAATCCTGTTAAATCCAGTCCCGAAAATTTTAGTGAATCGACTTTTCATCGCACAAAAAATTCGTAATTCATTTTTTTCAAATCTTACAATCACATTTTGAGTTTTTACAATTTTTTTTTGTATCGCGAGTATGTACACGATGTATATAAATGATAAAAAAATCCTTATTGCGCAATATGGGCGTGAGAGATCTAGACGGTAGAAACATGGCCACTGTGTGCCTCCGTTTATCGGCTCGATCGAAGTCGAGACGTAAAGCAAGGTAAAAAATAAAATCCCCCATATTGGTTACGATCCCACTGAAGAAGGGTTCTTCGTTCTTACGTACACTGTCTCACATATAACGCAGACCGATTCGACAGTTTTTCGATGTCAAATTAACTTCGGATAAATAACTCTGAGAGACTTTTTTTCGACGAAGCAAATAAACATTTCGATCTTTTCAACTGATATTGCGAACGAGTTCTGCATCTACGAATAATGTAGAAAAAAATACCCAACATTTTTTTTTTCCGGGTACGCAGAGTCAAATCGACGTAAATATAAATTGATTCGTTTTGAATTCCATTAATAATCGAGAATGGAAATGAATTTTTTATTACGGCATATGAGAATTGGTTTTCGTAATTGTTTTCGAATTTTATCAAAATTCATCTAAGATGTCCGCGTTTCGCAGAAGTATTGAAATCAATGATCTTAAAATTAAAGTAAATCCCAGCATGCAAGTTAAACGTGACTGAATTTCGTTGAAATTGTTGCATCCGCTGCAACGAAAGAGCGTACATTTTTTTATTCCCTTTTTATTTTTTCGCCTTTTTTCCTATCCGTTAATCTTTTACAGTCAGGGACGGTGCTCGAGAAAGGTAGAGAGAGAGAGAGAGGGAGGGAAAGAGAGGGCGAGAACGAACGCGTAACGGACTTGAATTTGCATAAATCGCCATTTTTGTGTCCCCTTTGAATTCCGTCGCTATGGCGACCTTTGTCCAGATCGTGCTACAATGGCCACTATCTTCCCGGAGGCCCAACAGAAAGGGACGGAGGGGAAAGCCGCGTTCTCGCAGTGCGAGGACCACGCGGTGTATATACGCCTTCTCCACCTCCTTTTACTTCTCTTCTTCTACTTCTTCTTCTTCTTGTTTTTCGTCCTCTTCCTTTGGAGGAGAAACGATCGCAAACAAAGAATCTCGTGGTCGCGAAGGGGCGCGAGTTCTCGTTGAAGAAAACGGCACGAAAAGGGTAAAAAAAAGGTTTATACACGAATAAGCGATGCGCCGGTTGGATAATCCAAGAGAGAAAGAGAGAGAGAGAGAGAGACGGAGAGAAAGCAAAAAAAGTGAAAAAAAGAAGAAAAAAAAACAAAAGCTTAGTAGGGAGAACGCGACTTTCGTTTCAGCGCCGCGAGGTCCACGCGGAATATTCGCCTTCGCAACAAAGACAGAGAGAAAAAAGAGAGGAAGCTCTGCAGTACACGCGTGTAGTCACGTATATATAACGAAATCCTGTGTTATACCGTGGGGTTGGTTCAACGAAAACGTATCGGGGAGCGCGTGAACGCGACTACGA
This sequence comes from Rhimphoctona megacephalus, assembly GCA_963989365.1. Lineage (NCBI taxonomy): Eukaryota > Metazoa > Arthropoda > Insecta > Hymenoptera > Ichneumonidae > Rhimphoctona > Rhimphoctona megacephalus. The sequence continues at coordinate 21,436,369 of OZ022423.1, read as the reverse complement.
GCGCGATTAAAGCTCTCGACTTTAACGATCGCATAAAACTTACGTACCCATAAATCCCATCGGGATTTCACCTCATCCATGGGGTCCTCGACGATTTCGCACTTACACTGTATGCTGCATTTCTATATATATATATATATATATATGTATTTGTACATATATGCGTATGTACATATATATTCGTGGGATACACCGATTTAACGAGGCGAGAATTGTTCATTTTTTTATTTATTTTTTCTAGCAAATTTTCGGTTCAAGGGTTGCCAACGTTTTATGTACTATACTACCCATTCAGCACGATCGATTGTTCGACAAGGGATGTAAAATTATTCTACAAAATTGTTGGAATTCATGTTCGAGAGTAAAACTAAAGCGGACGGTTCTGTAATTTTATAATTCGAAACTCTATTTCAATCGGAGAGAGGGTGCAATTATTTGTAGAATTTTTATTGTAGGATTTGAGGAAGATCAAAAGAGTTTTTCTGAAAAACGAATAATCAAGGCTGTCTCTAAGACTTTGCTTTCATATGCACAAGCACAAACGTACTATTATTTTACATGTTGAATTTTCCGGATTATGCCGTTTTGCAATGCAGCATCTAAGCGTTAGATATGTTCTTACAATATATAGGGACTTTGGTCGAAGGGCATGTGAGAAGCTGGAGAAATTTTGTTCGAGACATTATTTACAACGGAGTCCGCGGTAGAGACAATGCGGTGGACCGCTGCGGCGGATCGCTGCAGCGGAGCATGGAAGAAAAGGAAGAGGAGAGAAGACGAGAAAGAAAGAGGGAAGGAGGAACACAGGGAGCAAAGCTACGAGCAGCCATCTTTCGTCGTTCCTTTTCTGTTCTCCATATGCAACAGCATCTGCTCACTGACCGCGAGGACTCTCGAAGTGAGGGAGGGAGCAAGGCCGATTCTCTTTCGAGGCTCAGCATCGCCGTGCAGAAACACGAGAAAAGGGTTGCTTCTATATACACATAAAACCCAAAGAAAGAGAGAGATAGCGAGGACGACACAATAAGGGAGAAAAGAGTATTTGCAATGTGAGTGCGCAGATTCGAAGGAAGCGCAGGAATATGCAAACGCAAAATGGTAAAAACAGAGAAGAATGGAAAGCTCTGTCGTCCAAGATCAAAGAGCTATATCTCGAGAGGAACGTAGAACGAATCGTTGGTTTTGTAAGTATGCACCAGGAGCGAAGAACAGAGTGCATTTCGCTACCGTTATCATAAAGTCGTGGAGAACATGGAATTGGGCTTCGTTCATACGCGCGAGCATGTATACAGGGTATTTCAAATGTCAGTTTAAATCTGTATATGAAAAAGTTTTGATTCCGAAATTTTGCGAAGAGAAAAGTTCTTTACCACTCTTCTCTCTGATCTATCTGTGATAAGATATTAATTAATTATAGTGCGAGCCAATCCGATTTGTTGAAATCATGAAGTGGGAGTGGCAGGCCTATCCACTGCTCTTGGATGAGCGCTCTTTCGAATCTAAATTTTCTCACAGAGTATGTTCGATTGGCTGTCATTCATCAATTAATTTCTAGTGAACTATGCGTTGAAGAAAAAAAAAATGATAACCACTTCCCTCGAGAATTACCAAGTTTTTATGCTCTGAAAATCTTGGATGGAATCTTGGGGACACTTTGTATAGGTTAACCCTTGTATCATCGCAGTTTGTGCCGCCCTTTATAGCGAGAAATACACATTCTGGTGTACGTGCGGTCTCGATACGCGTTCGACACCCAGTGCAGAGGAGAGAAACTTGCTTATTCGTGTGCATATGTGTGACTTCACTACACCGCTTTCAATGTTACAATCCACGCGGTAACTCCCTCAGATATTTGCCACGTTCTCTCTCTCTCTCTCTCTCTCTCTCTCTCTCTCTCTCTCTCTCTCTCTCTCTCCGGCTTTTTCCCATTCAGTGTCTTTCTTGAGCAAACATTCCACCAATGCATTCTTCACCCAGCAACCACCGTCTTAGCGCGAATCTTTCGCGAGCCAGCTTCGAGTTTACGACCGTACTTTTTTTGCGAATTAAACCTTTAATCGGAATAACGGCGAAAAATCCGAATAAAAGCATATCATTCCAATTCGCTATAATTTCTCGAGGATTTTCATGAATTCAACGATAAATTAAAGCTCTCCACCAATTCTGGAATTCAGTTAAACTATTCAGGGGAAAATGTAACAAAAAAAATTGTAACCCGGTGCTGTAATCAAATTTTCCCTCCATTCATGCATTCGGAAGTTACGATCGCATAAATTCTGGTGATCGAAGAATATTGCCGCGTTTCTCGTTGTGCATAGGTATATCCATCAGATCTATGTATACATGTACACGCCGGTATTTCGAGTGTAGCCAGGAAATAGGAAAGACGGAGCAAAGTTTCCGACGATACAATCTTAGCTGCGGTGACTGTAAATTTCATTCATACATAATATATATACATGTATATATTTGCAAAGTTTATGTATGGTAGTTGCATGGACTCTGGCAAGTACATTTGAATAAAAAGTCTGAAAGTTAACCAGGATCGAGAGGTAGCAGTCGCGGGACAAGGCAAGAGAATTTATTTGAAAATGTCGACGAAGAGGACAGCACAGTGCAGTCTGGCGTTCGGAATAAAGTGTGTACACGTATATATATATATACTTTAGAGTGCATAGGGGGATGAGAGAGCGGTAGAACAAGCTTGATAGTCACGTACATACGCGTACGTATGAAACAGGTGAGCCACTGCTGTTACGCGACGTGATATACGTATATATATATCAACCGTTCCCAAACAAAAGGACGTAACTCGTTCGATTTAATACTCAAAGTTATATAAAAGTCGCCATTTTGAAATGTTGCCTGTTTACGTATCGGCCGCGAGAACGAGGAAGAGCAAGGAATAAGACACGAAACATTTTTGCTTCGTTATCATTGAATTCACATACCACGTCTGTGATCGCATTGATAAGTGACCAGTCCAGAATGGACGATCTTGCTATACAGGCGCAATATTTATTTAAAAAAAAAAACAGATATATCAAAATTTCTCATGATTTGCCTACTTTTTCTCAACTTTCTCAGCATGGAAAATGGTTTGACGGTCGAGAATTTTAGAATTATAATAATATCCGTTTGGATGGCGAATAGTCACTGCTCTTCATTACCAAACTTATTTAAGTTTGTTTCAAATATTGATAAACGTTTTCATTCGTCTGACATCAGTATCAACATTTTTTTCATGGAAAGAGGAAGCTTTATATATAAATGTAGAACAATAAACAACGAGAAAAGGGAGAAGCATAAATAACAGCGAAGAAGAATATAAATAGAGGAGAGAACAGAATTGAAAAAGACAAAGAATGGATCTGAGAGTTTGTGGATCGAAATGGCGGTAGGTCTTCCCATTCATCTATCTATATATTGTCGGGAGCAGCTGGATGGTAGGAATAGCCAACAACCCTTCTTGCTGAAAGCAACGATCCTCGAGAAACACACACATAAACGATTCACAGAAAAATTGGTGCAAATATGGAGCTGGTTGGTGATTTGGACAACTGCTCGCAATTCATTTTTTGATCGTAAATTATAGTTTATCAACAAAACATCTTTTCCCCTATTTTTTATGTTCCAAGCTTGATCCATTTAGTTACACGAAAAAATTAATAACTACAATGGATCGAGCAAATTTTTCAAAATGTACACACGAGGTACCACAATTTTATATAAATTTAGGAGATTTTTAAAATTTTATTAAAAAAATATGTGCAAAAAATGGCTGCTATTTACGATGAAAAATTGGGCACTGGTCCAAATTTGCACCAAGTTATCGACATCGTGAAAAATACTATACGGTGAAGAGTCGCGCGAGTCTCGTGGGGCGGCACGGAATATAAGCGAAGAAGGCCAGCAATGAGATCGAGAACGACGACGACAACGACGACGAAGATCGTCCAGGGTTTGAAGAAGAAGAAGAAGAAGGAGAAGAAGTAGAACCACGCAGCCGCCCCAATAAAAACTCATGGATTCTCGTCTCCATCGTATGCTCATATAACACACACATATATATATATTCATTCGCACACAAACAAAGAGCTCGGTTCTCGAGCTACCGATGGTTTCCACTAGAAGCCGCTCTCAAAGTGCGCGCAAGGAGAAACGACTAAGATATAGAGAGAAAGGAAGAAAAGGGGTGGGGAATGGTTATATCGTCTCCAGTGATAGTCAAAAGAAACGCGACATGTACTGTATCGCTGTGAACGCGAGAGAGGACGAAATCGAATGAAACAAAGGGAGAAAGAAAGATATAGAAAGGAAGACAGAGAGCGAGGGAGAGAGAGAGAAGAAGAAAGAAAGAAGACTGAAGTACATGGATATAGGAGTAGAAACAGAGTTGAGAGGGAATGGAAAAAAAAGAGAGAGGTCTCCGCGACGAAACTCACAATTGTGTCCGGACAAGAGAGATAGAGAAAAATGAGAAAGAAAAGAGAGTAAGAGAAATAGAGAGAGTAATCCCGAGTGGGAGGCGCGGTTTCTCTGCACATTTCGCGACGTTTGACAGAACAAAAGACTATCGACCGTGTCGAGGCATGGAAGGTGGAAAGACTCGATCTCTCCGGGTGGAGAAACGCTTCCTTGCTGCCCGCCTCCGAAAATCGCAGACTCCCCGAGAGTCATTCTATACGGAATGGAGTATTCGTACAGTTATTCCGTTCGCCATTCCTCAACGAAAGAACTCCTTGACCGCCATTTCGAATGGGATCGAAAGTTCTTTGCTCGTATATTTTCTTACGTAAGACTATCAACAATATTCCTATACTTTTTAGCTCCAAGTATATCGATCACTACTTTGAAATTCGTCAATTCTCGTTAAAATCGTGGATAACGTTCGACCATTTTTAACTTTTCTACTCTCTAACCCTAGCAATCCTAGAAGGCCGGCCAATCATCTGTTCAATTTTCGATGTTTTCTTCCATTTTGAATGAAAATATCTTGCTTACTAGCAAATTTTGAAATCAAACTACATGTACATACATTATTCACGCGAGTGTACATATAAATATATGTAAGATTCATTCGGTATATGTTATACGTGGATTGCCGACTCGCGGTGGACCATTGGTGGCCATGATCTTCCTTCGTTCTCTCCTCGCCAGCATTTTCCGTTCCCGTCCAACTTACGAACATGCAAACAGTCGTAACCTCTTCTGCTTTCAGCCACGTTTGCCATGTGAGTTACGACTTTTTGTTCGTTGAGATGTGATGTATACGCGATCCAGACATCACCATACAGTACTTCACTTAGTGTAGTACGCCTTCTCAGCTCTGTATATGCTCACAGTGAGTCTCCTTGTTTGTATGTGCGTCACACGATTACCCCACGTTCGTGTGATGGGAACTCGCTCCGTTGTTTATGGACGTCACGTTGGGAGCTCCTTCGCTTTGCTACTCTGAGAGATGACTTTGAATCTTTACTATATACAAAGATATACGCGGGTATATCCATCAAATCTCCAAAAATGATTGAAATTAGATTAATAAATTCATTTGCTGTTGATTCGCTGGAATTCTTCTGACCAATCATTTTTTTGTCATGTTATAATTATCATTGATCTTCTGGTTTTTGAGGCATTGAGAAAAGAGAGAAAATGAGGTTTAAAATGGCAAAAAAATCCCGTTTCTGTTTTGATCTTCCAGATCCAGAGTAGAATTTGAGGGTGTCCGTATGTGTTGAACTGCCGATACACATACGCTGAGTATTTGCGCCAAGAGGCGACCCTTGGCGTACAAATTACTGAAAATTGGTCCACTTTTTTTTGACAAACTCGAAGAGCGAATGAACCACAGTAGCGCAGCATCCAAACCCAGTATAGATGTATATATATGTGTGTGTATTTATGGGCTACAGTGCTATATACGTATATGTAGGATATAAAAGAGAGGAAATACCGATGCGAAGTTTCTTGCCGGTACATCAAAGTGCAACTGACGGATCGATCTTCGCAAACGTTTTCGGGTGCACGAAATGGCGAGCAGGGATTCGTCCTTTCGGGATCTCAAAACCCAACACGCGATTTATGATTCTGCGAGCTAGGTGTTCTCTCTCTCTCTCTCTTTCTCTCTTTTTTTCTCTTTCCTGCTCCCGTTGTTTCTCTTCCTGTCTTTCTTTTCTCTCTCGCGCCGGTGGTGCAATGCCTTTCATTTGCTGGACATGGAGCTCGTCAGGATTCCCGAGAATTTCGATCGCCTCCCGTGGGAAAATCTCCCTGGATAATATATATATATATATTTTTCTTTTTTCTTTTTTTTTCTTAGTTCAACCTCATGTCTGCAATCCGCAGGCTTTTCGGCGAACGATCATCATTTGCCAAAAACCCATTTTTTTCGCAACATTGTTGCGAAAGGTGGACGTTTGAAGAAATTGAGGATATTAACGATGACAATAATTTACGTCGAGGAAATACAATTAGTTTCGATTCAGGGAAGACACACAAGTTCGAAATAATTCGGATCGTAACAATTTGTTGTATGAAAAAAATATATTTTGATGATTATTTGTTTTGATGCAATGATACTTTTTTTTTTCTTTATCTCTGCGAAAACTTTCATTCCGTCGAGTGCATATTGAGGATGAAATTGAATTAATCATTTTTCGTGCTCTCACGAATGTACCAGACTTCCGAATAAAGCGGCCTTGAACGTCAGTTTATTACGAGTGCAAACTCACGATTAGCGAATTTCGTTCCATATGCATTTTTCGTTATGCATATCACAGTCCTTTTCTTGTTATAACTACTCAGACACGTATTCAACTATACTTATATATATTTCATGTCCGTAGGAGTTCGCGTGCAGCTCAACGACCCTTGGCTAATTAACGTAAAATTCAATCAGTCACGGGACTGAGTTTCTTAGCACGTTTACAGCAGTATTATCAAAGAAGTTCAACTCTATTCCATCACTCTTGAGAAATGCATATAAACAAATAGCGCATTACAGTGTGACGATAAAAAAGAAAATTTGTCGAAAAAAATTTTTATTTTTGTTTTTATTCATTTTTAAACAATGAGAAATTAAGTTGTGTCACTGGAATACAGAAAAAAACAATATGTCCGAAAAACAACAACAAAAATCTACAAATATAAAACCGTGAAGAAATTACTACTCGCGCTGTAAAAAAACTTAAAATAATAAAATAATAAAAAAATAATAAAATAATAATAAAATGAATTTTTAATCGTAATATAAAAAGATGAGGGTGTATCTGAGTTTATTGAATTTGTCAACTTTTCTAATTTTCGGAACGCTCAGGGAATATCGTTCAAATTTCCCAGTTTTTATCGGGTCCGAATTCTAATTATTGCGACGATTAGAAATGTTGAAGAGAGGACGGAAAAACAAATATCGCAAACAGTTTACACCTTCCGCTTGTACTTTTATTTACACACACGACTATACCTGCATTTATAGTCAGAGATATAGACATGCGTGTATACAGATGTAGAAAATATGTGTATATGGTTCACGAAGATCTCTAGACGCCGCCATTGTATCTCAAGTTCATTAAATATTAACGAGAGTCTCAATTTCTTCATTTCGTTGATGAGTCGCCAGTGAGCTCGCATATAGATTGAAAATTAACTTATATGAGCCCCGACAAAATATATATAAGCAGTGCGGCCTCCGCGTCCTCTCTTTCTCTCGCCAAAAAGTTCACTATATCTATGGATATATTACACGAGAGCTTCGAACATTCGCGCACTTCTCATATGCACTTATACGACGCGAGATTCTCCACCGGCCTACAATTTACACGATATAAAACCCACACCGAAGTTCTCTCTATGTTGGCATAAGCTAAGTAGACTCTTCACGAGCTGCCCGACGGCCTTTCCTTCTTTCTTCTTTTTGCTTTCTTTGGCCGCATCCCTACCGACGACTCACCGACTGACTTAACTCGAACCCACGAAACGTGAAATCTTTAAATACCCAATTTTATGCTAATTAACACACTTTTCACTCCTACGCTAGTAGTTCCCTTCGTGTCTCCAGGGAATTTCGAAAAATTTTCAGTTGCAAATAAAATTGAATTTTTATCATTTTACTGATAGATTTGTGTAGGAATTCAAATCTTATGTATTTTTTTTTTTTTTTTTTTTTTTTTAAGAACAGTATTCGACTGAGGAACCGATAGCGAGAGGTACGAGATCGATGTATGCCTTTGGTGATCTTTCAAATAAAGCTGTTCCGGATGAAGCCAGTACTTGAATGGGCAACCGCTTAGCCCTAACGCGCATCGATCTTTAAGCGGAAGCCAGTTTTTTTGAATTTCTAATAACGTTAACCAAATGAAAAATCAGTAAAAATATAGTCGACTGTATCGGCAAATATTTTCCACAGTTTCGCTAGGCCTCGTGCAAATGCGATTTAGGATTGTATTATGAAAGAGTGGCAAGAGTGACACTCTCGAGGTATACCTCTTAGGAAGATGGAAGCTAGTAAAATGAAGGAAAAGGGGAGTTAAAGTGATAAGATGGGGTCGTAAAAATCCGAGAAGCGTTTAAAAGCAGGAATATTAAAAATAAAAAAATAAATTGAATCATTTTCGCATATTCGTAGCTCATCAATGAAATTTTTTTCTTGCATCTACGGAATTTCATAGAATTAAAAAAAAAAAACGTATATAAGATGTTCAATCTGAAAATATGATGAATCAATTTGGGATAGGAATGAAATTGTTTTTTTTTTTTTTTTTCAGGGAAGTAAATACAAGATTAATCAATTTTCGGAGATTTGCAGCTCTCCAAACAAACTTTTTTTTCTTCATTCTTAATCCATAGACAATAATATAATTTCATTCGAAATTGTAGCACAATTAATTTTATCTATACACAGAGATATTACATCATTGCCTACGGCCCGTTTATACGTTTATTCGATTCGCTCTCTTTCATTCATATTTGTAAATAAATTTGTTCACTCGTTGTTCGTATCCGTTCATAGTGTGTACACACAAACGTAATTTCATTTGTTTTTTTGACAATTTTTCAAAATACAATCCAAGAATTTTTGACTCTTGAAAAAAGTTTGTGTAATTGCCATTTTTCGTTTTCGATAATATTTTTTTTATTTTTTTTTATTAGCAAATGAAATAACTTCTATTGGCAGGCTATCATTTTTCTCAAAATTATTCAGAGACTTGGCACCAAATAGTGATTATTTCTCTCTTTTTAAATGGAATTAGAATGTTTCGTCGCTTTGTTTTCAATACTTTCATCGCGTAATATTAATCCGAGGTAAATCGTCGATTTCAATTTCTCTCAATGAATTATATACAATCTAATTTCTTTCATATACACTTTTACGCATTTTTACATAATATAGAAACTATTAGTCTATATAATACTTTGGTAATTCGGATGTGCATGGAACTATGGTTATTATCACTGATTTACGCTTAGCCCTAACGAATTATTAATTCGCATTGATAATAAATAAATCTTTATTTTCCCGAGACCGTTTTTTTCTGCTGTTTTTGTTTTCGTTTACAGTAAAAAGCGATTTATTTTTCACCACAGTTTTTGCATGTACTTTACTTCCTCTCTTCGGTGACTAGTTAACGAAAAAATATTTATTGTTTTTACACAACAAGGTGAAAATTTTTTTTCGTGGACGAAATTTGAAAGCAAAGTAAGTATAATTGAATAAAAATCATTTGTGCTATAAATACTTTTCGTCGAAGACATTCAATAAATAATAATAACAAATAATTATATGCTCTATAATTAAATTTCTGTGATCATTGCAGTAAATAAATATTTATCTAAAAAAATGAATTTAAAAAAATATAAATATCTGTAAATTATACACTTTTTTTTAAATCCGTGCCCATTAAATATCTTTTATGTCATCCTCTCATTGCTAACTAAGTTCGAAGATAAATATATATATATATATATGTCTATATCACTTTTTTTGACAGTGTTCTCGAAAAAACTTTTTCATTCCGCGAATCTCGTAAAATTCAGGAAAAAAGTTTTTTTCTCGATGCACGAGAAAAATGGGGGGAAAAAATATTTTGCGCACTTTTCTTTAACGAACACGTGGCCATATTACTGTCTTTTTTTTTTCAAGCGAGATGATTCGAGAGAGAGGAATAATTTTCTTCCTCCATCTCGAACCGTCGTCAGTAGAGATCGGAGAACGATACCTGCGACGATACACCCGAGTGTAGATGATGAAGAGCATGTAGTTCCTCCATCGAGGTCGATGGCATGCTGTTGCTGTCGCCGAGCGTCGCTGAATTTGGACCTAAGCTCGGTGAACCAACCGAGCTCGATGGTATCGGAGTTCCAGGACAACCTATGCCGTTCCCTCCGCCGCTCCCCTCTTGCCTCATCATGTTCCGTCGCCATTTAGCTCGAGCATTTTGAAACCACACCTAAAATTCATCGTTCCAAAATTTTGCATGCCCCTTAAGTCGATAGTTTCGCAATATTCAGTGAAATATTTCAGTAACGCTTGCAGAGAAACTTAAAAATTTGTTAAGGGTTAACTACCCTTAAAAGTAGCAAAAAATCAATCAGAAATTCAAGAATTTTGTCATTTCTGCCACCTATAAAAACATCATTTATCGAATAGTTATCTCATTTAGCTCTCTGATATTTTGAAACCACAGCTGAAATCTGTCGTTCAAAAAATTTTCATGTCCTTCAATTCGACAATTCCACAAAACATTCATGAATTTAATTAAATTGTGATCGATGGTGGGCGTAGGGAGGCTTTGCATTTTTTAGGAGGCAATCAACTCCATTGTTAGAAAAAGATCGTTCGAATTCGAGGATTTTTGTTTCCGTCGTAAATAAAATTTATTTATTGGAAATTGTTGCGTTATTGAAATTTTTTAGCCTATAAATGTTTTTTGTTTTTTTTTCTTCTTAATTTAGTAGAACATTTATACGATAATTGTCGATACCTGAAGTACTCTTTTGGACAGTCCAGTCTTTTGGGCCAACTGTTTGAGGTCTTTGGCATCTGGATTTTGATTTACGCCAAAGTAACTCTTCATCGTTCTCAGCTGATGATGCTTGAAACTCGTTCGCATACGTTTCGTTCTCTGACTCTGATGGACGGGTCCAGGCGAACCAACTGACGCATCGTAAGCGGCGAGTGACTCCATCGAGGACGATAATTCGTTCGGATGAAGCAATTCTGAAATAAAAATCAATATTTTGACCTCGTAACGTCGAAATATATAAATATTGCGAGAATTATTGCTTCGACCCAACATCATTGAAGATTTAAATTGCCATAGCCATTCAAAAGCTATTTGGGATTTATTTTATTACTTTAAAATTCATATGCAGACGATCTTCCAATTTAAATTAAAAAAATTAACATCACAAAATGTTTTATGATTAAAAAAACTTTGGATAATAGTTCGTTCTTTGTGAGTAAAATTTGGTCGAAATGAGCTACATCGAGAAGATTGATACGTGAAATTCCAAACATTGTATAATATAAATTGAAACGAATTTATTGATAATTGGATCGTATATGTAAGTGCACGATTGTCAATTCGTTTCGGTCAATAATAAAGGTGGGGTGAGCACGTGCCCCCGTAAATTGCGAACGTACAAACGTGTTTTATGTATTTGGAAAGAGAGCCGTGAGGGAATAAAATGGCGACAAAAAAGAACGTATCGGTTCACTCGAAGTTTGGCAGCTGCGTTGTGCCGATGGCCTAGCAAGTTTTATATACATATATGTATGTGAAGAAAAACACGAAACCGTCTTGGAGGCATGTTCACACAAATATATATCTATATATTGACAAAAAGGTCTGTAGCAGTAATTTTATAACGGAAATCATCGCCATATTGGAGAACACGAGAAGGATAGTAAACAAAAATTCGTGATATACATAAAAAAGAAATTGGTTGAAAAAAGTTCAAAATTAATGAGTTTTTCTCAAAAATGACATGTACAAAGTGACGTAAAAATGAAAAGACAGAACACTCGCTCAATCTATACCGTGTCCCATTAAACGTACGGGATACTTTCCTCTCTTACGCAATTTTAAGTATACTTGATACTAATTTGGCCAATCAATTATTCGAGACGATAAATTAACAAAATTGCTCTCGTGGTTCGAGAACGATGAATTCCCATTTTCTCTCCTCGGTATTCGCGAGCAAACGCTAAATCAGTCTTTCCACACCTGCGAGTTTGCAATTTATAACCATGGTGTTTATAGAGGTCGAACGTTTAAGAGACCATTCTTTTACTCGATGAGCCAGTATAGTATCTATCAGAGCCTCGTTAATAATCATCAGTCTCAAACAGTTACGAGATATATAGGGCATTATACATTTCTAGTTTTGCTTTCACTCTCGCTTGCTTAGTCCATGGTTTTTTAATTATTTACAAGATCTTAAAAACCATTCAATTTTCATAAATCGTCATAACCACTTTTCAAGATTTCTCATTCGAAGAGCAATTGCTTTTTTCTTCATTTAAAATGAATAAAAATTCTGAATTTACAAATAAAATTTTGAGCTTCTATACGTATGTAAAGTCATCGAAAACATTTGGAATTGTCATGAAAAAAGACAAAACCATAAAAAGTATTAAAAAAACAGTAATAACAATAGGAATAAAATTTGCGCTTGACAAAAATGTTGCATCAATGAATAACTAACTACCCCTAGTCAGCAGCAGTATTTCATACGAGAACAAACCACAATTTGAACATAGATCTATATACTCCACATTTACCCGTATAAAACGGGGAATAAACCAAATCAACATTTTACTGACTTAAAATTAAACGTCATTCCGGATTCTTGCTCTTGGCTCTCCACATTTACGAAAAAAAACAATAATAATAATAAAAATACTTGATTCCGAAAAATGGCAATGAAAAAAGTGCATAATAAAACATTTGAAACTGTCATAAATGCGAGAATTTTCGATCATGAGTAAGCAGAATACGATTTCCGGTTTGTGAAAAAAGCTTCTCGTTATCTTTCCGTGTGTGTATGTAGTTCTGGTGTCTTTTTTTTCGAGGAGCGATGATGCTGGCGCTTTCGTTTTATCCAGGATGACGTTTTATCGCCAAAGTTTTCTGTTCCTTGTGATGCGTAACATACCTTGAGGATTTCTTTTGTAGTCGGATATTGTCACAAGGTGAAGCGGAGGACAAAACGAGGAATAAGAAAAACTGGTATATCGTGAAGGTAGCTAATTAAGCCAGGAAGCGATCGGGTATTTTTGCGCGTTGCGGTGAGCGACAGCGATCCGATGCGTGATGTTCGCGCAGCTTCTACAAATATATCGATATATATACACACACATCCGTGTATGTATTTGTATATATATATATATATATATATATATATATAGAAGAGTGCACGCGCGGTTTAGGTGCGGATGCTCTGAGGCCTTAAGAATGAGGTCACAATTTGTCACGCCAAGGACAAAAATTGGGAAGGAACGAGGAAGGTGCAGGCGGGAAGGGTTGTGTAGTAATGAGGATGCGACCCTTTCTATCTCTCTTTCAGACTCTTATTTCAGCATTTTTTATTGCATCTTCGTTTTTCGTCGCATGAATATCAACTTTTGCACATGATATACATATATACGTTTTGTAAATAAATATATATATATATATATATATATGTGTGTTTGTTTAAGTGTACATAAGAGGATAAAGCAGCGAGGGATTATATATTTGTATAGATATATACATATTACGGGTTCGCGGCCATTCTGAACGTGAAGACCACGTATTGGTCGTGGCTGCATTCTTTTCCGGTAGGGAGCGGCCAATCGATGCATCTCAGAGTCGATACCCATCTGTCACTGTCCCCGCAGGGACCACGGAACGCGCGAGTCCGTTCTCCGCAGCTTCCCTCGGTCCCGCAACCTCTTCTTATTTCTCTTGTTATCTATCTCTCCCGGTATTCTTTCTTATTCCCCTTTTGCGGGTTAAAGAGAAAGCTCGAGTTCTCTCTTCTTTCCTGTCTGCTTCTCTTTCTCTCTCCCTTTTTCTCCTACATCCTCAATCTTTTTCTCTCGGCTCTCGTGCCCAGGGATGAGAAAATGCATTCGTACATATCGCAGCGATGCACTTGAATGTACATATAGATTTATATATATATATGTTTCGTGATATCACAAGATCAATTGCTTAGATGAGCATCGAGACACGCTTCCGAGATGCACGCCTCAAATAGTGTGATTGCTCAATCAACCGATTCAGCTTACGCCTCTAATTGCCATTGATTGAATTTCGAGAGATGTTCCATTTTTTTCCTCCATACGATCAGTACGAAACAATTTTTCTTTTTTTTTTAACTAAATTTCATATTTTACCATTGTAATTAGTTTTTGGAATACTTTCACGACTTTTCTTTTACATAATGGGTACTCATTTTATCGGATTATTTTTCTCCAATAATAACAATGGAAATGACAAAAAATAAAAAATATTTGCCTACAATTTTTAGTGAATTTTGAATTGGTTTAGCCGGATCTGTTTTGTAAACGTTGATTCGGCCATTGCAGTTTTCGCGACAAGTTCGTATACTGTTCAATATGGCGGTCATACTTATAAATTATATGACACACTGGCGAATTCGTGGATCTCCCAAAACAAGCTACGTGTGTGTGTGTGTGTGTGTGTGTGTGTGTGTGTGTGTGTGTGTGTGCACATATATATGTAGAAGGGTCTCTTGACTTATACGTGTATATATACATAAAAAAAGTATTTGGTCGAGCCAAAATGTCCCTGTGGACCTTTGCCGTTAACCGCGCTCTAACACAAAAAAGTAGCGCAATTATATGGGTGTATATATAAATATATATGTGCACGTGCATAAAAGTATATATATAGGCTATCAAAAGCTTCTGGATGGTCTTCCTTCGTGGAGAACGGGAAATAATAATAAAAAAAAAAAAAAAAAGTAGCGGTCAGTTAAAGAACGAGAACGCGAGACGAGGAACGCGATAGGGAAAAGACGTCGGCTCACTTGTTTCTTTCGAAACAATAAAATCGCCAAATACAACGTATGGGCTCTTGAACGTGAAGCAAAACCATTATTGATTATCATTCGTATATTTTAAAGTTGTACAAAGAAAAGCTTTCAACGTCAGACTCGGAAGAGACAATTAAAAAAAATGTTTAATGACATTTGATTTTTTTTTTTTTTTGATTGAAATTTGGAAGATACTCTTTCGATGATTTGGTCTTGAATGGTCCATACGATGTTGGATGTTCTTCCTTATTCCCATCCGCAGAATCGATGAGACACATAGGACAAAGGAAGAAACAACGACGTTCAGAACAGCAGAGAGGGATGATGATATTTCTTTCGCTCTTTCCCTCCCTTTTTTTATATCTCGCTTTCTTTCCTTCTCGATGCCATTGCAGGGCATCTCATCGCTCTGACGAAGGTCTGTCTTCTTTATAGAGAATATCGTTTTCGCGCGACGTCTCGACGATTTTATAGCCGACGCGTCTCGGTCTGTGCGCCTTCGTAAATTCCTCCACACCGGCACTCGGTCCTCTTTTCTCTAATTGTCTGGCGATTATAAAATAACTGGGCAATGACGCGATGCCAAATAAAGAAAGAAAGAGAATCAGAGATAGAGGAGAAATAGATTCTGAGTGATGGAATATTTATAAGATTTTGTGGAATTATTAATCACGATGCATATGAAACGTCCCATCCAATTAAAAAGATTATTGAAATTTTTTTTTATTTATTGATGTTCCTGAACATAAATTTAATATTTTTTTTTTGAAAATTGAACAAATCAATTTATTTCCACTTTAACTACGCGTTTCGCTGCTTTTAATAAAAATGAGCCAATTTATTAAGAAGCGAATAAATCGAGCGACAAAATGGCACGATAAAAATGATGGTAAGCACCGAAACCTCGTCCTTTCTTAAAGTTAATAAAACGAATAAAAATTCATGTTTTGACGATTCTCGTTGGTTTCGCGTCGAGACTCAGTGGACGAATGTAAATACGAGTAATTGGCAAGACGCGAAGAGCGGAGCCGACGTTCGCGAAATATGAAGGAAGTTTTGTGAGTTTAGGGTATGAGGAAAAGCAAATCAGTATGTACCCTCACTCCTCTCTTTCTCTAAGCCCTCTGTCGTTATGTACATAACTACGAGAGTTGTACTACGTACTCGTGGCGAGCTCGGGGGTGGTAGCCAAAGTGTAATTGCCCGGCTGGCGAATGGAAAATATCGGAGGGAGAATGTTTTTTTTTTTTTTTTTTTTTTTTTAAATATTTTATATTCGTTCACAAACCGGAAGAAAAGCTCAGTGCTTCTTGCAATATCGTGTGTTCTGGCAGTACGAACGTACCAGGGTCGGTTATTAAATTAATACGAAGAACTGAGAGACAGAGAGGCGTAATTTGTGTTACTTTATCCGTTAAGGTGTTCGCAACATGTCCTTTTCCTTCCTACCAGTATTTACGTTCTCATGTATATGAGTATACATATAAATAGCTATATGTATATGGGGCATTCCACGCCAAATCTACCTACGTCAGACCCTTCCATTCTTTGATTTGGCTGAAAATTTTATATATTATATCACCCATTGAAAGAAGCTCTCTTGATTTTTTTCAGATTTTTTTGTCCGTACACTTGTGAGATATGATTTTTTTTTTCAAAATTCTGTTTTTTTCCTTCAAATGACTGTAACTCTCTCAAAAATCGATCAAATTGAACTTTTTTTTTTAGAAAGGTTGGTTTTTCACCATACTGTTAGAAAAAAATACGAAAGAATGATTAATATTTGTATTCCGTATTTTTTCTCAATTTAAAACAAAAAACATTGCTTTTAAGATGTTTGCCCATTTTTATTTTTTTCAAAAAATTCACAAAAAAACTGACCAATTAAATGATTTTTGAGACTAGTTCCATCATGGGCAGATTTTTCATTATATTTTTTTTCTCATTTTGAAAAAAAAAATCATTTTCTTTTCTAGTCAATTTGGATCAAAATGAACTTTTCTTATTTTAATGTAGGTTTTTACCAGACTCTTGAAAAAAATTACGAAATAATGATTGAAAATCGTTCCCTATATTTTTTTCAATGTTTAAGCAAAAAGTCATTAAATTTAAGATGTTGGACACTTTTGATTTATTTCAACAAATTCACAAAGAAACCTTGACCAATTAAATGATTTTTCAGATCAGTCCCATCGTGGAGAGATATTTTTTCTATTTTTTTTCTGAGATTCAAAAAAAATTTCATTTTTTTTTAGTCAATTCGTACCAAATGGGACTTTTTTTTATATTAGAAATGTTGGTGTGAAACAAAATATCAAGAAATAGTTCGATTTGGTCCAAATTGACGGGAAAAAAATGATTTTTTTTTAAATAAGAAAAAAAATATAAGGAAAAATCTGCCCACGATGAGACTGATCTCAAAAATCATATAATTGGTCAAATTTTTTTTTTTTGAAAAAAATAAAAATGGGTAAACATCTTAAAACCAATGTTTTTTCTGTTTTAAATTACTTTAAATGGAGAAAAAAATACGGAATACAAATATTAATCATTCTTTCGTATTTTTTTTCCAACAGTACGGTGAAAAACCAACCTTTCTAAAAAAAAAGTTCGATTTGGTCGATTTTTGAGAGAGTTGCAGTCATTTGAAGAATAAAATACCGAATTTTGAAAAAAAAATCATATCTCGCAAGTGTATGGACAAAAAAATGTGAAAAAATCAAGAGAGCTTTTTTCGATGGATCATACAACATATCAAATTTTCAGCCAAATCAAAGAATGGAAGGGTCTGACGTAGGTCGATTTGGCGTAGAATGCTCCATATAAACCTAATGGACTCGGAGTGTGAGAGACGATTTGTTTTCACTCGACAGGTTGGGGGCGATGCGAGCGTATTATTTGCCAAGCATTATAGTAGTCGGTACACACTCTACTAATACATATACTTCTCGGATCCTTTGCTTTTTTTCCCCCCCTTGTTCCTCATTTTTTCTCGCATCGCTCACACCATTTTGCAAGGCAAATATACTCGACCAACATCGATTGTAATTCTCATACTCGTGCGCATTGTAAATGAAACGTGGACGTCACAAATCGTACTTTTTCTCTCGTTCTATGACGACTTGTTTGTTTTTTTTTTATTTATTTATTTTTTAGTAATTACTACATGTTTGCACTGGGTAAAATTTGATGAGATGAAACGGTTTGGTCGCTATTAAT
The DNA here is from genome assembly GCA_963989365.1 of Rhimphoctona megacephalus. Taxonomy (NCBI): domain Eukaryota; kingdom Metazoa; phylum Arthropoda; class Insecta; order Hymenoptera; family Ichneumonidae; genus Rhimphoctona; species Rhimphoctona megacephalus. The sequence goes on along the minus strand of OZ022423.1, from coordinate 21,418,108 downwards.
TGTAGCATAGAAAATAAAAAAAAATTCAAGTTGTTTTTTAATCAATAATTTTTTTTGTTTTGCGCTCGAAAATCTCACTGCGTTTGACATAAAAAATGTAAAACTTACCCAAAGCTCCCGCGGCTAGTCTCATCGTCACCGGAAGCTCGGATCCTGTCACTTCCGAAAGTTTCCTCTTTCGCGGACGTCCTTTTTGGACCCCGCCACCGGAAGCTGGACTCTGCTCCGCTGCGCTGTAGTAAGCCGGAAGCGGCGACACTCCCGGTGAACCAATGTCGTCGATACTCCCCGAAGTATTTCCGTAATCGGCCGCGCAACATATGATCTCGTAATGCGGTCTTTTTGTCGCACAACAAAATCATCAAAGCTCACGGTTACTTTTTTCTTCCCCTCTCTAACTCTTTTTTGTATTTTTCATCCGTATTTTTAGATTTAATCTTTTTCGGAAAAAATGTCTCACCTACAATAAACAAGGCCGTCTCTCTGGCCAAAGTGATCACCCTTATTGAGAGATACACCACACGAGGCGCAGGTAAAACACGCGACGTGATATACGAGATCTCGAGCTCGCATCACGAGCTCCGAGGCTGATATACCAGCTCGACATCGAGAACACCTTGACACAGCAAACAGTCTAAATAAATGTAAAAAAATATATGTACTTATTTATAAATAGTTTGATGTGTACAGTGAAATTTGGAAAAAAATATAAAAATAAAGTTTGAACTATTTCTTTCGAACTTCGACCTTGTAATTTTTTATCTTTCTCACAAATTTTTCTATTGTGCTTTAACACGAGTTTTATGTTTGGTGAATTAGTACAAAGTTGATGCTTTTGTAAACTTAATGGATAAAGTCTTTTCTAGAAATAATAGCATGCATAAATATTTTCTTATTTTAACATTTTTACATTTGTGTTTTCTTCCATATATGCAACCTCCATGCAGTCTCATCGAAAGCTCAAAAGCCCTCCCAGATTTCAATAGGGAAGCACGAGAGTGCACTCGCGTCCTCCACAAATGGCAGACAATGGCCGGCTTTCTCTGGTGCACAGAAAATGAACCTCTTCTCGTATTGTGCTCTGCTGACTGTATTTTCAAACGCGACCCGTATATATAAATGCATAACACGAAGCACAGTTTTGTAATATCCAAATACGTTACGGAAGAAATTGAATTTTTTTCTTTTCTTAATAAAGGATTCATCGATAAACAAACTCTTATTTTTTGTTATAAAAAACTCAAATTTTCGTAATTTAAATATCATTCTTATAAATATTTCGGTTCCATCGGATTTTGATCAATTAAACGTAAATAAATGGCAAATTTATAACAGCATTACAGTATGAAGAACATAAATATTTGATTAATGATTCCATTAAATTCAAAACTTGCTTCATTGTTTTACATTGAAATTGAAAAAAAAAAACAAAAAAAACAAAAAAAACGGAAGTCATTTTTTCAAGGAACAATAAAAAAGAATTTATGTTAAAACAGAAGTTTGAACGTTTTTAACTCGTTCGAATTCTATATTTATTTAACATTCTCGATTCCCTGAAGTATCTGTGTTGTGTATTCCCGGAGTGCAGAATATGTGAGCGGCAAAAGAGATCAACAAAGAGTTCCGCCTTTGGTCCTGTCTACGAAAGAAGATTGACTGTTGCACAGCGTGCGAAAACAATGGTACAATCGAAAACGTTTCGCGCTGAGAAATATAGTGCTAAAGGCATGATGTACATTAAGAGGTATTAGTATAACCGAAGAGACTTTCACTCGTGTCCGTGAGATAAAGAAGGGATAAAAACGACGCGGTGTATTACGACGATCTAAGTTGATGACTAACACGTTTCGATTGCACTATGACGCGAGGTGGCGCTACAGCGATAAGATACAACTTTTTTTCAGTGTATATCGAGACCGAGCGATCGTTTGAAGAATCGTTATGTGCGTTTAACATAAGCGAACTATCAAAAAAACTTATCCCACGTTGTTAAACGCATTAAATTCCCTGAGATACGCCCCTTTGCTTATAAAGTATTGAAATGAACGTAGTAACTGAACTAAAAGGGACCACGATTGTGCTACGGACGTCATAATAAATCAACGTCCCGGTTGAAAGAGAGATAGCAATTTCCACGCGCGTTGAATTCTGCATCAACGTCCTGAGATTCTTGTGCGTCGAATTTATTATGCGAGTGGAAACAAAAATCTTATTTTTTTTTTTCACTTTTCCTTTCACGAGTGAAAATTTTTTCCTCACGGTTGCAACTGTATTTTTATTTACATTTTTTCTCAGCTTACTGCGATCATATTTTGTACTTGTTGAAGAGACGTCACTTTATTTTTGTGATGCTTCAGTTTGTACGGAATTAATATATATATTCTCCAGGAAATTGCGAGGGCTTGTTTCTGTCTCGTTTTTAAAGGCCGATAACCGGTATTTTGCGATCGTTCGCCACCGCACGGGGTCTTTTCGCGTATTTACACTACAGAGACACGAACAGTGCCCCCTGGTGTCTTCTCTTCACGCTCTTCTTCTCTCTTTCTCTTTCTCTCTCTGGACAACTCATCTCCAATAAGAATATAACACTTTCATGGGCTACCGAGATCTTTCCGCAATGCCTTTTCCTTACGCCGAGACGGGCAACACTTAATGGCCGATGATAAGGAGCAATGACGCATGAGATATATCGCGAAAGACCGGTCATAATTTCTCGGCATTGATATTATGCGCATTTCTGTGTTTTATATATAAATGCATAAACAAGAGACATAATATATATATATTCAATGTGAATAAAAAAAAACATCTTTTTTCGTTGGTTATCTGATTAATTTATCAACAATTGCATAAAAATGATGCAATAGTTTTATTTTAAGTAGCGTCGCAGATCGAGCTAATTGAGATATCGGAATGAAAGCGAGCGGCATTTTTTTCGTCCTCAAATGAAAAAATGTACTTTTTTTTCTATTTTTTCCGCTAAAAAAAATGCAAAAAACCACACATCTTTACGCGTAATGTACGGTGAAGGGCACTTTTCAAAATCAGGCAATATTGATTAACTAACATTGCTAGCCGAACAAAAATGAAATGTCAAATTAATAAGCAGCATTTTTTCATCTCTTTCCGGAAACCTTTGCTAAATTGAGATTTCTTTAACAGAGGCTGAATTAGAGACGAAAAATCGATTTTTAAAAACTGGTATTTGAGTTAGAGAAAATGGCAGTATGCAAAAAAGTTCGTATCTGTGTGTTTGAGAGTAAAAGAGAGAGAGGGAGGGAGAGAGAGAGAGAGAGAGAGAGAGAGAGAGAGAGAGAGGGAGGATAAAAAAGAGATTGTATATTCACGAATCAGACTCTAAAGCTGGTATCGACGCCCATTAGTAAGCATTTTGTGTGGTCCAAGAAACGTATAAGTGACGCTCCTATGCAAATTCGCCACTACCCCAATAAATACCAATATCACCAAGTTCGGTAGTATAGATCTCGCGCCAGGTCTGGCATGCCAACGCCAAGTTTAGATAATAAATCAAGAATTATATATACGCAGATACAGAAAAAAGTGAGAGAAGACTCCGAAACAGGAGCATGGATTTTGCATTAAGAAGTTACATACATCTACAAAGATCGAAAGAAAAAATGATTGAAAAAAGAATTTTTATACGATAGTACTCTTTGGCTCTAAAAGTTATAATCGAATAATCGAGACATCCATACAAAAAATTGCCTTGATAAAATAAAGTACATAAAGATGATAGATATGTCTCTGCCGCAAATTTCCGATTTATCGGAAATTCTCGAACAATATCCCCATGGAATAAACACAATAAAGTGGCAACCGTACACGTGTTCGTACTTATACAAAATGTATATACGTATTTTTATATGATTTATACATGTGGATTAAGTATATATACCAACCGATAGTAATCCTCCTTGCAGTAAATATTGCCATCCCGTGCGAAACAAGTCAACTCAGCGGCAAGGGGTACTCGACAATGGCAGCATCGTAAACAGCCGCAGTGCCATGCACGATCAGCGGCTCTAAGGTACCATCGTTCTGCTATCTCCCTGCCGCATCCACCGCAACCAAGTCCAGCATCGTTATTGGTACCTCCTTCTTCGGTGCCAATTTGGCGTCGACTGACCGTGCCATCCCCCGGTGGGGGTGTACTGCTGCCGCAGCCTACTTCCTTCAGCATTCTGTCCAGCTACCTCGCCAATTCCACATTCTGCAATCAATCGAACATTCATTTTATAGATGACGAAGACACCAATCAATCTCTAAAGATACATGTCAGGTAAGTGTAATTTGATGAGGTGTAACAACGAAATCAAAGCACGTTTCACGGGTCAATTCTCATTTATTCTGTTTCGCTATGTTCGCAATCAAATTGGCTGAGTCAAGCATCTCGTCGTATCAGTGAAATCGAATCAGGTACATAATTTGCTCTCAAGTGGTGAAAGAGAAGAGAAGAGCGTTCGCCCGAGGCAGAGTAGGCTAATGATGGCGATATCCTGGTGTGTGGGGGAACGGTGGTTAACCAACGACTTCTTTACGTTCATTCACGAGTCAGGACACGCTCGTAGTCGTCTCCGTCGTTGTCGGAGTGAGCAAAGTGAGCCAAAGAGCTCCGTTTATGCTACGCACGAGAATCCATGAATGAAAACAATTCGTGACCGGCGTCCCGTTAATGAATGGATTCCGTAGTAGTAGAGCTCTGAGTTTCGAATTCGCCGAGAGCGTTGGAGAAGAGAGAAAGAGAGAGAGTGAGTGAGAGAGAGAGAGAGAGAGAGAGAGAGAGAGAGAGAGAGAGAGAGATGGCAAACTAATTGGTAGAGCGCGAGCGCGCGAAGGTAAAGGCGCGCGGGCGCCCGAGAGCCGTTCACCCAAGCACACCTCCGGCAAACACGATAACTCAACGTTCCCGGGTGAACGAGCGATGCCCGCGTTGTGCCCCCTCACCTTCCTCCACTTTGGAAGATCAGCTTTAGTCTGGGTGCAACCTTGTCTTAATCGCAATGATCCTTGGTACATATTATACCAGAAATGGTGGTACAGAAATGGGAAACAGTGTGAACAAACTACTCATAAACATGGACAAACCCAGCATTTGTAGTAATTATTACGACAAAGGAGAATGCCATGGAATACATAGTTAGAAGATGAAACGTGGAATGTCGTATTATGAGAACAGAATCAAGTCTGCATCGGTGGAGGAGATCTTAACAGATAAAGGATGATAGTGATTCCAAGCTACAAACTTTAATTAACTTTAAGTGCTTTAACTTTAAGTGCCTAAAACTAATATACAGCATGGAATGGATTGGAACTTTCGGACCTCAAGGTTTTTGCTAAAGATACGCGGTAGGATTTCTTAGAAATCCAGAAGTTCCAGCTACAAAAACACTGATGCAACCCAGCCCAACAACGCTTGAGATTCTGAGCATTTAGACCGGAAGAAGCGAAGTTTAGCCAGAGAATCAGATAGTCCAGAGCAGAAGGGACAAGATCCCAGGAACCAAGTCCATCCAGCAAAGAGAAAGGACATTCCACGAAGAAAAAGAAGTGGATGATGTGGAGTTACCGCAAAGCCCAAGGACGCCTAGACGGAGCAATGGGTGCAGAAATAGAGGCAAAGAAAAAGGGTGCTTGGGAGCTTGGAAACAAAAATGAAACTAGGGAGGTATGAATTCAGCAAAAGAGGCGACTAAGGTATGAGAGGAGAGAAGTAGGACGACGAGTCCCGGGTGTTCTTTCGGTTGGCTGTCATCTGGGGAACTACGACTATCCACGGCTCGGTGTTTTCACACACAACCCTATTTCTTTCTCAACAACCCTTCTTTTGTATATATGTAAATATATATACATACAAACACATGGGTGTTGAGTACAACTTGGCTGCCGTTACAAGAGAGGAACAGGCAGTGCACACAGCTTTGAGCGTCCGAGAAATTTTAATGATCACCTTCTCGTGACTCTTGTGTTCTTACCTACCTGGAGCTCGTCGGTTAACCAGTTGGAATAGTAGCGGCGAATTCCGTCGATTCCAACGCTTCCACAACACACGCCTCTTTCTTTCTAACTCTCTCTTTCTCTTCCTTTCATACCGTTCCTCTGTTCACCTCCACGTACATACATACATACACACGTGCTTCTTTCTTTCGCTTTTACGCTACATATGACTCCCCCATATAGATCCATTCTACCGTGAACCTTTCTATCTTTCGTTTCTTTCCAGTGGCGTTGCGGGTTTACGCATGACACCAGGCGGAATCAGAATCCGACCATCTTCCACGAGGTTACGATCTTTGAAATCTGGGATTGGACTCTGACATTCTGGTCACCAGGACTATTTACGTGGATTCTACATAAAGCCTAAAGGTGGTAATTATAATTCATCGAGGTTTTGCGATCCGCGAGTCAACCAACTGTACGAGAGCCTTGGTCGTTTCTACCATGGATCATCAAGATCCAGGCAATTTTGCATCCTCGTAATTCCCAAACGAATTGATTTTTTTCACCACATTTTTTTTCCATATTAATAGAACATTTCCTGATAAGCAAATGTTACAGGTCTCGATGTCGGGAAACAATTTGTTCACCGCGGTAGAAGTTTTGAACAAAGTGCATGTCAATTTAGTTTAAAATGACGATTTCGGGCTGAGTCAAAATGGCCCAATGGGTATGTGACCCAGCGTTATGTGCTTCATTGTGATCCAAGTTGGTTTGAAATATACTTAAACGTTCCTGCTGTACGTATTTTAATTTTACGAAAAACGGAAAAATAAATTCTCCGAATAAAAATTCCTGGCGTGTATGAATGCGGCAACTTTATTTTTCTCGACGAAACTGCTCGAGAGAATTCTCGCGTTTCTTTCAGGCTGCGAATGAAGAATAATGGCGGGAGGGTCGTTGAATTAAAAATACGATCGTGACTCAAGGAACAAGGAGCAAGAGCCTCGCGAACTAAAGGAAACGCAAATGGCGTGTAAGATAAGAGTTTGATATCAAATGGTATTAAAAAAAGCGAATGCATGAAAAAAAAAACGTAAAGAAAAGAAAAATAAGATACGCGAGAGTAGAACGCGTACGATGTGAAACGGTAGCTGCTCTTTGATAGACCTCGCAGGGAAATCTCGATCTTTGTCTGTACAAAGAGCGAAATTGCGTCTGAGCGTTTGAATTCGAGGCAAGCGAAAGATGGTATTCTCACGATACATATGTATATACATGTAAGTATAGATTTAAGTAGTAGTGGTGGGTACTCAGACGCTATAAAATTATGTAAGCGTATAATTTTATCACTTATTCTTCCTCCCGCGATTGCCGATGATAAGACTTTTATAACGTAAGAAAGGCTCTGATGTTATATATATACATTACGATGCTCGCTCGTCCTAATTATCCTTGCCTTTGAGTTTGAGCCACGGAGATATGACTTTTATTATTTATAACTGTGAATTATATATATATATAATAAATAAATTATCTATTAGGTTGTATAAAAAAAGTAGAAAATTATGCTTCTTGCTATTCCTTTCGTTCTCACGAAAGGATCAACGGACTTATGAATAAAAAATTTAGCGTCACATGATTTTTAATTCACGTTTTTTTTTCCTTGAATCAATCATACAAAAACAACTTAATTTAAATGAATTAAAAAAGAAGTGAACGAATGAAACGTCTGCTCAATAAAACGCGTGTTCCTCTTTTCTTTCATCGATAAATATCGCTTCAGCGAAGAGGGAGCATTGATCTCGCAGGATCACGTGCTCGGTCATCAATGAAGCTCCCCATTCCTCGTAGTCCTGTCTCGTCAAACTTGCCGGCAAAAAAATCTTGCGATCCAATCGAACTTTTAAACCTTGCACAAACGTGCGACGAAGCGAGCAATTATTTAGTCACGTATTGCGATGAATCGGAGAAAACTACGGAATAAACGTTAAATCTCTTGGAAGACAAAAAGTTGATGAACAATGAGGACAAAACAAAAAAAGGAGGAAAATCTCATTGAGTTAGAGGGACTGATCGAGTACGAAGAATGAACGCTGAATCGATCGTAAATCGACGAGATGCGGTTCACAATTCTCGACGATTGTTCGTTTTCCTACTCTCGCAGAGAGCCACGTACATCTATAATTGTTCGTTTATTAATAGTTCGAAGAATTTACAAGAGTTCTACGCGCAAAGTTTATATCGGCTCGATATAAATATATATACATATATATATATTTATAACAGAATATTGAAGACACGTTAGGATCGGAGTCATTGACTGAAAAATGGTAAGTGCACGAACGTCACAAAGTTCGGGAGAATCGGCATGTATATATGGCGTGGCAATAAGGACCGGAATCGATCAAGACGACATTTTATCGCGTATCACGATGTGGGCAACGAAGAGACTGGGATAAATAACAGGAGTTCGTTGACCAGAAGCCAAGACATATAGATACTAAATTACAGAGACATACACTCATAAATTTATATATATATATTTATCAACTGCTGTCAGACAAAATGGCAGAAAATCCGAACAATCGAGCACGTGCAGTGATGTTTGGTTACGCCCTTTTACTTTTTAGTGCTCGATATAGACATATATAGAATGGTTAAAGGGCGGTATTCACTATGTAAGAAGGGAGCAAGAGAAAACGAAAGAGAACAACCTCGAGGAAGGGATGGCGAACTTGGTCCTGGCTCACGTCGCAAAACGAGATGCTGCAGTTCCTTTTTATTGCCCTCGCTCTCTCTCTCTCTCTCTCTGTCTCTCTCTCTTTTTCTTGTTTTCTTCTCTTTTCTTTCTCGTTGCAACGTTTCGCGTCGTTCACCGCGTGTGCTCTCCCTGACGGTTTTGATGCGTTCTTTTTTTCCTGTTGAGAGAGTCTCTCTCCAATGTTCGCTGTTTGTCGTCCCCGTGATCTTTTCTTCCTCTTTCGCTCTTTCTCTCAATATCTCTCTTTCCCTCCTCCGGATGATGACGGCGAATGTTATGCGGTTTACACACACCGGTACCGTCGGACGTGATCGCGTTTATTCACTTGTTCGTGGGACCCGAGTGATATACCCATGCTCACCCGCGAACAACTTGCAGCAGCCACATTTTTGTTGCATACACATGCACGAGGCGGTTACATAAATGGATGAAAGACGATTGAAATTTATCTCACAAATCCATTCCCACTGGAATTCATCGAAATATTTCAAAACACTCGAACATGCATTTTTCACTTACAATAAATGGATATGAAATGTGTCTCCGCGTGTATTTTTACTTCGGAAATATAATTTTGGAACACTTTTATTTGGAGGAAATTTCAGTATTCTTAATTTTGTGTGTGGCACATGGGTTTCAATTTTCTTTGAGGGTTGCTTGCCAATGTTGTGCACGTTGGAAATTCCTCGTAGCCTATTAAAGCTCAATATCAACAAACACTCACACGTGATCACATTGACACACCGTTCACGAAATGACAGAGAAAAATACCTCGCAATTTTTCTTGATCGGGTAAAAAAATGGCTCGTAAAGTATCTCCTCGTCGAACAACGACAATGAGGACGAGGACAACAAGGCCTAAGAGATGGAAAAGAAAAGTCACGCGCACACTCGGGTGTTTTGTAGCTAAAGATCTGCCGCCGGAGGCTCACCGTCGACACGAAGAGACGTCAGAAAAGAAGGAAAAGTGTAAGAGGGGTTGTGAAGCCAACGGCAAGCGCACGGGCAAGCCGGATAGAGCATATAGAAACTGCCGACGGCACAACGTTATTCCAAAGGGGAGGGGTTTTTGAACGCGCGCGATGTTCGAGCTTCGCTGTGTATAGATACGCGAACTACTACTGATGTGTTACTCTTCCCTCGAGTCGAATATTACCACAGACACGAGCCCTATAACGTTATTTCTCTTTGCAAATAGATGAGCTTTTTTTAGGGGTGTGTGCGCGCACCCGCGTATATAAACGAAGGGTGAGAGATGAAGGGGGAGGCGCGTCGTCGAACGACGCCGACGCCGCAGCGTTTGCGCGCTTCGTATCGCCGTCACGACGACGCAACTCGAGGATCGCCATTGAACGTTATATTCAACATCGTGCTACACACTAAATTCAGCGCGAATTTTGATTATTCATCATTTCTCGTCTAATTTATTGCGCGTTTCAACTATTTAGATTAGATCCAAATTTTTCTGATATACTTCATAGAAACAATGTAGAGAATAGCAAATATATAGCCTGAAACTCAAAAATTTTAAATGGACAAAATTATTATAAAAGCATAGGGAATTCGAATTATATCTAAAAACTTTAAAGGTTATTTAATAGTCCGAGTTTTGTCATTAAAGGCAAAATGGCAATTTTATTTATTTTTGCTTACAACTCCTGCATTCAAAAATTTGAAACGATTAAACAACAAAAAAATAAATAAAACATGTATGTGAAAGATTCTTTTCAGATAAAAAGATTATACTCGCATGAACTTCGCGCGGATTAAAGTTCGAAAGAAAAATCGTGTAAGCATGATGTACGTGCATCTTAGAAAATCGGGAATCGAAACTTTGGTCGGGCAAACTTTGTTTATCTTGAGGAAAATCTCACGAGACTAAAACGTTGAAATAAGAGCTTCGAGAGAATTTTGCTGCATCGATCTGCTTGGCAGGAGCAAAAGTGATCTGTGAGAATGTATGGTTGTATGTGTGGATAGGAAAGACACACTGGGAAAGAAAGGATGATGCTCGGAATCGAGGCAAGAAGAAGAAGAAGAAAAGAAGAAGGAGATGGAGAAGAAGAAGAAGAAGAAGAAGATTTAGTCGGCGGGGAAGTAGCTGCTGCAGGTGAAGTAGAAACCTCCGATTTAGAGCACACGTGTATAGGCTTTGTGTTAAATATATATATATATATATATATACATCAGTTATAATTTCAAGTCCATATGTACATATATACGAAGAAACGAGCGTGTGTCAGAGAGCGCAGCCTCCGAGGGGTCCACGAGGCGCGGCTTCACATCGGCCGCTCGATAGTATTCTCTCTCCCAGCCAATGAAACATCTCAGCGGCAATAAAGCCACATCCCGATTGGCTGTTGGAATATTCCCCGCCGTTACGCGACAAAGACGCCGGGCTTTGGCCACCCGAGGGGATCTCTCATGGATCGCCGATCGGGGAGCCTTCCTAAGAGAAGGAGAGAAAAAACACAGCAGAGACAGAGAGAAATCGAGACGGAGTAAAGAAGTATGGGCTTTGCTATATCACACTCGGCCAGTCTTTTGCACACAGCATCCGTGTACGTCTCAGACCATCTCGACAAGAGGGGACCTCTCGCGGTATTCGTCTTCAACTAAATTTATTCCAGGATCACTCTGCTGGGAGAAAAAATCGTGTCAATTCGATCGAACTAATTTTACGAACAAACTTTTTTTCATTATATAAGCTTACAGTTTTTTTTGCATTGTATCCAATCATTTATTTATTTATTGTAGTTATGTAAAGACCTGCATTATAATAATAATAGTATTTTTTTATTTTTCTTTATGATTTTTTAGAGAGAGAAAAATATCGGTACTAATAAATAAACCTCATTAATGAAAAATGAATAACAGTGCTTTCGAATTTTCTTTAGACTCCCTTGATCCATGAATTTTTTTCTATATCACATGCACACATTACAGACGAAACTAAATGAGTTCAAAAGATATAACGGTTAATTTCCGCGTGGTGTGTTAAACCACCGGTGTAACAGTGTTATCGCTTGGTCTATCCGAACTCAACGGCACCAAGAGCCACATCGGTGTCTGCAGGATGCAACTCGCAGGGTCCTTGCTCTTCTATCTCTTTGCTAATATATATCAATTCTTTGTCTTCTCTCTTCATCTCGCTTTTGAAGAAAAAAAAAAATGCACAGCACACTGATACGTTAATTTAAGCAAAAAATTTCATAGCTTTTGCCCAATAAAGTCTCTAGTCCCGAAGCCCTAATTTTCAATCAAATTTTATAGTAATGACTTCGTTAAAATTAAGGAAGATTATTTCTTATTTTTCTGAATTTAAGTTTTCAAATTATTCATATTTTTTAAATATATCAATTATGTATCCTTGTTACAAACCCATAAAAAACGGTTGAACTCTATTTTAAAAATGTGAAATAAAATTTAAATTTTCAATCAAATTTTATAGTAATGACTTCGTTAAAATTAAGGAAGATTATTTCTTATTTTTCTGAATTTAAGTTTTCAAATTATTCATATTTTTTAAATATATCAATTATGTATCCTTGTTACAAACCCATAAAAAACGGTTGAACTCTATTTTAAAAATGTGAAATAAAATTTAAGCGATTCGTTGATTTTCAATGATGCAAAGTTCAATATTCTGAAATTTTGCTAATCAACAATTGGTAAAAAATATAAATAGAATGACTATTGGATCGTACATTTAATTGATTTTTTTTTTTTTTTCACATAAATGATTTCATCTTCAAACTCTATCGTTGGAGGTTACCTAGGGTTTGAGGTTTTTCTCACACAAATCTACGCGTATCCGAGTCGAAACGTTGAAGTTTAAGTCGAGCGCGTAAACGCGAAATCTTGATGGACCATCGAGTGGATCGACGTCAGTCTGTGCGGCAATTAAATTCATCGTGAGGGGGAAAATAAATAAAGATCAATCTCAAAACACAAAAAAAAAACAAAAATAAAAAAAAAAGCAGTAGACGTTCGTGTATTTCTGAATTCTTCCTGAAACTGTGGGTTTACGCGGCTGAGCGCGACAGAATAATCTCTCTCTTTTTTTTTTCTTTCTCTTCACTTCGTTGCTCTCTTTTTTCTTCATTCGCGTTTTCTTCTCACCTGAGTGAAGCTCTTTGGTTAAACGTACGTTCGGAACTTTATATACGGTAATGCTATATGATATGGTGCAGCCAGTGCACGCTGCATATCACTTTGTGAATGTCAGACAGAGAAAGAGTGAGAGAGAGTGAGAGAGAGAGAGAGAGGGAGGGGGGGGGGAGAGAGAGAGAGAGAGAGAGAGAGAGAGAGAGAGAGAGAGAGAGAGAGAGAGAGAACGTCGACGAAGACGACGCCTCGCGGTGTCGGAGAACGAGGTTGACGTGGATAAATGGTACGTCTCACCGCGGGAGACGCACGCCCGGTGATCTTCCGGGACTTTTGCCGACGTCATACTAAATTTATAACTATATATGTGTATAATATATAATACTAAAACTTATATAGGTAGGAGTTTGTATACGATACAACGGAAGCCAGCTGAGCGCGTTAACGCGTTCCCGATCTTTCTTCCTCGAGTTCTGCTCGAATCTCAAAAAGGTGGCAGGTCTTTGAAATTTTAATAGCACTTTCGGAAACATATTCCGCGTGTACCTGCAAAATTCAAACAAGATTGACCACCTACTTTCTAAGATAAAAAATCGTAAAGTTACCTCCAAATTGCACAGAGCCTTATGGCACGTACTGTTTTGACGTGAGAAATGATTTAATATCATGTAGTTAAAAAGGTGGTGGCTTATTGAAAATTGGATCAAGTACAGACTTATATATTACAGTGACATAGAAAAAAAATGGACCTGATTTACCACACATGCCATGAGATATAACGAATGAACTTATGAAAATTTGTCTAATTCCTTAGGATATGGCCGCAAAAGCCTTTGGAGCGGCAACTTTGTAGAGCAGAAAAGAGAGAGAGAAAGAAGAAAGAGAGAGAGGCGAAGATGGAAAAATCAGGTTGGTAGCAGTGTGGCTAGCCCGTGTATAAGCATTAGGACCCCCGGCGCCCCGCGCGTCCCTCAAAGTACGAGCAGAACTTCCTTAAACAAAAAAAATGAAAAAAATACTTGAAATTTAAACCATTTTTTTCATTTGACTCCTGTCATCGAGTTTGATCTCTATTTTAAAACAGCCTATCAAATGCCAATACCGATTAAACTCAATTAATATTTAGCTTTCATCTGGAACCAGTTGCAACGATAATTTATTATGCCAGCTCGTAATACGTGTTCAATTTTGATATCGAAGTTTCGAGGACCATTGAAAATTGAAATGACTGGCTTCCCGTTCGCGGCGATGTACCGGTCAACGAAAATACGTCGAGTGTGCGTTCTTTTTCATCGCGATGTTCAAGTGCCTATTTTTTTTTTTTTTTATTTGTATATGTACATATACGCATAGATGTGGAATTGATCACGAAATCACGTGAGGTCATACACGCGAACTTTTGGTGGTCGCATCCATTTTTCTTCCTTTTCTTCCTCAGTCCTCTGCCATCCTTTTAGAAAAACATGAAGAATTCCATAGATGTGATCGACTTCTTGACAAGCCCGAAAACGGAATGTTTGTCGCGAAACAGGAGATAAAGAGACAGTGAAAAGAAAGATGAGGAAGACAAGGTAAATATTATTTTAATATAGAAAAAAAAATCGTACTTAATTCGCGTATAAATTCTTCAAATTGCCCCAATTTGTGTGTGCGTGTTTTTTTTTTTCTCGAACAGTTAATATAATCCGCGGTCATCAAACCCTTTAAACGTATGCGAGCTATCTGATGGGGCAGACGAAATATCTTGCCATCGCACTTCCGGCGCCCAATGACGGTCTATGAGTCTCAAACGGAAGTAAAAAAAAGCGCACTCCTTGCGAACGGGGAAATTAATTTTTAACGTTAATATTAATCACAGAGAATACTTCTCGAAATGTAATTTATCAAAAGATAATTTATTCGTTTAGTAAAACGGTAAATTGAGGCAAAGATTGCGGTGATTAATGATAGAAGAATTTTTCCCTGGTAGTTTACTGATTTTGTTTTATTTTTCCTAATCACCGAGAAGATAATGCTGGTTAATTAAAATGGAAAAATTTGAAATTTCATACGAGCCTGGTCTGGAGAAAATTTTGGGTACAAATTAGGATTATGGAACAAAAAGAAAATTTACATTTGACCAATGGCCATTTTCAAACGACTCTGTTTTAAAATTCTTCCTTATGATCGCCCTCAAAGTTCAAAATAATTCGAAATAAACATGTACAGTATGGTGACTTATTTGAGCGATTAATTACGATACTTCGCTGAGCTTGCACTCGCATTAAAAGGGATTACTCGCGAGAGGGGATTTGAGTTAGCAAAACAGAGAATTTGCATTGATATTTAGCGTTTGAGCGTCAGGTTTACGAAAGCCGATTTCAGAGCTTTCTCGCTCCCTTCATACTCCGCTCTCCTTCCTGCTTCTTGCACATACCCTTGTTTATTTTTGAGGGGCTGACGCACCCCTTTTACGATCTCTACATGACGAGCATTTGCATATAGAGAAAGACAGAAAGAAAGAGAGAATTTTCGACTCGACTCTCATGGTAAACCGATCCGTCAATAAATGTTTGTACCATAGGGTAAATAATGCTGTGTATAAAAAAGATTTAAAAAAACCCATTCGTTATTAAAAGCAACACTTTAGGTACTTCTGGCCAGAGCTGAGCAGGCACAAAACTAAAGTGAAGTCGAGAAAAAATGGCGAGATTAAAACAAGACCTTTTTTGAATGAACCCAGATAAAGCAAAATGGTAAATGTGACTTAGGCGAATAAAAAGAGTTGAAAAACGTGATACACGTAGTAAATCGTGCAGGACCATGAAGGAAGACGGCATAGAACATTTTCCTGTACCAACGCATATACATATAGAAGGATCCTTGACGCAAAGACGAAGAAGAAGACGACCGCGACGACATTTTGCTTGCTTGGTCGAGGAAGAAACGTCACGATAGCATCTTCGAGCTCCTGCGCGAGTCTTTCGCATCTTTTGCTTCCTTCCTCTTCGTTCTTGTATCTTTTACCCACACGTACTTATAGCACATATATATATATATATATATATATACAGTTAGTCCCGAAGCCAAAAGATCCTTATCGTTGGCTCATCAAGTTGAGCTCACTCTATAAGCTCGCACACATGGATTCGATTCAACTTCGATCTTTACCCCCCTCTTTTCTTCTCTCACTCGCCCCGTTTTATTTTTCATTATTTTTTTTGTTTAATTCCCGACAATATCGTCGAAGACATCTGTTGCGGCTGCTTTTGCTTCGCTGTTCTCATTGCAAGTAGAAAAGTCAATCCCCGCACTCGACCAATAAATTTTATCGGTTTCATTAGACTTGAGAAATGAGGCAGTCCTACGATAAATTTATATAATGTGTATTCATATATGTGCACTAAAATTATTATTTCATTACATTTTGATAACGTTGCGTCGTGATTCGAATTTTAAAAAATTCCAGGGGAAGAAACGGTCCAATTGCGTAATTACAAAAGTGTCATGGGTGCGTGTGTTTTATATGATATTTTACGCTGTAATAAAATAGGATACAGAATGTCGGTATAGCGTGACACATAAATCGGAGAGAAATCACGTGAAAGCGACTGATATATAATATAGATGTATATATATGCCTATGTATATAGTTAATATACCATAATAATACGAGACGCTCGCTTTTTCAACGTCTCGGCAAGAATTTTTCTGTTCATTTTTTTTTTTTTTTTACTAATGGATAATATTGCAGAGTTTTATGGGTTTTACTAAGATAGGCTGTAAGAAGAAGAAAAAAATCTACGAGGTGTATAATTCAGGCTCGAGGGATGACGCAATAAATCATGAAAATAACCCGAGAACAGGAGGATAGAGAAATGTTGGGCGTAGAGGAAAAAAATGAAGAGGGGCTGCATCTCATCTTTTTTTTTCTTCTCGCAGCTCCCGTGGGCTGTGATCATATTTACGATAGAGCAAAAATTGTATAATCCAGTTGCGGGGGAGCGGAGAACGAGACGCGCATAACGTGGTAACTCTCAAGGAGAGGAATAAGAAATCCTCATTATTCTCGTGAGTAAGTTAGCAGCGTGTTGAACATCCGGCGGGAGAGCGATTTATTTGAGCTTCCGTCTCTATCGTAAGCGAGCATCGCAATGAGAAGAGTGTATAGACCATAACCAGTTTACACTGTCTACTTTACCACCAATCCGTTAACTTGGCTAAACGGAGTTTTCACTCTTTGATATTCGCGAATTACCATATTTGTGGACATTTTTAATATTCAAGGATGGATGACAGTTTTTATGATCGTATCGAAGATTCAATGATTATTATTATTTTTTTTTTAGTAAAATCGTAAGGAAATATTCAGTTTTTGAACTGAAGCATGGAAAGTTTTTCCGTAATTACAATAGCTGGAAAATTTATTAACTGTATTTAAAAACAAATTCATTAGGTTGACTGAATATAGTAACATGCTACAAATCCGGAAAACAACGAATTCTATCGCGCGTGAAGTTGCTGTATGAGCCTTCGGCTCATATGGCAGCTTATAATGAATTTTACTCGAGTATGAGTATGAAACACATGCACCATAAGTCAAGACGAATGCGGTACTTATTCGCGATTAAATTCGTTTTTTATTCCTACATGGCGCATACATTATTTTTTGCAATCTCTGTCTCGAAAGTACGATCTGAGATTCAACAACTGATCGAAATTGTATTGAGCATCATATACGTATGATGGTTGAGTCGACATTTAGTGTCGCATGAATTTCGCTGTATTGTAGTTTGTCATATCGGTCCAAAATCGTAGAAAAAAGAACTATCAACCGTGTGAATAAAGGTTTTCTTTTTCGTAAATCAATACGGTATAATGAGCTATGAGCATAGCTATGAGCTACGTGCGTGTGGGCGGGGCCAAACATTTTTCGACTGTAACGCTCGCGGTGGCGAAATGAGAAAACAGTTGCAGCCCTGTCTCATATGTTTAAACACGGTTCCTGTCCCCATTTTGGTAAATATCACGTGTAATCGTGGTGAAAAAAAATTATTATTGGAATCAACGAAGTTCACCAATTGTTAACATTTTTATGCGAGTATTTTGTTTATAGAAAAATTCTGGCATGCAGGCGAGCGATCGCAATCGTAGCGCTACTAGTGCATGCCATAATCAAAAAGCGCGTCAATTCGGAGTGTCAACAATGTCAAAAAAGTCGGTTCGAAACAAATTTTGCGTAAACAAAATTTTACGTATGAGAAAAAAGGAAGGCTAGTCTGTCAGATCATCTTATTAATTAAATTTGCGACAATCTAGATTAAGTAACGCCTGATTAAAATTGACATTACAAAATAATGGGAACTTACCTTGCACGTATAAAGAGGATTCAATCATTTACCAATAATTCACTGGGTTATTAAATAATATATTATTTCTACCGTGATGCACCGTACAAAGAAAAAGGCAGCCGTTTTCAAACATGGCCACCTGGTGGCGCCACGAGGACAGTTGCACATAGCTCATAAGTGGAGTTTTTTTCGTACCACTTCGTGCGAAAAACTAAGTCATTGGTTTTGGAATTTATTGAAAAATAATCATTTTGTGGATCGATAGTTTTAAACTCAATTATTCTTACTAGGTTTTTTTATAGTGGAATCTCTTCTATAATACTAAATCAATCTCTAAAGCTGATAAAGATTTTTTTTATAATTGAATGATAAATAGGATTAAATAATTTTAATCGTTAACACAAGTAAAATTATACTACACATTAAAAAAAAAATATCATTTAATTAGAGTGCATTGGAAGCGTTTTAAAAACATTGAAATTGTGACAGAATATTTCATTCTGAACTTGAAAATCGCCTGTATGAGGATTCTTTATTTTTTTTTTTTGTAACTCTATCTACTTTATATCGTATCACGCGATCTTGGCGGTAGTTGTTTCCAAAGAATCGAGAATGGGGATTCTTTGCACCGGGTGTACGCGCGTGTTCTTCCCTGGCTACTCCGGAAATAAAACTTTTCTTTTTGTTTACCAAGGTGTAAAATGTGAAACGCGCGACTTATTGGCCTTGCGTTCTTTAATGCTGGGCGACGAGAGATCACAGAGAAAGAGCCGCGGCGCATGCCGAAGGCGACTCCCTTGAGTGGCGCAGTAAGGGCGAAGGGCGCGAGCAAGGACTTCGTCGAACAGCATATCTACCGGTACTCAACGGTGCGGAGAAGTACACACGTGCAAGCTCAACGATTCATGAAGAAAAGCGAGTAAAATTTAAAAAAAAGATCAAACATTTTTCATGAATTCCTTATTTCTTTCATCTTTTTATAATTTTTAATTTGAATTATTGGATTTGTCAAATTTCATCGATTTCTTGACCATTTTCTTTAACCCTAAGAACAACCCATCGAGGTAAACACTGTTTATACTTAAAAACCAAATTGTAAGTAATATAAAAAATAAATCGCTTAAGTAATGTAAAAAAAATAACAAAAAAAATTCCACAGCTGATCAATGGAATTGAAAATTCAGAATCCTAATCGAATTCATTTCTGAAAAATATTTTTAATTCTCTACAAAACTTAATAGCTTTTTTGTTGAAGATTTTCTCCGTCCGAAGAAGACTGTAAATAATATTATCCAGCCTGAGGCGGAAGAATTTTTTCTCCTCAATAGACAATATCCGTGGAGAAACGGGCTTGTGATGTTTCATTTTTTTTCCTCAAACATTCAATTAAACATGAGGTAGAACTCGGCCAATGTTAATTTTCAATGGACTAAGAAAGAGAGAACAAATATATATATATATATATATATATATATATATATATATATATATATATATAAACGTGTGTATATAAATAGAATGAAGTAGAGACGAGGTCCTCGGGAAAAGGGGTCGATTAAAATGCAACATTGCGTATCAGTTGCTTGTACAAGACAAGCAGAACGATTCCGAGAGTGGGTGACTTTATATAAATATATACATGTATTCTTACAACTATATAATACATATAGTTAACGGACTTGGTGCACTAAGAACGCTGACCAATGGGGAATAGAGAAAGAGTAAGAGAGAGAGAGAGAGAGAGAGAGAGAGAGTCGAAAGATCGAGAGAAGTGCAGAAAAAGGCTAGCTCGGCTTTATATATATACATATAAATGTGCACACGTTTATATAAAAGAAAAAATGTATATAAAAGACTGGTTAGTGGCTGCTGCCTAATGACTCTATCTCTGATAATTAACTGCTTGCTATGTGTACTCTGCTAACTTCTCTCTCTCTCAGTCTCTCTCTCTCTCTCTCTCTCTCTCTCTCTCTCTCTCTCACTCACTCTCTCTCTCTTTTCCTTCCTCCATTCGTCCTTTTCTTCGCAAACTTTGCATCCTCCTGTTTCCCTCCCACACCTAAGACGACTTCCCATTCATGCTGTTAAGCGAGTCCGCGCGTTTTACTCGCTCATACCGTACGTACAACTTGCCCCCATTACTTTCTTTCTTTATGGATCCGGCGTGACGTGCCGGACGTGCGGTTGGACCTTATCCTACGGCAAAATTAATGCCATTTTTGTCTTGATACTTTCGAGCATTATTTGGGTGTTCGTTCTATTTATTTAATTACATCTTGTTGTTTATTTATTTTTACAAATTTTCATACGGTGAAAGTAATGAAATTCTGAAGAAAAGCTCTCATGAGAATTGATGAATGTTTTTAATGACAATTACGAAAAATTACTAAGATTTGAACGAAATTGAGAAGATTGACTTGTAATAATTTCGAAGTTTATTAGACCGATTACAACCAATGAAAATTCTCGCTCGATGAAAGAGTATGAAAAAAGCGACGAAACACAGGAGAATGAAACTTTTGTGACGGAATTTTGATAACGACGTGAAACTCGACGGGGAGTCCATGAGTTGGGAACTATCTGACAGGATTTCGGGTGGATTTGTACAATAAAAAAATAAAAGTAAAAAAAAAAACACACATAATAAAAATCCCTCCTTCCGCCCGTTCTTTCGATTCGCCGATGTTTTTTTTCTTTAACTTATAAGAGAACGGACGCGCGCACTTGTCGTAAAGTCGATGGCTTTATGGTAATGCTCCTCTCTGGACGGCGCTTACGACGTGTCTCCCGGTGTCAGTTCTCTGCCGCTGTCTCGCCTTCACTGCGGTTTTCGGCAAAATTCAAATTTCTCTCCTCTCCCACGTGTATTATAGGCAAACACACATGTACACATGTGCTCGTGTATAAAAGAGTGTGTATATGGGATATTTTGCATCAAGTGAAACGATTTTTCGCCAAAGGCATTTTTTGCCACTCGTCTCCTTCGCGGACGAAAGAGAATTAAAAAAAAGGAAAAAAAAACGAGGAACAATCTTCGAAACAAGATTCGAGAAGCCTGTTTCCGCAACGGAGCCCGTCGCATATCTTGTTGGATCCAAAAAATCGATGTTTTGTTAGAAATAACTAGAAATCCGTTTAACGCGTGCCTTTGATCCCTGATCCTGGAAATTTTTTAAAATTCGTATGATAAACGTCGTTAACGGCTCTGTCTACTTTAAAACTTTCAAAAAATCCAATTTTTTTTTGCATTTTGCAAAAGTTTATATATTTAAAAATATTCTCTCAAAATTTCAGAAAAATCAGAGCATTCTAAAAGTATTTTTCCATACGTTGAACGCTACCTGAGCGCGCTTGTTCACCTTATAAATTAAAACTAAACGCGTTTTTTTCGAAACAACGTTTTCGAACCGCTTGTTGAAAAAATCTCAGAAACTACTGAACTGATCCTTATGAAATTTTAACCACATATTCTGTACACTTATCGCTATATCCGGTACCAGAATTATTGCAAATTTTTAATTTTTACTATTTTTATTGGCAAAAAATATGCAAAAAAACACGTTTTTTAATTTTTTTGTCCGCCATTTTGTTATTTTTGCATATAAATTAATATCAGAGGTACAAGATATAGCCACTGTCACACTAAACCTAAAACTATTTAATTTTTTTGTTTCAGATGGGCAGTGGTTCAGATTTTTTGAAATCACACCTACCTATTTTTTGAGGACTCCTGTTTACCTGGCATTTTCACACTAAAAAAGTGGTTAAGGAGGTTGGATCGCGACGATATAATATTGCCATGCTAAACCGTGTTAAAAACATTAAAAATTTCAAAATGATAAGAATTTAATAAAATTTGGTAAATGTATTCTTTAAAAATATATATGACAATACAAATTTTTTTAGACTTTTCTACCACATAGTTCTCGAGTAATTGAACACTAAATTTAACGTGTATAAGCATAGAGTTTACATATATACAGTTATACATCTCGTGCATAAGAACTTCGATTCAACGCTCAATTATTCGATAAGCATGTGGTAAAAAATATTGAAAAAAATTGTGTTCGTATACTTGGAGCCAAAGAATGTTATCACCAAATTTTATCAAATTCTGATCATTTTCATTTCGTGATCCAACCTTTTTAAAATCAATAATTTTTTTTTTTTTTTTTGTAATTTACGAATGTTTTTGTTAAGCCTAACAAGTTTTATATCAATAAACATAACAGTATTCTTAAAAAAAATTAATAAAAATAGCGTTTTTTTCATGCATCCAAAGTAGACAGAGCCCTTGATCAATCGCTTGATTTCAAAATTCAATGTTTTTGAAGATTCATGTAACTTATGATTACATTTGAAGTTCTATTTTTTCCGGATCCAAATGCAGATCTAGATTATCAGAAAAAAACCTATTTTCGGATTAGAATTACGAACGTCCTTGCTAATTTCAGAGAATATGCGAATTCCAAGATTAAAGATATATTCGCGTGTCGAGACGGAGGGTCGTTTATTTTTTTCTCACCCACAGGAAGGAAGGATTCAAATCGCAGGTCAACGTACTCATACACTCTGACCTACGCAATTTATATATATATATATATATATATATATAAAATAATAACCATGAGCGCGCTTCTCTTAACGTACAAAACACAAGTGCTCATAACCCGACTCTGTCTCGATAAAATCTTCGTCTCGAAAGTTACCGACCCGCACGAGTACACCAAAATTTATCCATAGCCAAGATTTTAGAAAAACTTTTATACGTGGAAACAGCAAACTCCGAAAAGTTCAGAGTAACATTTTTCCTAGTAACATAATTAATAATAATTTTCGACAATTTTCCTGTCGAAGGCATGAAGTTTCCATTTATTCAGGATGGAGGAAAGATGAATAATTTATTGATATAAATAATTTGCCGGAACAATTATAAAAATTACAAACACATGAGAAAACGCGGATAATTATAAAAAAACGTGCATATATCGTCTCGCTGAAGTGATTAACAACCGACCGGAAGTTATCAGTTGTCTTGTTTTACGATTTGTGGCTCCACGGAGGCTTAGTTTTAATGTTCCACGGAGAGGCGCCACTCTTTTTACTACACTGTTTTTTTCTCGACGAACGAAAAAGTTAGAAGGAGACAGAAAGAGGTCTAGGGAAAAATGATGTCCTTCGAAGCTCTGCAACGGATCGCGCCAACCCTCGAGGTCAGGGTGGCGGAGAGGTCATTGATAAATAGGTCCCCTCTCCCTTTACAATCTTCTCGCGTCTTCCGGTGAAGAAAAACCGCTAGCGCCGCGGTCCATTCATGCCCATCGCGCGAGCTCGTCGACCCATGTGTGCTTCGCTATCCTTCTTCTTCTTCTTCTCTACTCACTCTTTATCCTCCCTCACTCATTCTCCCTCTTTCTCTCTTTCCTCACTCTTTTTCATTCCTCTGCCTCACACCATTAGAGCTCATTTCTATCCGGAGGGCGGAGAAAGAGTGCTTAAGAGTTCGTACGTGTATTTGCTGCTTTTGTATGACCAAGTTCTCTCTTTTTCTCCCTCTTTCTCTCTGTCTCTCTTTCTCGGGCGCCCCATATATCGTGCAATCTAATACGTATCGTTAAGAAACCAAGTCGCACGTTTCCAAGACGTTATTTATGTTTTGACGCGTTGGGTAGATTCTCATTCGACCCAGCTCCATACCGCATATGCACCACCACCTACTAACCGCACCAGACACCGGTTCATCCCCTTCTGACCTTGAAATTTGAGAATTTACTGGAGACATAATTTACACATGTATATTTCACATTGATTTTCGTTATTTTTTTTATATACTTTCTTTACAAAATTTGGTTCCACATTGGTATGCACATCAACAAGTCTTGCTGCCTTAAAATAAAAATTTGGGATCAATTTTTTTTTTTTCACATAGTCAAATTATGCCAATAATTGACGGTTTCAATTTACAAACTAATTCTTACATAATTATATTGCTATTATTTTTTTTTTTTTTTGAAATTCGTTGCCAAATATTTTGAAGTCTTTACTCTGCTAATTATTTTTTCGTATCAGAGATACTGAAGAACAATTTAATTTGTCGGATAGATTTGTATTATTGGAATTCTAACTGGTAGAGTTGTAAATGAGTTCCTAACATTTTCGGGGAGGTTTATTTTTATCTCCTTTAATCGTTTCCTCGGAACTTCTTGTGAGATCACAGTGACACGACTCAAAATTGATTTTTCGATTTTTTTTGCCGATATTTTTTGCTCACGGTCGTTGAGGAATAGGATTCTTGAACAGACGAGATCGCGTATAAATATACATGTGTATACGAAAAAAGAAGATGGTTTCTTGTGTGCCCGTCCGAGGTCACGTCCAGACTGATAATTAAAATGCATTCAACCGTGTTGTAAAGTTTTAACAGTTTCTCTATCTTCAACGTCGTACGTCCTTTTTTCTCGTGTGAGCTCTTCGTCTCATTTCTCCTCTCGCCTGCTTTGCGATTTCGTTTCTTCTTTCTACCCTCATTTTATGGCGCACGACCCATTTTTTGCATCGTCGCGTTTCTCTCTCTCATTCTTCTTCTTCTTCTTCTTACGTTTACGATACGATTTACTGCTTATTTAATTTCACCTTTCGCTCATTGATTTATTCCTCGACAGAGTCTGTTGATCCAGCTCGCATGGTCGAAATTCTCACCGTACAAACATCCCGCAGTCATTTTTAACGTGTGCAACAAGAAGAGCTCAAATATCACACTATGTAATGAATGAAATGAAGAAAGCCCCTCAAAAATAAATTTCTTATGGCGACGAATTGGCATTCTATCCAAAGACATCCTATTGCTTGACTAAATTTAATGATTTCGAGAAGATACGATATTTCTATGTTGGTGGACTACAAGGGGTTGATATTCGCACCCCTACGAAATTGAAAACGTAACAGTGTGGTCCGATTGGCAAAGGCAACTAGCGTAAGCCACACACGTGACAACCATTTCAGGGGTCTGTGGACCACCAGTTGTGGTTCACATTCTTCGAACATTCTTCTGAAAGGACCAGCACACATGTATATATATGTATGAAAAAAAGCAACGTTGCATTAACTCCGTCCGTGCGAATAAAATCCCTGCGTCGCGAATCGCCGACGAATATGATCAAAGGTCCCGACGTTAGTGCCGAGACTTTCGGGTTCTCTTCTAATATCAACCATCGAGAAACTAAAGGTCTTAACGTACTAAAATTTCTGGCACATGTGGGCCTTTTTCATTTTTTCCTCACGGGATATGCATATATCACACCTATAACCATAGTTTTTTTCATGCGTCGACGATGGTGTTACAGAAATTTGCTACGAGGGGTGACGCGACTGAAACTCCCAAAAAACAAAAAAAAAAAAACAAAACCGTCGTCAGGGTTCTCGCGAGCTTTTGCGCCATATTCGTCGCCATTTTCATTAAGAAACAACAGCAGAGAGTAAAGCATCGCGGCAAACCACACACGTTTCTTTTTTTCAATTTTATTCTACCGCAAACACGCGACAGCTATTACGCAATTTTTTCACCTCGCCGAATCTTCCAGTGCTACCAACAATAATAATCCTTGTTAACAATATGAGGTTTTTGAAAAAAAATAAGGAAAAAAAAATTTTAAAAAAAATTGTTAAGTGCCAAAACTTCGCGCTTTCAAACTCTTTCGATCTCGTTGAGACGCCTTTCGCTCTCTTTCTCTTGTTAAATCTCACGCCACGTGTCGTTCCACTCTGTCAAATCTCGACAATGAGGCTCGACGCCTTTACCACAAAGATTTTTTTTTTTAAGTGTACGACTCAGTTATTTTTTTTTTCCTTTTTTCAATAAACAAACTATTATATAGCAAAATTTTTAATATTGTTGAGTGAATGAAAGATTGACAAAAAAATGTTGAACTCAAAGTTCATAAAAACATCATTTAGAATGAACAAGGAACATTTGTGGAAAGATGCCACCATTAATTATCAAATTTCAAGTCCATTTTTTTATAAATACTGAATTTATTTAAAAAATACAGTATTATTAGTCCTAACGAGCCCTTTAAATATGTAAAATATTATATTATTATTTTTCTCGCCGGTGAAATAATCTTTACCTCGAATCAATGGTTCATAGGGGTGTTAAAAAAAATGTACTCGTGTAAAAGCCGTTGCAGGGGGTCTGGAGAGTGCGAAAAAAATGCATCGCAAAAGGGCGTCAATCCGTACGGTCGAGCGTCCCTTATTTTCCATATACAGAAAACATTTATTTATACGTAGATATATATATATATATATATATATGTATATATTTATATCTCGAGCACATTTTAATTAACGAAACGCTCGAGCACGCTCGACGGAAAAGGCAGAGCAATAATTAATACCGGCGGCTCGCGAAGTTTCCAGACCTAAAATGCCGCCGGGCATTCATGCAAGAAATTCTCGCTCGCGAGACGCCACCCACGCCGACGATTTGCCACATTGCCATTCGTCTCTCTCTCTCTCTCTCTCTCTCTCTCTCTCTCTCTCTCTTTTACTCTCGTCTAGCGTCTCACTAACTCACGTATGTGTATCGCGAAGGGGCCAAAGGTTAGTTATTCACGCGTCAAAGCGCCACCATCGGTGGCGTTGTTCGTACAAACGTCATTTGAGAACGTCAGCAAGTTGGTTATTTGCACCATTGGCCATGCATACGTCTTTAATACGAGAAAAAAGATAGTGTGCGCGTGTGTGTGTGTGTGAGAGAGAAAGAGATGAAAAAAATTCTAAGCGATACCGCGTGAAACTTTTCTCGCCTTTTTCATTCCCCTCCACGATTCCTTTTTCTCCCCTTCACGATCTCTTCACCTCTCGTTGACGGGTATTGTGACTGCACGGGCTTCGGGAAAAAAAATCCCGTTTGAAATAACACCCGAAAGAAATCTCCCGTCGATTAACATGCTAATCGCGGCCACGTTGGCGATGACTTGTAAATTATATACCTCATAGAATTTTTAATTTATGAATGAATTAATACGTGATAAATCATTGTTTCTTCGCATCGAGTGCGATGTTTTTTTGTTTTTTTTTTCTCTCGTATCCACCGTACAAAACGGATCGTCCAATCTTTCGAGCTTTCTAAAATTAGTTTTAAAAATTAGTCGTATGTTCGATTATGACTTTTTATATGAAATGACAAAATAATATTTGCTTATTGAGTTACCAAAAAGGTGCCTTTTCTTATTTGTCATAAATATATTTATATATATTCGTACGTTTAATCCCGTAATTACTTGTCAACGTAGATTAAACTTTTTTTCTCGATAATCCAACATATTTATAGTTTAAGGTAATAAATATAAATTGTAACATTTATTTTATATATTGATTTGTACATATTACGAATGCATAAACGATACATGTGTATTTGTAAACTACGAACGTAATCAAATTTATGTGAGAGAATCTTATTCGCTTAACGGTGTCTCCATCAGGCATTTCCATTCCAATTTATTTCCATGTTTAACTACATGGATTCGTTTTCCTCTTTATATCGTAATTTTCGTTAGTAAGATGTGTCACAATAATTGTCTCACGCTTTCGACAAATATTTAAATATCGATGTACTACATATATACTTTTTACTTTTATCGAGAAAATTTTATGTTGCAACGCGGTGGAAAAAAAACGTTTATCGTGGGAAAAAGTACGGTAATCAACATTTTTTTCGAACTCGATAATTTTTTCTTTAATTTTTGTTTGTACACGCAGCTACATAAAAAATGAATATGTATCAATTTTTATCATACGAGAAAGGCAATAATTTTTTATCGTTGACCTGTTAGTAATTTTCTTATTTCTTTTTCTGCCCCGTCTTCAAATTCTCTTTTCCAATTCATTAGTTCGTGGATATAATTTATGTATTTGTTCAACGAATTGTAAATCTTCGCTCATTCTCATTTGAAATACAGGTAGAATGAACGAGAAAAGAAAATCGCACTCTCTCGTTCTTTCATCTCGCGAAATATCAACGAACTATATTTATATACATATATTTACATATATATATATATATATATATAAGCATTGGGCGCCAAAGGTGCTCGCGCTAGTCGCGCACGAGAGCGAAGAGCCAATATGGATAGGAATGCGTGACGTTACCATAATATTAATAGTTTATTTACCGAGGCCCATACGTCACCGACTCGAATGGAGAAGCTCTGTGTTGGTTAACGCGTTAAATGCCCGAGAGAACGAGATTCGCACACGTACAAATCGATTTCGCTACTACAACCCTTCACTTACATAAATATATATACATGTGTGAATAAAACCTTTTATATATATACCTTCATAACCTTTTATATACATATGTACAGGCTGTGCTACTAAAACTTACCTCTTTTCTGTTACCCACCTTTATATGTAGAGGAGTTGGTTGAAAATTGGACCAAAGCTTAAGTTTTTGTAGTTTGTTACCGAAAAAATTGAATCGTTAATTAATAATTAAACAATTCATCTAGTTAATTATTGATGGCAAAGCAATGCATTCTTTTTTACAGACACTCTTATAATCGCAATCATTTTTTCATGAATATAAATAGAAGGTAGGATTTTTGACATATTTGAAAAAAATAACCTGAATATTAATATTGCGTTGTTGAATTTGTTTGAAAAAATGAATTGTAAATTTCTTGTATTATGTATGAGATAAGCAAAGAAACGCAAGCAGTTGATAAACATGCTTTGAGTAAGGAGAAACAGTAGTGGTTCAAATTTACTGGCTGGTCCATTTTGCCCTCAGTTTATCGATACATAAGCAGACGCCTGTTCGTTTCAGGGTTCTTCGACTCTCTTCTCTCATGTGTAGATATGCTCCAGGCAAGTATCACTAAATATTCCTTTGCTCACGAAAGAGAGAGAAGGGAAGAGAATGCGAGAAAAAGAGAGAAGATACGCTGACAAGGCTGAGAGGTACGGTTTCTAGCACCGGCGACTTGTCAACGGCCAATATTGATGGCAGGATGTGTAAGCTCAGGCCCGCGCTGCACAGCCATAGGCACCGGGCAGCAACTTTTGCGATGAACCAAACGTTCGTAAATATATACCGTATGAAAACCTTGTAAACCATAACTATATATACATGCAACCCTCGGGCGTTCCATTATTTGAGAGTTAACGAGAAATCGAAAGTCTCTCGACAGTCTCTATGCGTTGTATGTTTGATACATGCATCAAGCACTTTCGCCCCACTCTCGATATATTTATTCCTCAATCATTTTCAATTTCAAGTATATTTTTTAGTCTCGTAGTCATCTGCAAAAAAGTCTACGGTCTCAAATTCTTACTAGCCAATTTATGAGTTCTTCAAAGTACTTTCATTTCCAAGCTGTTTTTGTTTACGAAACAATATTTTTGTTTACGAACGTTTTTTCTTTTGTTTTTGTTTCGAAATCGTGTTTCGGTGAATTCGGAATGATACTGAGTTACCGATTGGTCCATAGGTTTAAGAGCCCCAAATTATTCTCGCGTGTTTCCGTTCTCAACGACACGCGGCGTTGTCGACAATTGTCGTTTCCACTGAACACTCGTGCGGCCCCATCGCACTATGGTTCTTTTTACCCTCAGATCCGAGAGCATTTCCTGGAATCCACCATCCGATAATAATGGCGCGCTCACCCAACTTCAGAGTAAAACGAGCAACCCAAAAAATCACCGAAGTTGTAGTAATGATGGTTCATCGTGCTATATATTCAAAATATATACACATGTATTATTTTTTTTTTTTTTTTTCAGTAAGCAAACGCTCTCGGAGACTTATTCGTTTCCGTTTAGTTGCGTGCTTAATCCGAGCATGTGTCGCACAATTCGCGTGGTCAACGATCCCTTTTTGTGCCTTTTTTTGTACTTTTTCAGCTGAAAGTAACCTCAATCGTTTTTTTCCCTCTTGTCGAAATTTTTATTGTTGTATTGCTACACTAATTGTCAAGCAAAGTACCAAAAGGAAAAAAAACATTAATTCTATAAAATTGATATTTTCAGAAGACTATCAACGCAGCTTAAGATAATTACGTGATCTCATTAATTCCATTTTCATACAATCGTGTTCGAACATTTCTGTTCAAATCCCATTCGCACTGGCTCCCTGCTCTTCAGCGTTGAAAAAACAGCGTGGTCCATCCAAAAGTAGAGAAATCTGGAAGATAAACGTTTTCCCGAATGTACTTGACGCGAATCAAGTGTAAATGAAGTGTATTTTGCAATCAAGTGAAGATGTTGAATCAGGTATCGGAGGAGGAAAGAGAGAGGAAAGAGAAAGAGCGCGAACGGTAAAGCACTTACGGATGACTGTGATTTTCAAGCTGATGGGAAAGAGACAGAGAAAAGACGAAAGGATATCAAAGGATGGTAGATATTCCCGATGAAAGAATTCGCCGAGTAATAGAGGTACGGAGGCGGTTCGCCGCTATTAAATGCTGTACCGGTCGAGAAGCGGCGCTCTTTCGAGATATTTCAGAGAGCTGCTGTGGTGGCTTGTTCGAGCGTTGGATAGCCGTCACGTTATAACTCTTTGATATATACAACTTGGCTGCATAGCCCAGGTAGTCCTTTCAACGATCGGCCCTCCTCGTGTCAACTCCGTCGCCTTGCACATATAGCCGACTGGCTGGTTATTTCTTCTTCTTTTTTCTTTATTTCTCTCTTCCTTTCTCTCTTTGCTCTACCGCCATACGAGAAGATATTAAAAAGAAGTTTTGAAGATGACTGTGCATCGAGTGATTCAGGCCCAAAAGCCGATGACGATACGGCTTTAAATTTCAACAGTCTAGTAACTAACGAAAAACCACCGAATATTTAATATAATTCGAGTTGCGCTTCCGACATGCCTCTGATGACATGTACCAAAAAGCTCCCCTTGACAACTAGCTATTTGTCATGTCATTCCCGGCGACTACGTCGGCACATTTATTCTTCCACCTACGAAAGCGTATGACGTTAATTTCGTTGGAATTTTCACAGGTGGAAAGGTTCCCAGAGGTCTCCCTATATAGACGAAGTGTTGGGCCTCGTATATACCAAAACAACCCTGACATATCAGGTAGAAATTTTCTACACTCACTGTCCTCAAAGATATTACAGTGATTATTTTATCAATCACTGTCGTACTTTAATGCCATACCCCGTGTAGCTTAGAACGTGAGTATAACATTTTCTGTGACGGAGCAATGGAAATCATTGATGTAACAATTAATTCGAGCCTGTTCCATGGACATTGAAGGATTTCGGAAAATATCACTGTACAAAGAGAATGGATGACGCTTGTTAATGATTAGATGAAGGGCCCAAAAGGCAGCCGGCTTGCCTTTTCATCTATTGCCCTAATACGAATTATTATTATTTTTTTTTAAATAATATTTGTTAAATGAATTATATTAATTAATTAATCAATGATATTTGATATAAATTTGTTTATTTAAATGCGAGTACCATTTCTTAAAAGATCAATAAGGATTTCACTCACGATTTGGCTTTTCCCGCGGGTTGACAATCTTCTCACTCCAGCCTATAAACATATTCATCGTTCAGGTTCGAAAAACATTGAATCCGTCAATATCGATATCAATGGTGATGACAGGAATGCCTGGGAACGGATTGAGGTTCGGAACATAACTTCCGACGCTGTCAGCACGCCAAACGATGACGTTTGCCTCTCTTCTCTTTTCGAATACAAATATACTACTAACTTGGTCGCAGCATCACCAGCAGCAATCCCCGTTGCAATGACGAAAGCTATATTTATTTCTTTATTTTGCCACCCGCTGTGGGAACACAGCGATACATGGTGAGATCGAATCGGACCGCCTTAGCGATGAAATCCGATCGAGTCTTCGAAAGGAAGAGGGGAGAGATTCGAGAGCATCAACCAAGCCTGTAAAGAGTTGCTCGAGTTTTGATGATCTTACAATCGGTATGAAAGCATCCAGAGTCAAAGACACCGGCTTCACAGAGTATCTTCACCCTCGAACTTGTCCTCTCTTATCTCCTTCCGAAGCTCACCACGGGATGTCTCTCGAACGGGCACCGTGAACGCTCATCATCGCGGACCACACGATTTTATCACCAGCTGAGAAAGAACGATTATTGCCCGAACAAAACGGATCACTGTGCCATTGTCCTTTGTTCGCATACCATTCTAATATTCATGTATTTTTATGTGTATACATAAATATATATTTACGTATTTTAAAAAAGGTTAGAAGATGCTGTAAAAGTGTGTATCAGTTCAATTGAGGGCTTCGTCATTAATTCGATAAAATTAAATTAAGTATAAATTTGTTTTAATAGTGACAGTATCTGTTTTTCAAAGATTTATAAGAAAGCGATAGATAGTTAAATTTCTCCTACAAGAAATTAAACTTTTATAAATTCTTGATTAAATTGAAATTGTTGAATAAAAATGACAGAATCATTGAGAGCAACGGAAAGATATTTATAAAAATATAAGAAAACTTTACGACGTCTTGGGAAGGGTATCGAAACGTTAGAAACATTAAGATGAAAAATCGAGTGCTTCTTGATACTTCATCTTGTGTCGTGTGTGGTGATGCAGCCAGCAAGGCACCGCGAGTTCTTTCCCTCATCCAAAGCACAGGGACTATTTATGGTGGAAAGAAGCGCATTACAGCGTGGAATGTAAAGTCGTACCCTTTTTCCTGGGGAGACACCGGCAGCTAAGGCACGTTACAAAATGGGAATTCCCCGAGTTTTGTCGAGGAGCTACTCCAAACACTTTGAGGAGATTTATACAGGCACACATATATATATAACTTATATATCTATATTCATGCGAGTGGTGGTTTATACGAAGTGCGCGGACTCGTCTCTTATCGCGTTCCGAAAATCAGAAATCTTGAAGATTGAGATGAGAGACAGAGAAAGGAAGAGAGAGAGAGAGAGAGAGAGAGAGAGAGAGAGAGAGAGAGAGAGAGAGGAGAGAGAGAAGGAAAGAGACTAGTGTTGCTCCGTGCGCTCATTATTATCTTCTCGAGATCTGGCGCGACAAGAACGATCCAAGCACAACTTCAACTTCCACGCGAGGCCGTAAACTCCTCGTCCACGGTTCATATAATAAATGTTCGTATTTACGTGAGAAGGTTCGGTGAACTTGGCGAATCTCTGACACATTGACCATCTTGCAAAAACTTTAAGAAGACAACCCCTTCATACTTCATATTTAAACTTTCTGAAGTATCATTTGTATAAAGATTACAATAATTAATTGTGTCCAATGCGACTGCCTTTTCTCTTGACGCATTGACGGCGAACCTGATGTGTTTCAATCGAATGCTGCTGCCATCTTTCCAATGCCATTGATAGAAATTGCAATATTTATAAAGAACATTGATCAATTGAATATTTTCTACTCTAAGGTACGATGAGAATCAAGTTTTTGTTTCACAAGACCAATGTGTCCTGGTATACTTGTTATTATACGTGCCATATTCTTTGTCATATAGTAACTGTATTAAGAATTAACGAAATGAAAAAAAAAAGAAAAGAAAAAATGAATCGGAATGAACGATAGTCGTTGGTCTTCGTGCGAGCTGACCCACTTTTCTGCAATCGTTGCGTTCCCGGTGCGTGAGCTCTCGGAGGACATCGAATCGAACGTCACGTGACTCTCACGAGATGAGACCCCAACGATATATATAATGGTGGTCGCAAAGATTTCTCTTGGCGTAAATAAGCACGATCTCGTTCGTCTCCTTGTCGAACGATTTCTGTATCGATTTTACAACATCGAAGGAGATATTAAAAGAAAAAAATGGCAAGGTGACTTTCTTGGTACGAGCACATTCCAAATCCTCAATTGGCACACTTTGGCAATGAAAGTTCAAATAATGACAACTTTACAATAAAGCGAATGATTCGTGAGAAAACTTCTCAAAAAATCAAGCTCCCTCTTTCATCTTTCATCACTTGTTCCCTTTAATCTCCTCTTTTTGACTTAACGTCTCATTTTATTTTTGCTTCAAGCACAGATTATTGCGCGTCTTTGGAATGAAAATGTTCGTGTGCAAGTTACGTCTTAATTCGCAAGGAATAATGTAGATTTAACGATCGTTTCTCTATCTCTCTCTCTTGCATACGCTTTATCTGTATTTATTTCTCTGCATGACAAAGATTTGCGCGGTACGTACTACATGAGAGTGAGATGGCGAATATCTGAACATGTCAACGCTCGGGCGTTTCTGACGCGGTAGCTGAGACTCGCCGATAAAGAACGTAAAATCTCTACTAGTCTCTTCGTTAGCTTCTCTTGTTGAGATGCTATGCGAGTGTGGATCGTTTTTTCTCGTATGTGAACGGTGTACACACGTGCTCCGTGGCTACTCCGAAAGAATAGCTGAGTTGGAGTTGAATCCATCGGGCAGTCACTAAGTGACTTGTGGTTACCGTCATGAAAAACCGTCGACTTTTGTATACTATTGATATATGTATATAGAATATACACAATGTACATTTTTTATCCTTTCTAATCCATCGCGTTATTATTTTTCTTATGCTCGTATCCTGTTTATTCAAAGTTTTGCTTTGCAACGCCTGGAATTGGTACGATCACGATGGTCAAGATTAATAAACATGTGCAATTTAAAAATATTTATTGCTCCCTTGTTGCAAGAGCCTGGATGGTTGTTTTTATTTTTGCAATGGCTGTGCGTCGTATGCTAGAAGAAAGAAGATTGACTGTACAAAATCGTTGCGTGCGAATGTCATTTTGGACGGACGTTTGACAAAAGTCGCCAAAAGTGTCATCGTTTATGCTGGCAAACTCTTTGCAATTCGAACGACCTCTTTATTCCGCTTTTTCGTGAGGATTTCATCATGGAACACTTCGATAAAAATACATACTAGTAAATCCATATATATATATATATATAATTTTTGGTATTATGTGCCACACAGAAGATGGTAGAGTAGACTGATTTATAGCGAGGCAATGATTAGGCAACGCGCCTTCGGTAAACGGTCCCTTTATGATCGACTCTTCAGCCGAAACTTTTGTGCATATAAATATATATCTATGGATATATACGAGGATATACCACCGGCTTTGATTTTCGCTTTCATCATTAATCAGATACACAGTCGTGTTGCCTTCGCTTCCCTTTCACGCTACCTCACACGTATATATATGCATCAAAGAGAAAACGAGACGAAGAGTCAAACGAAAACTCACCGAATCGAGCCCTTTGTTGTCATAACAACATCTTCACAGGACCACTGAACTGCAACTGATGGTACTACACAGTATTGTATATGTTGGGGCATTAGCTTGTCCCATCCCCGTCATCGTAACAAAAGATGGACACGGAGAAACAAGAATATTGAAAATCTTCAAACAATTTCTTCAACTTCGATTGTTCACGAAAAAAAAATCATATTCACAAAAGTTTTTGTTCTTCAACTGTTATTAATTTAAAATTCACTTACATTCGAATATATTAAAAGAATAGCCGATTTTTTATTTACTTCTTTGTTTAAAGTAGTAGTCTCACTACAGTCGCGTTCAAAAGTAACTTCAAAAGTGAGTTCAAAAGTGAAAGAAAAGTTAAAAAAAAAAAAAAACTCCGGTCAATTTTCGAAAACTTGGATATAACTTGCGGAATAATCTAATAATGGTAGTTGTTACATCTTACAGAAATCTAAAAACATATAAGCTTTCGGGAAAAATGTTTAATATAATGTTTAGAGTTTCCGAAATAATCACTTTTCCCTATCTAATATACATAACATATACTTTATATCGCTGTATCTTCGAAACTAAGCATTCAAAATTTTTGTAATTTTTTGACAAATTTCGTCATATATACCTCTGTGAATGTCAAAAAAAAATCTGTACAAAAGTTTTGGAATTATTGCGTAAAATGTGAGATTTTCTACCCCTCCCCATAAGAACACATGTAAAACTATGCAATCTTTGATTCCCAATATCTCGAATACGGAACGGTGAATCCTTTCGAAATTTTGCAGGTAATTACATAATAATGTCCTGAATGAGTCGCCAAAATTAAAAAAAATTCTATAGAAAAACGCTTTGGCAAGACTACTACTTTAATCTGCTTGTTTTTAGGACACTTGATTCATCTCTTGCCGAAAACGTACCACTTGTACTACGTGTAGGAAAAACGAGTTTTGAAAATTTCCATAGTTCGAGAAAATGTGTTAAAAAGTTGGTTCGAGTTATCACCTGTTTGTTTTCGCGAGACACGTGATGAAGTGGTTCTTCGCAGCTGAAGACAGTGATACTAATACCACTTAATAGATTTCGTAGCTCGTCGACGCGTAAACTCGTCGGTGTATGGGCTTTTGGAGAAGCGCTGTGGAGAGCTCTTCGGGGACCGAAGGAAGGTTCCCCAGTGTAAACACAAAAGATTAAAATGTGTTTGATCAAAAACTTAGTTGCACACGACTTGTGACTACCGATTCTATGTATATATATACTTTAGTTGTACCTACGAAAGTGTCATACACATTTATCAGCTTCCCCTGGTCCTGTTCAGCCCTTTATTTGTACTATCACTTACCAGGGTTTCGGCGATGATCGCTCTTCTCGTGTTTACTGTTATGTACATGACTTTGTGCCTCTTTCACGAGGCTATCAATGGCTTTTAGTCGCACATGTGAACCACTATAATCAGCAGTGATAAATTCTGGGAGTTGACACATCTACGCATGAAAAAACTGCCGACGCTTATCATACGGCCGATAACTGACACAGTATTGGATGACCAACCAATGATTAAATTAATCATCAATTTATTAATGTTTGGCCAAACATTCATCCCATTAGGGCGACACTAGGCCAATGCTGAGCCGATTGTAAATTTTTCTAGGGTATTTGAAAATGTCACCAATATTAACGTAAAATTAAACAAGAATACTGAGATATCGCAGAATATTCACTTGTCATACATCTGAGACTATTGGACCCTTTTTCTTTCGGCGTTATTATCACATCCATCTAGGTATCCAAATGGAGATGCAGCCAAGCAGAAATTTTTCTCCGAACCTTGTTTCACCGAGAGAGCACCGTATTTTTGGTCGCTATTTTTCTCTGGTTGGATGATCTCGAATATCTCTGGCTTGATTCAAAGTATACACTGTATAAGTTTTTTTCTGAATGACCTAATACAACACAAGGCCACTTTGCAAAAGCTCAGTGTCATCGAGACACCACTGAAGTATCCTCTTTTCATCAGGGGTTCATCGAGGCGTCATTTCGACCCCCCTTGGCTCGTAGCTCATCAATACTCGGATGCTATCCCACATGGATGTTACACGTATAGACATAATACAGGCATATCCATTTATATGTTGTCTAGGGAATGAAAGGACTGATCACTCGAGATTCATACCGGAGCAGGTGTTGCTAGCTCGCAAATAGCAGGAAGCGCATGATTTTGCGGATCTGTCCATGTCGATGATCATACACGGCAGATAATTCGGTTGACGATAGTCTTGGACCCATGATGACGATGTTAGCCCTCGAAAGGACGAAACACCCCATGTGTACGATACTTACGGTTGAATGGTGCGAGACACAGAAAGAGAGAGAGAGAGAGAGAGAGAGAGAGAGACGGAAGCGCTATTGAAGAGCACCAGCCAAAGGGAACATTGAAAGCGCAAGCGATTCGTCACAGATATTATTTGAAGGGTCTGAAGATACACTCCATGTATTGGTACACATATAGTGTTTTTGTACCATC
The DNA here is from genome assembly GCA_963989365.1 of Rhimphoctona megacephalus. NCBI lineage: Eukaryota > Metazoa > Arthropoda > Insecta > Hymenoptera > Ichneumonidae > Rhimphoctona > Rhimphoctona megacephalus. The sequence goes on along the minus strand of OZ022423.1, from coordinate 21,380,189 downwards.
TTTTTTCTGGCTCACTTTTGTCTCCTTTTGCTTAGCTCCGTCCTTTTTTATCATCTCCATTTCTAGTCTCCCCTCTCCTTTATCCTTTCCCTTCTCTAAGCTCAGTGGCACAATACAAGTCAACACGGCTGTCTGCGTAATGAAGTAGTTTCCGAGGGTATATGAATGGGTGCAGGGGTTGAATTGAGGAAGACTCCACTGGCATAGCTGCTCACTGGTGGTTCTCTACTGCCCTTCCAATCGACTATATGTAATATATACATATATGTATCGATGTATATAAATGCTATGTGTTGTAGAATTCGAGAGCGATGTACGTCGAAGGGTGCCTCTAATTGGGGGGTAGGCCACTCTTCCCGCAACCCCCAGTGGGCTCGCGCGAATCTCCGACATATGCTACGCGTAATCCCTCCGATTCGATTCGGCCTGGCGTGTAATAGATAAATAAAGGTTGTGTTTCTATGCCAATTGATGAATACTCTTGAGATTTCTCTCGTGGTCTTCCGAGGATTAGAATAAATATTCATTCGAGTTTGATTTTACGATGATTTATCGTTAAATATAGAAATTCAAGTCTCGGCAATATCATCCGAAATATATTTTTTATTTAGATGGACAATCAAATTCCCTACATCTTTACGGATTATTTTTTTTTTTTACAAAATTTTTATAAACTCTTTTTGGTTTTGTTTTACATAAAATCCCCATCATGTGCAATTTTGTGTCTCATTAAAATTTAGCCTCGAGTGTAGTTTACACTCGCTCTATCATTCATCGTTCACCCTTCCTCGATATCTCTCATCGCAGAAAAAAAATGGGCATATAAAGCGAATTTATCGCCACCGCAATTAGGCTTCATGTATGAAATATCCTGAGTCTTTTTTTTCATTGCTTTTCAACACTTTACAGTAAACGGGTTTTAGGGCGATTCTTGATTGCGACATTAACTCTCTATTGTGCCTAGCACCGCGTCGTTTTTCCGCAGCTTTACCCACGCCGGTTTTTGATTGTTAAGTTTTTTGTGGTTTTTTTTTTATCACTCACCACGTGTTTGTGAAGTCTACAAGCTTGACAACGAACAAGTACATCAAGTCACAGATGTTAGATGTGAAACGGCAAATTTTAATTATAACATATATCATTTTATCTGTATAAATTCGACTTGCTAGATCATAACTGGTTTGATAAAAACATTTTCCCTGAATAATTCATTTCATCAATCACCTTGAAATGCTCCGATAAAAATTTGACTTTGGTACTCAAAATATTTTAATACCTTTTACTGAAACATATGTTCCTAAAGTCGACAACTGTAATAACGGAAAGTTACAGATGTTAAATGTAGCCCGTCGATTCAACATTTTAGCAAATATGATTTAATCTATCGAAATTTCGATTGCTAGCTCAACCGTTTTGACAAAGATATTTTTATATACACCTTTAAAAACATTTGCGACTATATTCCTTTTTATGGGTGTTACAATTTTTTCATATTTTCTGTCGAAATTGCCGATCGAACAGGAAAAAAAATAAATAAAAAATATAAAAGGTGTAAACATGGCGGAAAGCAGCGAAGGCAAAAAGCAAACTTTTTCCTGTCCTCGATGAAGCTGATCTACGAACTGTCATATCCACGTGACTCGGGGAAAACGAACGTTTAGCCCTCGACATCGTTCGTCATATAGCCTCACACCACGAATCCATCTTTTTCCCTCTCTCGCTTTCTCTCGTCCCTCTGTGCCTCTCTTTCGCTCTCGTCTGCTTTAGCTCTGCATCGAACGGTTTGTAGCTCCAGCCGTATCTTCCACGTGACTTCCATGCGCCCTCGTTAGTGTCGGCTTTGGCGTTTTCCGAGAGCAGGAGATCGAGAGCACACTGACGTCATGAAATAACCGAGTACGAGGCCGAATAACCGGCAACCGAAGGTTCGAGGTAGTCAGAAATGCACAAGGGTTGGGGGTGAGGGGTGAAAGAAGAGAAAGATGAAGGACGTGGCGGCAGAAGAGGGAAAAATGGTGAGGTACTACCGTTACAGGGGGATGAGGATTGCGTGGGTTCGATATGCTGTAAGTTCTCGCTAATTGGGGTGGAGCTGCCATCGTTCCGTACACGACGGCAATATTGTAGGGGATGGTTCTACAAAATCGAACTTCTCTTGCTCAATCGTCGAGCAACCATCAGCATCTTCACCCGAGTATTGCTCACGAGCATCCATCGACCCTTCTTCCGGTCCTTCTCTTCGTCTATTTCCCTTCGAGTATCTCACCTCCAAGTGCAAAGTTATTCAGTCACGCATTTAGTATTTTTTCTGAAAATATTTCATATTGAGAAAAAACAGTCAACTTAAGGTAGTTCGGTAGAGTTTGGCCGAGTCCAAATGTAGTCCATTTTTCAAATTTGTAAATGGACGATTAAATTACAAAATCGATTTTCATTGAAAAAAAAGTATCAAATCGCGTTTACTCTTATAAATCATCTAAATGACAATTAAAATTTTATAAGATCTTGGCCTGACTCATGTAGTAACAGATCCGTCGATCGGTGGGAATGTAAACATAACCTCGAAATTTTGCTGCACGATGAATTGATTACGAGCTCTTTCGGGCAGTTTTATTAAAGAAAAATAACTGAACCAACGTAAACGTTCACTCGAAGCTCCAGAAACATGCAATGAGTAGAAAAAACTTAGAAATGAAGCAGCTAGTGGCTAAGAAAGGCACGCGTCTAATTGACATTTCGTACCGGCGGGCATAAATGAGTTGCCATCTTGATCGTCTACTGACTTCCGAGAGAGAAAGAGAAGTTTGAGTCAAGCCGACAGAATTCTGCTATGTGTGTAATTTTATTCGCAATTTCTCAATAATTATACGGTAAATCTAATTAAATTTCTCCTAAAAGATGCTTCACATATCGTAGATTAGAACAATACATTTTTTTCGTGGGTTACACGACAAATTTTTGAGTATTCTCAAACTGAAAGTTCTAACCTACACTATCGTCTACGATCTCCTATGGTCGCAATATATTTTTAACAGCTAATATCTGAAAAACTACACGGTAAAAAGAGTTTAAATTTCACCAACACGTAAAAAAATTATCTTCTTTCGATTCCATGCACAAAAATATATGGTCACATGTGGACCCCAACTCTACCGTACTACCTTAAATTTGGCTTCTACAAAAAGCAATTTTCAATAGAAGCACTTGGGGTGATATCATTTTCAAATTATTTTATTATAGTTTCGATTAAAAAAACTAGTACCAAAAATTTGTCTGGAATTAAGATGTCCTTTTAAAGAATTTCGGACATGATCATAATATCTTGTCATTAATATTAACATGATTTGTCGGATCATAGTTTAGCGAAACAGGACTAGCAGCCATTCGGACTAACTTCTGTCCACAGATATCACATTTATTCAAACTAAGAGGCAAAAGTATGGGTACACCAGTATAACATCCAGCGTAACGTAATCAATCAATTATCGCGTGCAGTGATCGATGTGCATTTGTTTGTCACGCCAGTTAGCCACCCCTATCGGTCTAATCAAGCAAATAACCCGTTTCGAGCTTGGCCCAGCGTGTGTGATACATCGTGTATTTACTGAGTGCTACAATCCGATGAGCACACACATGTGTGAATTATTCGCAGACTATGAAGAATCCATAGGGATTTAGATGTGCATTAATTGGAGTTTGATATTCATTAAAAAATGACAAACTACTTTTATTTATCAATAAAAAAAACAATCATCCTGTCAAAAAATACATTTGTACGTGGAGAGTAGACAATTAGCATAAACGAAGGATCGAAACTACACATAATCGTGTTGGGTCACGCAATGTCTACCACAATCCACGCTGATTCTAGTGTCCTTTGAATAAGTTTCGGATCTTTCTCTGTCATTCTCTCTTTTTATTCTGATAGATTGAATACGAATGTAAAATGTCGGAGAATATGTATATATATATATATATATACATACACACACACACACACATATATATATATATATATATATACTGAACACTATAATAAGCTTCTGGCTCTAGCTCACGTGACAAAAGGTACGCCACCGGTTAATGTGGGGTGACGTGTGTTTATAAACACATCGGGCAAATGGGCCGATAGGGTCGAGGATAGGCGGGGTTGTATGAAGTGTATCAACAGTGATACATCCTTATACACGCACCTATAACACCTAGCCATTTAATTTCTTAATAGTATGCAAAACATTTACATCGGTGGACGATTTATTGAAACAACGAATTTGTAGCCAGTTTGCTTTGATACACATCTTCATCACCCAATTGTTCAAGAAGGTACACGCGATAACTATTTTTCATTCAAGGTCCAAGGAAATGAGCTATAGTGTATCCGAATATTCCTACGGGGAATGTAACATCATAATAGCAACAAAATAACATACTTTTTCCTCTTATGTTTCTTCTTCTTTCATTTTTACCATGCTGCAATGTGCCAACAGTTTGTTATTTTTAAAATCTCTTTTTCCGCCCATGAAACTTGACACTGACGTTATCCGAATAGCCTCTTTTCTACTCATCATAGCGGCTTGGTCGTTGGTATAGAATAGAATCGGACCTCCCTCTTCCTCGCCTGCACCATCGCCATCCATTTTTACTCAGTTTCTACCCGTTCTCGGATTCACCCCCTTACCGTGTTTACGTATACAGGGCGTTCAAAAAATCGTAGGACATCTCATTATTCTTGAAAATATGCTCCGGGCAAAAAAATGTTTTTAGTAAAAGTAAAACAATAGTAAATAAATATGTAAATAATAGTAATCGTAATAATACTAATAATAATACATAATAATAGTAATCGTCAATAAATATGTAAAGTAATAAAAGGAATACAAGTTTCAAAAATCTATTTGATAGCCGCAGAATTAGCCTGCCTTCGGACCCCCTTTCAAAGGAAATAGAGCTACTTTAAAATTTCAAAAGGGAACCCCATTTTTTAATGTATTGTCTGATTCCACCTATGAAAAAAAGAAACTTTTGTACTTAACATTTGAAATTGTCGGCAATAATAACACGTTGTTGTGCTACACGGCAAATAAAATTATACTCATCTTCTACACATGATTGTAGAATATCTAAACCTTCATTTTCATTAGTACTTTAGTAGACTTAGCTGATTTTGGATGGTTCTTAACATAAATAACTTGTTGAAAATCTTCTACAGTAGGCCTTCTGGAATTGTGATTATTACAATGCCGAAAAGTTGCTTTTAATACTTATATCGTTTATCCTTACGACCTTTGCCTATTGTCCCATCTCATCATCAACAGCGATATTCGCTGCCAATCAGTGAGCTCATCCACTTTAAACAAATTGAGCTCCTGTAGCCAAAAATGTTCTTATCAAATGAAAACCCCCACTCATCAATGAAACCCAATCATTCTGTTATTTGGACAATGTTATTGTCGAAAAGTTAAAATGGATGCATTCGTAATTAATTCAGATGGCGATTTTTTGTGCACCGCCTATGAACCAAGCGTTACGTGTTTCAGCCAAGCTCAAACGCTTATAACTCCTGATAAATGCATAATTTGAAAATAGTTTATCATGGTAAAAGTGCGGAAAACAATGAATTCTATCAACGAGTGTGATTTACATCATAAGACGAGGTAAACTCGACAATTTACGCGCGATTTAATTCGTTCTCTTTTTGCACGTATCGCATACATTATTTTTGGCAATGTCGGTATCAAAAGTTCGATTCGAGATTCAACAACCGATCGGAATTAAATTGCAGCTTATACGTATGACGGTTAACTTGACGTTTCGTGTCGCATGAATTCGGCTATATTCAAGTTTGTCATATCCATTCAGAATTGTAGAACAAAAAACGCTCAACTGTGTGAAAAGAGATTGTTATTCCGTGAATCAATACGATAAAGTGAGGTATGAATAGAGTTTTTTTTTCGTGTATCAAGGCAGTAAAGTGAGCTATGAACAGAGTGTTTTTCGCACTAATGCAGAAAAGAATGGACCGTTAAGGAATCGACCACTATCCACGTGCTATACATCTATCGAAAATCGCCCTTTCGGGGCCGGTATTATAAAAACATGTTCTAGACCGCCAAAAGTTTCCTGTTTCCAAATAAGAATATGAGAAATGAGAAGAAATAGAATAGAAATACGAATATGCAATAACAAAAAAGGTTCCCGACTGAAAGGTCAAAGTTGTCGTCTATTTTCCTAAAGGGCCCTTTAATTTTGTCTAGATTTTATATAGCTTTTTATACCATCAAACTTTTATTTAAAACATTTTTCTGTCCCACGTGAATTTCTGGGAAAAAAACAGCTTTTTTGAGCGTCGTTTACTCCTGATGAATGCACGAATCGAAAATAATGTTTTTTACCGAAATTTTTTATTTTTATAGGTAAATAGGAGGAGGGGGGGGGGGGGAGGAGGCATTTTCTGCCATTAAATAGATTTTTCGGAACCATCAAACTTTATTGCAAATATTTGTTTGTCCAACACATATTTTCGGAAATAATTGGGTGTCCCTCGACTTTTTGAACACCCTATATGTGTATATACGTATTTACAAATATATATATATACGCATATATGCACCCTCCATCTCTTGCACCCTTCCACAAGCGCGAAGAATGAAATTACCTTCGTTACTCGAAACGTGCCTATTCCCAAGCCTCCGCTTGTATACGGCTCGAGACCATCACTCCAGTTCACTCCGTTTTTCTCTTCACTCTTTCTCTTCATTTTTTTGCCTTCTCGTCTCTCGCTCCTGCCGCTTCCATCCCCCTTTCTACAACTATGCTTCTCTCTGTTCCAATTTATATATGTCTGTATTTGTACACCATCGCGATTGTTTCTTTTTCTCCTCTGTGTCTGTACAAAAGTGTACACTCTGAGATATTTCATGTAGCAAATTTGATATATATTTGTACAACAGTATATCTTCACCCAGAGGTCAATCCTCCAACAGAGGGTAGGAAGAAAAACAGTTTGTGGTAATGGTTATTCCCGGATTATACTTTCTATAACAAGGTCCAGTTTATTCGACCACGAAAAAATATACAATCTTTATCGCTCTGACACGTGACCCAGCATCCAGAACATCTTCTCCTACATGCTGTGTTTGATATTTTATTGGACGTTGAGAGAAAAAATTGTTCTACTGGTGGTTATTGATAAGTATAGTAAATGATGTTGGAAAAACGTGAAGTAGTTTAGGAAAAGTTTGAAGTTTAGTTTTACGTTGTGAACTTGCAATTATGAACCTACGCCGAAGATGATTAATGGCAAAAAAACGAATCTCTCTGTAATACACGATCACACACTTGTGGATATTTGGTCAAAGTAGGCTCTTTATTCTCATATATTCCATAGGTATATACTACATGTATAATAAACTCTAGCATTGTTCTTCAAGAGGGGACCCTGTCAAAACTGCTATTGCAGATTTGCTACGCGACCCCGGAGCCCGAGCCCTTCAGAGTTCACGAAAACGAGGGGCGAACCGGTAACAGGGAGACCCGATAATCTTCGTCGTTTCGGTGAAATTGAATAGCTTTATTATCCCGTTAGGAAATACGCTTGGAACTCGATTGAAGCGTGTAGTTACAATTTATGTATGATAAACCCCCAGGATGCTGGGGTGAAAAACTTGCGATGTATCTTTTTCAACTTGGAGGAGTGTGAAACATTGGAGAAAATCAAAAGTGAACGATGAAATTAATCTTTTTGGAGTAAGAAATGAAGAATCAAAATTTTTGAGAAAATCTTATCAAAACCTGGTAAAATTGATTTGCTGGCGATACGAGATTCTTTTCATCCAATTTTTCTAAGAGTTCGGAGCAAATTCCCTCATTTTTTCCTCCATAATAAATGTACAAGAAAGACAACCCTGCTGACCACATTTGATGAATGTCTTACGAGCGTTAGGCTCGCGGAAACGGTTCAAGTTCTCTGACACGCCCAGTGTTCCTACTTCTACACATCATTATATAGGCCAACTTATGTGTTAGTAGCTTCCAGTTGGAGCTTCGAAATTATTCATACACGTTGAGTCTTCATACGTGCGTCGGTAGCTTCTGAGCGGGTTTGCATACAAGCGTCTTTGCCGATCGCAGCCCTTCCCTATAGAAAAAGGAAAAAGAACGTTTAGGCCCTTACCACCAAAAAAAAGGTTCGCTCAAGGTGGCGCGGGTTCCCTTTGCGGTAACACCCCCACAGACGTATCGCGTGTCAAAAACACAAGGGCCTGGCGCCATGATATCGTATTCTCTTCCTTCCTTTTTGTAAGGATCTTGCCGCCGCCGTTGCAGCCCTTTTTTCGCAGATATAAAGGACCGAAGAAAGCGAGATGAAACACAAGCGGTTCTAGTTTATTTTTTTCCTCAATTGTTTACTTTGTAGATAATTTCTTTTATTTCCATAAATATGGCACCCAAAAATAAAGGAAATAAATTTCATAAACTTTTGAACCAGTATATCCTTCGTTACGGGATCGTCCAAGCTTCAACCCTTGCAATAATTTTACTTCATAGACACTGAAAACTCGTAAAGCAAGCAAATATACTGATTATTCAAAAATAACTATACGTTATGGACGTTACGAGGTCGGCTTCTTTAACTTGATCGTTTCTGCGGAAGAAGGTGTTGCCGTACGTCACTCTTTCATAAAAGGGCTTTCCGATCGACCACCCGTCGGTAGATTTATACTTCCGAGAGGTGTGCTCAAGCGCCCCGAACCGAAAGCTATCTCACGGACGTTTCACGATCCGAGACCGCTGGGGTTAACCAGTTTTATAGACCCGAACATCACACGCAGTCTTCCTGTATGCAAATATTTTGAAATAAAATTTACCGATGGATATAATAACTTCCATCAGGATCGACAGTCGATAATTATACATTGGCAAAATAAACTGCAATTTTGGGACAAACTTGGTGAGTCTCCATTGAAATATCGGAGTAAGGACAACACCACTTTCTAAGTCAATAAAAATCTACTTTAAAATCCCAAAAGTGGTCCCGGAAGGTCTCGATTATTTTTTGAGGTTTAAAGTGTCACCATTTCTTCAAAATATGAGTAATCGAGATGAATAAACAACGTTTTTCTTCGATGTTTCATTAGCTTCTCAGAGAATTAAAAAAAAAATTGATTTCTCAGCGAGTAATTGGAAAATTGTCGAAACAGGGATCAAAAAAGTGGTTTTTCGGAGTCTTCTCATGAACATTTGAAGCTAAGGACAAACGATTGATATTCTCGGTATTTTTGGATCCAAATACAACGAATTAAGTTGCTAAAAAAAAGTAGACCGTTTAAACTTTATCGATATCTTGATCACTTGACGAAAGTGGCCGCAGCGTTTTTTTTATTGAACGTTGATACTTCACTGGATGCTCGTTCGATGCGCATTTGAATCCCCTTCGAATGAGTACGAGATTTCTGTGTTTATCTGCATTTATCAATTTTTTGCGAATTTTTTAAGTTGACGAATGATTTTCAATACAAGAACACTTAAAAGTAGTTGTACCCCACAGAGACCAGTGAAAGGCACAAACGCTGTCACCGTTTCGTCTACAATTTCTTCGTGGTATATGCAGAAAGAGAAGACTAACGCCCATAATTCAGGGTGCACAAGGAAGGGAGCTACGGATGCTTGTGAGTAATGTAACACCGCATATATAGTCCAAAACCATTCATTTTCTCATTCTGTCCTCCACTTCTATATTTCCTTTTTTCAACAAGGCCGAAGCACACGTCCATCGGCTTGACTCCTGAACCATTGCATCCTTTTCCATCTGCGTACATTGAGGGTGGACACGAACAGGAATTTGAATTGGGATCTATTATAATGAACAAACATTGTTTCAGTTAGTACATAGGTTCAAAATTTCGTTAATTCTGTCGTCTTTCAAATTATGATTTATATTCAAGGCATGTGCTTTTGAAGATTCGCAGACAGAAATCTTTTGTACACCAAATCGAGGTGATAAATATTCTTCTGGCCATTCGTTATCGGAGCATCATCCTCACGCGCGTGCATATTTGAACTTAGCCATAATGCATCCATGTAAAAATCCATGTACATATATATATATATATATATATATATATATATAATATGTGTGTATGAAGAGGAGTCAGTCCGGATACGGGGGATGAATGGGTTCTATTGATTCGAGTTATTAATTCCTCGTTGAATTATGGTGGCCCGAGGGTGTTTGCGGGTTTCAAGTATAACAAGATGGAAGACCCCTCTGAGTCTCGTGCTCATACTGATATAAACATATTTATTTTATATATTACACGCTTACTACATGTGATCACGCGATATTAATTGTAGAGTCGATATCGCTTTCAGACCTATATATAGATATATATTTTCAAAACTCGGTTGTCGTATAAAATCGAAGATCTCTTAAAAAGTAAACACACAAATTCCCATTGAATGTGGGGATAATAAAAATATAGATATCCTATTTGGTAAGGAGATTTTATCAAAGCAGGCAATTTCATAGTCGATAAACCAAGTTCCCATATGCACTGGAAGTTGCTGATTTTATTTTACGATTTTTCGAGCTTCCCAACCCCCCTTAAATCACTTTGACACTTCGGATACTACTAGTGAGGAAGGCTTCGACTGTTCCTTCGAAGTTAGTAGGAACGCGGTGTACGTAAATATCTGAGTTTGCATCTTATATCTATTCGGGGCTATATACAAGATGCACGAACTATACAGGCAGGAGAAAACATCTTTGAGAGCAATAGAGAGAGAGAGGGAGAGAGAGAGAGATATGGATAGTATACATCACTCGCCCTGGTGTTTGTCGATCGTCCGTCGTACTCAGCAGGTGCTCGCTTTAATATTTACTGTGACCCATGAACTTAGAGCCCCGCTTCAATATACGTTTTCCCCCGGTTATGTTCCTATGAGCGAACTTACCGCTGGCAAAGAATGAAGTCTACATGAGAAATCTACGACGAGAGAGACGCTATCGACATGGGCAAAAGTTTCGTGGACAACGCGAGCTCAACTTGTATACTATATGTCCTGATATTTCCCTAGGACCGATTTACGAGTCGCCCGCATCACAGCTGTGAACGAGAAGTAACGATCTGTAAAGAGGTTTGTAAAGTTGGCGGTTAGCAAAAACCCCCCGCTGTGGGGCCTCCTTGGGTGCTCACAACACTGTCGAGAATTCACTGACCCAGGCTTTTGAATACTCCGCGAACACCGATATCCCTCCATCTATAACACACTTAGTGGTTTCCTCGAGTTTCACGCCTCACCAACCCCTCGTGCAGTTTTTTTGGAAACACCGATCGTTCTCAACTATTTTACTTTTTGTTAATACTTCGGAATGAACGCTAACATCGACTATTATGAAAGTTCTGTTTCGAAATCACATTGAAGGTGGATATAATTATAAAACTATTTTTATACTGAAATTTATGGTTTAATACTTTGTGTTACGCTCGAACGCCGGAAGAATTGTTTAAATTCTATCTATAACGGATATATTTCATTTTCAGTAAAACTTAAATTTACTTTATTCATAATATAAGAATTTCATGTTGCTTTCACGATTTTCACATAATTTCTCAAATAATATTTCTGCGGTGTGTTCATTGCATTTTTTTCCATAGGACCGGAAGAAAAAGCAAATTTTACCTAACGCTTAAAAAAGATTGCACAAAATTTGACTTATCGACTTATCGAGCGAGAATATCAGGAATAATCTTCTATAACTAGTCAACCGTTTTATTTCTTGGTATGATGTTCGTTCGATCAATCATAATTCTCGAAAAACCGGTCATCAGCGATTGAGACGAAGAGTGAAACTCTTGTGAATCAACTTTCAATACTTCGATCTCGTTTATTCTCACGAGAAAATTATTGTGAAATCGACCCAAAAAATATATCGCGATTATTTTTGTTTAAATTCTTTATTTCCATTTTTTATCACCGAATCAAGAATGCATCATGAGACAAGGCATTTTTGACGAAGAAGAGTGGACGATTCATTTTGCGATGGGTACGAGATGAGCTCGTAATCGGAGACAGGAATAAGGAAATGAATCTTGAGGAAATATGCGCAAGTCTCGGGAAGGGCGTTTGCTAACGCGTCTGGTTTGTCGTTCCTGTGCGAGAACACACATCCAGGAGGATCATCGATCATCTCGGAAAGTCGAGAAAGCGAAATCTCGTCTCTCCCACGCAACAACAGGCTCATGTTATGTTCGTTTATATATAAATATAGATGCATATATATATTTATATATAAAAGTTCTTTTTCTTAGGAGACAAGATGAAAGAGTCGAATATATTCCATGTAGGAGAATGAACAAGAAAATTACTGATAAGCTTCATGACAGTAAAGTATTGTTTATATGCGTTATAAAACAGTCATATCCACCCAATGAGAATAATTTAAATCCTAAAATGTTGCATCAAAAATGACACTTCGAAGAAATTCATAAGTTTTTCACAAAAAATTATTGTACAGTTTCTTCAAACTTATATTTTCCAACATCCAGATGGAGTTACGAAAAAAAAAAAAAAATAGTGCACCCACTCGATTCTTAATCGCGAAAGAATCTTGAATCTTGAAAGACATCGCTGCTGGCTGGATGGAAACGAGAACGAAGGAAGAACGGAAGAGAAGCTGACAGAAAGGTATAGAAGTAAAAGGCAAAAGAGAATCAGTGAAGAAGCAGAGGCGAACGAAAAAGTAAAAGAAGGATAAAGAAGAGGTGAGTGCAGCGCAGCAGGTCTCGTCCATTGAGACCACACGCAAACGCAGTGGAATCCGCTGTTGCTTCTGCTGTTTCTGCTCTGTAGAATGGCAAAGAGGGTTTGTGCCATTGTACCATTACCGCGACACGAGCGCCGCGCGCGCTTATTTCATTCCGTGTGTCGAGCCGCCCCCTCGCCACTCTGACTTTTCTCTCTGGCTACTGGAAGACGAAAAAAATAAAATAACAACAAAAAAGAGAAGAGAAAACAGAAAGAGTAGAGAGAGAGAGAGAGAGAGAGAGAGAGAGAGAGAGAGAGAGAGAGAGAGAGAGAGAGAAGGAGAGAGAGAGAGAGAGAGAGGAGGAAACGGCTTCCATGGACCCCTCTATCGGGGTACACACGCTATAACGTATGAATGTAACATCCGCACGCATCGCCACCGACATTTTTCATTTTGCCGGACATACAAGGTCTCTGTATGTGTAAAACTCTCAAACTGTAAGAAATCTCACATTAGTATAAGTTCCTCACAGCAACATAAAATATATAGATATACCAAAAGAGATTGAAAAAAACCATTTCTAAATCGTTTCCAAACTCGTTGCAACGGATATTTTTTCTCTTTATAATGCCACACTCTACATATTTAGTCGGAGAGCTTGTATGTCTCTTTGCTAAAGAGTTGTTTTTGCGATTATTGGGATTCTCCCGTACAGGGCATCAATAACAACCCCACCAGATTTGTGAAAGTTCTCATTGTTTCGATTTCTCGTGGTTGTACAGACGCTTGCTCGCTAACTCCTTGCTTTTTACTGCGAGGTTACAATAATATATATTGATATAGGCATTCGGTGGGACGCATTGTTTATAAAGCAGTCGACCGTGAACACTCGAAGTTATCGACAGCAAAACTTAGAAGAAAATATCATATGTATATATATTATATAGATATTTATGTATAAATGGTATTTATGTTTGTATTTGAATGAGCATTGAAGTCAATTAATGGACATTTATACGATTAATTGAAATCCTAACTGTGCATCTCATTTACTACTGACGCTAGCAGCACACGAGCAGCACTAATATGTTTTTGTAGTTCGAATTTCTAAAAAAAATACTACGAACAACAAACCACAGATCCAAGGAAATTTTGAAAATTGGAAATGCTGTCAATTTGAAAAAGAAAAATGGATATTCAAATAAACTAAGTGGCATTTTATTTTATAAAAATAAACTTCGTGGGAAATTTTTAAAGAAGACCAAGTTACAGTTAAAAAATTACGAAACGAAACGTTCCTTGATATTTTGTCATAAATAATTCGCGGTAAAAAAAAGTTTTCCAATTTGCACTCTTTATCCAAATTGCATTTCAATTAACTCTGTCAAAAATCGAAATCAATATAATCCTTTACGATATCTGACAACTGAATTAAGGCGACTGAACTTAAAAGTGCTTGGCAGACTCGCATTTACTGTTTTATCGCCTCTTCTATCAGATACACAAGATCCATGATACTCTTGGACGTGTGTAATGCGTTAACATATATCTGCAGTGTCTGACAAAAACCCGGTATAATAGTTGCGAATTGCGTCAAGACAGCGAGACGAGAATCAACGATAAAGCTGAGCTCATCGCTCCAGGGACTTACGGGACTCCACGACGTACTTCCGTTTCACAGTGAAACAGTGTAACAAACGGTACAAGGAATTGCGAACGTACCACCCGCCATGGACTATATGTAAATTTCGATTGTTACCAAGGTCAGATAGTAACTCTAGTCGCAAACCGGCAAATACGTGGTCTATCTATAGATATACACATATAAATATATATATTTATATATATGAAAGATATACAAAAAGAATCAACATGCGAGTTCGCTGAGCGAGCTTTGCTAAACCTAGCTGTGGCAACAGGGATATTCCAGACTATCCGTGACTTCCGTGAGCGATTTTTCTGCATCTTTCGTCCTCGACAATATCGTAGCTAAATCTGTTGAGGCTATAAATCGTATTGTTACCTTTAAGACGAACAAATCGACGCATCGAATATTCTTATCGTCGATCTTCCATTTTTCACTTTTAATCTCTTTGACTGCGATTGCGAAAAATAAAATAGTTTTTGCGATCGATTCTGAAGGAGTGAACATTTTTTGAAGTTACTGTACAGATAATAAAAAGATTTCGAACGAAAAATCGATTATTCCTTGCATCGGTAGACTCTGACTCACCAAGAGTTCTCGACTCCCAGTTGTATTATCCTTTCGTCAATCTTTCAACTTTTGGCTTACATCGAGCCAAACGCAAGAGAAGATTCGAAGACACGAAGGTAAACGGGAAGAAGGGCTTCCTGATATTCCTTAACGTAAAATACACTCGTCGATACTCCCACGAGGTTTGGAGCGTGGGCTACGAGACAATCGCCACCCACGAGATTCTCATTCTACTCTGCCGAAGGGTCTGTATATTCGTATATTTATTCTGTTTGTATGTGAACTATGCTATAACAGGGACTATATAGTAGCAGATGTGGGGTCCACTTGGGAGATCGAAGATTTACGATTTTCTTGAATTATTGCCAATTAATTAAGTTCACGAAGATGACCGGTATTGGCAGGTCAATGGGATGAGGATGAGGATCATAACGAGAGTCTGAGGATGCCGATTTTGAAGTTGCTTTCCGGTCTCAGGTTTGCATCAATTTTGAGGCCCGAGAGTTGCAAAAAAACAACCAAAAAACAATTGCTAGTTCAATCAATTCATCAAAATGGTGTGGACGGAAAAAAATGTTTCAAATGAGTGGTCCTTCAACTGCTTATCCCAACAGCCTCATAAACAAATAATGAACAGGCTAATTTCTGGTTTATTTGAAAGAAAGCGTAAGAAGAAACTGCTGCTAATTATCATCGGCACTAGGAGTAACGTCAGTTGCCAAGCTTATTGACTCTGGAAAAGGGGCGGGAATAGTCGACATACTTGCATGACGTCAGAGTCATTGAGCCACGAAAAAAAGAAGTCATCACAGATTACTTAGCGATCCGGAGAGTTTCTTACTTCCCGATACATCATGGGTGGCCCTTTCTCGGTCTATTTCTTCCTCACCATGTCTCCACAACGATACTTTCTCATTACCACAACGAGATGAGAGGGAAAAAATGAAATGTGGATGATGCTAGGTTAGTTGAAAGGCTCAGGATAGCTCGTTGATTCACTCGATCATGTAAAAATTTCCAACGTTGACGCCCAGTCAGGAAGCCCCATGGAATCTTTAGCTTGGTTGAAGTAGTCTCGGTGGTCCATTCGCAATAGATTTTCATCCGTAACGATCGAAGCGGTTCTTGTAAAAAAAAGGGAAAGAGGCTGGTAAAAGACAGTATCTTAAAATTTTTATGAACCATGTACGTATTCGATATATCAAGGAACCATTTTGCCATGTGGCCAACAGCTTTTTGGACAACGTCTGACCGACGTAATCGTCAGTTCAGGCTCTCCAAGTGAGGAAAAAAGGGAAAGACATGACTGTGTTCTCGGTAACAGGAAATTAATGTACTTTGAAAATTAATGATCATGCGGTGTGTTGTCTCTGATATGTTGCTCTTTCTCTCCCTTTCACATACTCTCTCCCGTCCCGAGTCTTCTCTTTCCGCTCCAATTGCATCGAGGATCTTCTAGACCTAAGAACAGGGCTCTCCTAGTCCTAACTTTGCCTTCTTAAACGTAACGACTCTTACGGCCCATCTATATTTAGGTATGTTTTTCACGCAGATTCATGGTCACCCTTCAATGTGTGGTCTTTTCGATCCGTTGAAATTCTTTTTTTTTCGTTCAAAAGATGGATCTGGTGGCACCAAGCAGATATTTCTTTTTGTTCAACCCTTTCTTTGGAGTTCCTGTAATTGTCAAGGCCTAAAGAATCAAAAGGGTATAAAATGTATGCACAGCAAAAAAAAATATAAAGAAACTTGCGAGCCAAATTTGAATATGATTTATCGACGTGTTCTTGTAAAATAAAATACTAAAAACAACCTAATTTTCTTCGTTTCAAACCTGCGACTAGTTTGAAGTTTCGAAAGCCTCTATTGAGGCAAACTCCCGAGTCTCAGAATCTCTTTTCGAGAAGGACAGAATGAGTAGACACACACGGGCGTTGCAATAAATTCAAACGATACGGCAAACACACTCGTGGTTCGCGGTGAGTGTATCGAAACCTCGAAACCCTAAATCAAGATGAGAGCAACGGGGCAACAAAACGTATGAGAGAGCAAAGAGAATGAGAAGAGAGAAATAGAAGCCTCGTTCCTGGCTGCTTCACCGTATATTTCTTCTTTTCGTTTGGCTTTTCTCTCACTCGAAAACGATCACGCGGCCCTTCATATGGTGTCTGGATAAATAAACAAACACAGATTAGTTTCACGAGAGAGGGTAGAGCGTAAATCATCGAGAGAGACTCGTTACCGGCATGCATCTAGACAGAGGTATAGCACGTAGATGATATACATATATTTATAAATATAGGGATATATTTATAAACACAAATATAAATATAAACACGTATATTCGATGGAAGATCATTGGCGATTTGTTGCATCGACGAGATATAGAAAAAACAAACGAGAGAGAAAGAGAGGATCGAAGATAAACTTCTTATATGGACGTGCAAAGAAGAGTGAGCCTATCGAAGCCTCCATATCTACGATATCATATATAAACACAAAACTTAATTTATCGTAGCATATTCTTAGACTCGACTAGCTTTTGCATCATCCTCGCAATTATTACCTTCGAGCATTGGCTAATCAATTTCTTTTTTCTTCTCCTACCGATGCATTTATGCATTTTTTCCCCATTTTGCCCTCGAGAACTTCATAACGGTTGTACTGGAATTCTGTATACACGCATAGACCAAGCCAGATGCAGTTAAGTTATAACCGTGAGTCATGAAACTTCGCCGTTTTTAAATAACGTATAACGTAACGAAAACATTTTAACTATATGGAGAATTTATCATTTATTCCGAGTTCGTGAACTTTGATCTCTTTCGAAGCAAGTGAAAAAACGTTACGTCGTATTTCAAAATTGTTATGAGAATTCGTGATAATTCAATATAAATTTATTTATTTATTGCGTGTGAAGATAAAACTCTTCACGAATTAAACGAAAAGGAAAGATTTTTCGAAGCCTTCCAATGAATAAATGGGTCCAAAGTTTAAGGAAGTTAATTGGAAGCAAATTTTTAATACAATTTATTACATTAGTTGAAAATTGCATTGAAGCTCTACTTCGACGTGATTAATACGTCATCATACCGAGCATTCTTTTAATTTATGTGTCCCGAGTGCTGCTCTATCGCTACGAGCTACGTGATTAAGCCGTAAAACGCTCTCGTTAAACAGGTCTACAATAATCGAATGTTTCGCGGTTCAGCAACAAAACACACGTACACACTCACCAATAATCATACATATAGTATACATCATCGAGAGAATTGCCACGTGGAGGCTTCGCTTCGTCATATGATCGACGAGACGCGAAGAGTTACGCGGATTGTGCACCTGTGCGTTAATGGATGGAGTTCGATGATGGAACGAGGCCACAGATATTCTAGCATAGATCACTCACATGAAAATATACACGTGAAAGCACGCATATAGGGATTTAATCTACATGTGTGTATAGAATATATTGATAGTACAATGAAATCTACGATATATCGATATAATATCTATACACACGAGGCAGGTACAAAATTCACGCATATACAAATACTCTGAATAACTAACGAGAATCTATCTCTCCCTCTCTCTTGCCTGTAAGCTGCCAATTAACGAGCTCCGAGTCTTACACGAGATCGGTCATCAATTAATTTACATTCGTTGCTTCGCCCCTCTCCCCTCTCTTCTATGACATCGCTTTTCCGTCGCTACGTGATTCGTCGTTATAACCACCCTGCAGAGACAGATTTTTATCCCCATATTTATTTTGTCATCATCCACCCTACTATATTCTCGAACCTCCACGATCTATCGCCTATGTACATCAAAAATCCTCTCTCGTTCCGGTCCGCTGATTCGCAGGTGGCTAAACGTACGTTGATCCACTTGACGGGTCTGCTTCTCGTTTAGATTCATGTACCCAAACCATCTGCTTTCGTGGGCATTAAACCGTCCTTTGATATTTTTCATGAGATGCAAGATCGTTGAATAATATACGGATCAAAATATAAAATGAAATTATATATATTTGTATAGTCGTATCATCCATAACGTGCTCTCTTTTTTGTGCAATTTGCTGTGAGCACAAAGATACCATTTATTTTTTGAGATTATTATCTGTTTAAGTATTTATTTCATTTTACATTAATTTATTTAATAATGTAATAATTAATTATTCAACGTTGGCAACTAAATCTCATGTATATTTTTTTAATTACTGTGATTCTTGTATTTAATTAAGATTTAGCAATATTGTAAAGAACGATTTTAATGGCAACTAATTTTTATTCTTCCATAGGAAAGGCTCTTGAAAAATCACCATTCCTTTTTCAGACTCTTTACAGTGGATGTAACATACGAGAATGGAGAATAAGTAAGCAATAATCGTGAACGTGACTATCAGTGGAAATTTCTTACTAAACGCATCCAACTGCTACCGTATATTTTATCCATAAAAAAAAAAATAGATGAAATATCGCTTGGCGGTGTGAGAGAAATTCGCTCTTTCATATCATCCATGAAGTTAAAGAAGAAGCCTCCGGTTACGTTTCACACTCTTCGAATGGTCATTTTAACTTCGGGGACAAAAACATTCAGCAACGAGCAGAACCGCCGCACCATGCGCATCTTAAAAGCTTTGAAGTTTCGTTTGCAAAGATTTCGTAACGAAGCAGTCATTGCGCTTCTGTTTTGCACCCTTTCGCCTATACGTGAGATGACGAAAACAGCAAAATAAACGAAAAAAAAAATTGTTTTTTTTTTAACGCCTTCCTTCAAAGAGCACTCATTGCAGTCTGTATCTCAGGAAATTTACTGAAAGGCGTTCTCATTCGTAACGTTTTCATACTTACGTATAAATATCCAAAAAGCCACGTTTTCACTGACCGAAGAAGTTCGCGTACTTTTTCAGGCATTCAAATTTTGGTGTTGTTGAATTTAATTTTTAATAAAATCTGTTTCAAGCTACAAGAAAATTACATACTCTTTTTACAGGTGAAATTAAATAAACTACACATACTTTTGATTCGAGCAAATCTAAAAGTAAATTTAAAAAACCAAATCTTCAATCTCAGTAAAAAATTGATAAAAAACGAACGAGGGACACAGTAAAAAAACTACAAGTGCTAAGAAAAAATGATATTAAGGAGGTTATAGCGTTTCTCATGTAAAAATTATTTTCCAACTTTACAGAATAAAATTTTGTAAATAGAAAGCTTCATATGGTATTAAACTTCTGGCGGAATATGCCGATGATTCATCGTCTCAAAATTGAGATATGTATTGCTGAATTTCGCAATTTTTTTAAGGCTTCCATAAGAGCTCATGTTAAACTTGTCATTTTCAACAATGAATATCTCGATTACTAGACGGTGAAACCTCTCCAAATTTTTCACACATAATTAAATGCTGTTCAAGAAGATTCACGCCAAATTTCAATACATTAACTTGGAATAATCAAATATAATGTATTTTTCGTATGATGTCATATAAATATCGATACAACTTCCTTAACAGACACGTTCGTGGTTGATTGATATCTTAATGAAGGGACAAACGCGATGCATCGTTGATAATGAAGCATCGCATGAAGCTTATCGTACGAAGTGACGATGACGATTAAGATGCAATGGCGTACAACGCTCAATATAAAAACAAAATTTATGTATGTAAATATAGATATCTATGTTCGTGTATATGGATATCAGCATTTATACACACATATATTCGAACATATGAGATCATTATAGTTGTTAATATCGTGGTGTTCTATTGGTGCGTCCGGGGAAAATGAGCTGGCACCAACGGAGCGTAGAGCGCCACCGATAAACGATTCTCTATAATAATTAATTTTAATTAATTAGCCGATGATCAGGTCGACGTCGGAGGCGATAAAACCCGAGAGAGTACCGCAGAGTGTTGCAGCGTTGGTGGGCATCGAGCAATTCTTGCGTCACTCTCTCTCGCATCACGGACGATTTGTTACGTATCAACAGACTAATACTATAGCTACATATATATAATAAATAAATATCTATGTATATAGACACGTAAGTATCGGAAAGCTGTTATACAGCAGCTGTGAGATCTGAAGCCATCAGGAGAGCCCGATGACTCTCGATCCGCATCCTTCTACGGGACCCAGCGTTTTGCCCCTCCGATCACTGGCCTCTGCTCGTTTATGCTAGTGGGCGTGTGTATGTGTTAAATCGGGAGAAACTGGCGTGAAACATGGATTAGCTGAGATATTGACACACCTTACATGGCATCAAGGTGCGTACGAGAACGATGAACTGAAATTATGTAAATTGTTAGAAAAACGAAGATAAGATCGACAATTAGAGGCTCTGAGCAACGACCTATTTACAAACTCGATTCATCGAGCTATTTGGAACGTTTGATTTGAGTACTGCAGCATCCAGATATGAAATGTTGAATCGAATAGTCTTTGATCGTTTTTTTTTTTACTATTGAATATTGAATTATTTTCTTGTGTTTCTTTTTGTTTTTAGTTTCGAATCAATTTTACGTAAATTCCACTAATGACACATTTTCTTTCTCCGTTTGTGTGCCACGTGTGCGATCGCATTTTGATAAATATGCAAGTGAGTGCATTACAACGATCCGTGTCTCCTCTCCTCGCTCTCTTTGCTCTCTTTTTATCTCCGCCTACCGAGTTAGTTTTGAGCGGTGGTGCGTGCAGTCACGTATCGCTTGCAGATAGTCACCGTTTCACGCGTGTACATCAACCCACAAAAATCCTTGGGACCAGAAGCCAAGAAATCGGCGGGACTAGTGAGAAACACGAGAACAAAAAAAAAGGACGGTAAAGCATCCCTGAAACGTGAGAATGAGAGAAAGAGAGGAGAGAGAGGGAGACAATGTGTCAAGAACAAAATCTGCTTTGTGGAACCCATTGGCACTAATTACTCACGAGTTACGATATCGTTTGTTTTCTCCTTGGGAGAAAAGAGGCTGGATTTATCATTAGCTTGGACCACATTCTGTCGACACTCCCCCGAGCATCTGTCTTCTGTCTAGTAAAAATTATAGCTACAAATAAATAATGTTCGTGACGCACCAGATTTTGCTCAACGATACGAATCTTCGATAATTTGGAAAATGTATATACGAAATAACAAAATGTTGATTTTTTCTATTCTTTTGTTCCATTTTGCTTGAAATAAGAGCAAAATAGAACAGTCCCATTCTCAAGAGATACAATCGAGAGCAAATCATTTCAACTTGCGCCAGTTAAAAGCGAATCTTTTAATTGTATGTGGAATTGTAAAAGACGAAAAAGTCAGTGTTACGTATCAAATATTGGCACAAGAAAAATCTTACACAGTTTCTCTCTCGGAGTATTTCGTGGAGTGGTAAAAAAAAAAAATTTGTATGGCAATTTTAGTCGAGCTTGTACACCCTGCGACATCTCGCTAGCTATTAGGGTGACTCGTGGCGGCAGGTGCAACATCGCTCACTGTCCTCCGTCCATATATTCAAATACAAATGTTCTATCTCGCTTCTATCGAAGACAATTCACTTTCTCTCTCTCTCTCTCTCTCTCTTTCTCTCTGCCTTTTTTTCTTCCCTCGTTCTCTTAGAATCCAACGCAACCCCTTAACAGGGCGTTACGCGCGAGCCACCCGGTTGTAGCTTCTTGAGATCCGTTTTTCTTCTTTTTTTTATATTTTTACTTTTACTTTATTTTATTTTATTTCATCGCACGCGCGTCCTGCCGGCTCGACGCTGCGGCGACACACAGAGAGAAACCGCCACGAAGTGCACTGCGTGAACCGCTAATTAGCCCCGGGGTTTGCGAGAAAGTGAGACAGAGAGATAAAGCTTATACTGTGTGTACAGCGCGGATCCGTGGAATCCACGGTTGTTTGTCACCCGCTTGTGGCCACATTGCCGCTTCTCGCGCGCGTGCGAAAAGACACGCCAAGTAAGAGGGAAGAAGAAAAAGCGAGAAGGAAGATTGGAGAAAAAGGAAATGGGAAAGGGAACTACGCCGAGAAAAAGAGAGAAAAACAGAGAGAGAAGGATGTTACCCTACTCTTTTTTATCTTCAGCTGCGCAGCACCGGTTGCACCTCTTTTCGTGTCTCTCGTCTCGTTGCAAACCTTGCACGTTTTACCCCCGGTCTTTGAGGCCTTTTCATTCTTCGATTTAGCCAAATATCCTAGGAACTCCTTATGGTTTTGGATGACTCGAAGTGCTCCGATCTGCCTTGAAGTCTGCGAATCCCTGTTGAAGAGAAGTCGAGCAAGAGCGAAAGATCCAACACGAGAATGAGTTTGAATATGCGGTAGTATTGTCCGGAGGCATCCGTCCGTACGGCGCTTTGAACACCACGAAATAGAGGACGCTTTGTAGGCGACACTTATATAAGCATACGAAAGAGGCCAAGATGCCTTCCTTCGACCAAACGATCTCAACTTCCTGTCTTGACGGCTCATCTCAAACGCTACTTTCCTTTTTTTAACATCCTAGATCGTGTTGCAAAAGTCTCACAAGTTCCTGCGATCATAATTAAATAATTACAACTGTCATTTGTTTTTCTTCAACATCTTCGAGCTTATAACGAGTCTCCCAAGTTCCTGCTATCGTAATATTGTTTTTACGACAGCGAGATTGATTTTTTCAATATTTTCATTATGAACGTTGTAAAACGTTTTTGGATGTCTCTCGATTCACCAACCGTGAAGACTAGGAATCTCTCAAGCCAGCCCGTATCTCAACCCTCGAAGATTTCACGAATGACTATTTGTCTTTTTTGTCTCTTCCTCTGATTGTGATATACAAACTTTCGAGAGTTCGATCCGAGGACGTCACCGTTTGCGAGAGAGATAAAATAAAAATGAAATGAAGACCGATCGTTTTCTTGACGTGTTAAACGTTGTTCTCAATCCTGTCGATGAATATCAATGAAGAGGATGAATGAGGGAGTGATAGGGAGGGAGAGAGGAACCCGCGTCATCGCAACGAAAAGGAAGGATCGTTCCGTTCTTATAGGATGACCACTCATTCTTGAAATCGATGAGGCGTGAGTCGGAGATACCCATAGAGGAAGAATGAGAGAGAGAGAGAGAGAGAGAGAAGAACGAGAAAAAATATACGAACCAGATGAGAAGAAAACAACCACGTTCGTAGCAGATCGTCAACTCTGTCAAGAGATCTTTCTGTGCGATGTCCCATGCGTGTTCTTCGCCTCTCTGCGTCCTCGTGGATCTCATCCTGTCGATAACAGCGATGATCGATGTCCTTCCCTGGTTACAGGACCATCGTCATGTGCTCAAAGAAACGGAAGAGAGAAAGAGAAAGCGAAAGAAAAAAAGACAACCTGGGACACTCGATCTCGCGGATGATGCGACAAAGAGGGCGCAGCCGCGATCATTGAAACTGATCGCACTCTCACTCGTTCATACATACAGCCGGCCAAGTGAAAAGAGACGACATTATTGATTCACGACTCAATTTCATAGATATATCATAATTTATCAATACCTCGAAGTCCATACACCTTGAGCATTTACTTGAAAAACTGCAGTATTTTTTTCCATAAGTAAGAAAACCTGCGACGTTACATTGTACACGTTATCCAAATACGAATCAAGAGAACTTCCAATTTATCGTCGATCCGAGCATTGATGATATTCCATTTGAGCGATTAACCAATTAAGCATACGAGCTGCCTGTGCAATAAACTTTGCCTAATAGCCTCCTGCATAATTACGCGACTGCAGGGGGGGAAAAAACTATTATCCAGAAACACCTTATCATCGATCGAACTTCTGCGTATAATCGCCGTGAAACAACGAGCAAAGAGAATGGCTCGATTAAGAAAGACAAGCAAAAAAAAAAAAATTCTTCCGCCCCTCGATTATCTTGTAATCCAAATATGACCAAAGCTTCGTACATCACAATGCATCTATTAGAGAAAAAATAGTATAAGTTGAAAGGAAAAAAAATCTTCTCCCCGTTTTCCATTGTGATCGATTGAGCTGATAAATTCGTTCGCGGTTTACCACGTGCACTTATGCAACTAATTTATAAATAGTAAAAGTGGCAAGCACGAGATTACTTTCTTATTGAGTGGGTATCCTGTGTGATACTTGGAAGCTCATTTTGTACATATATGTGTGAGCGTTGGGCTCGTCCTGTCGATCTTGGACGATTGCAGTGGGCGTGGTAGAACTCCGATCTTGTCGTGTTGCTGCACGTACTACGGTACAGATGGCAATATCTACATTTATCTATACATATACATACAGAGATACTTATTTGTAATGTTGAGTATAGTGCAGCAACAAATACGTGAGCTCTTCTCGCATCACCAAGGAATCTAAAGATCCTCCATTCATGGAGGGTTTCCTTAACAGCTACTTTGGCGGCAATGCAACAAATGCCCGGTGGCTAATTAAGATCGTTGGAATTGAACAACGTTCGTTCGTGGGAAACACGTTACGTGGAAAGCATCTTATAAGCATCTCTCTCTTCCCTCTCCCCTTTTTCTCTCTTCACTATGTTCAAAGACGTCTTATATGCCGCTTATTTCCTCCCTCTCTTTCAACCTCACCAACGAGCGTAGCGAAGCAAATTGTAGAACATAAATATCGCAGGTACTTGTACGTTTACAAGTACAGACTATGCATATAATATATATATATATATATATATATGTATACATATATATATAGATATGTATGAATATATCTATACCAAGAAATATTTGTACCTAGCCAAAAACAGCATAAATGCTGTGAAAAAAGGTGAGACAAGTACATTTATGCCCCCCGAATAGTCGTTGCAGTTAATCCCCCCCCCCCCCCACTACCCAGTGCCAAAATACTGTTCCCCACAAAAATTTACAAAAACCCGTCTAAGTCGTTCATACAAAGATCTCCGCACAAAAATCCTTTCTAAAAACAAACTCATCATACAAAGTTTTATGGGTAACTGCTGTCATTATCTTATCAAATTAAGTCAAATTGTACAGAGGTGATAATTTCATTCTCGTAAATGTTGTACGTTCACAAAAAGTTGATAAATAAATAAAGATCTACTAAAGTATATGTGGCCAAGTATGTGGGATTTTATTATGTTTATAAAATTTCCAATTATGTTCATATGCCATTTCTCTAATTAATGCTTTATTACAGCGAATTATTATCCTATGACTTGGAACTATAAGGGCTTTAAAAAAAATACAGAATTGCATTAGCCTGCATGAGCTTGAACGCTGCCACACTCTCATTTGTAATATTTGTAATACAGTTTTATTGGTAACAAATTGATAAAAGTTTACTATCGTACGTAGAGCGGATACGCACAGAGTACTTGTCCGGCCCGAAAATTTTTCAACTAGTCAGCTAAAAATATGCTTTTTTGTTCACGGCAAATTTTTCAACCACTCCGAACATTCGGATCTCCTGACGCAGATTTGAATCTTACCCGCCTTGGAATGCAATCAATTGATGACCGCTTTTACATGGCAGGCTTATTTCGTTTTATGAAACCTGTTGTAGTAAAAACCGATGTAAAAGTGCGTGTAAATGGTACCGGATTACTTATTTCGGGTGTACAGTACCATTTAGATGCTCTGTAACTCCAATTTTCCCCCGGGTGTTACAAAACCGGAATAAACGTGCTGTGTAATAACGTGAGATATGCTCCACATGAGCATCGATTTATCGATAACAATTGGTTAAAGAAAAGGAGGATAATTTGGGATACAAAACAATCCGCGTATTGTGATTCCAAATTAGCTGTGCATATTTTACTAGTTAAGAGTATGGATCAGTCACCTCATCTCGAGTTTTTGAAGTTTAAATTCTGCGACACCAAATGACCGAATACAAAAAAGCTCTGTCAGTGGACGCGGGACGATGGCAAAAATCCGCTGACAGGGCCTTTTTGTAATCGGTGAAACCGTGTCGAAGAATTTCACTCTCGAAATTTGCAGCTATCTCCCTCGCACTCACGGTGGCGAGATACCGACTGACCCATACTCTTATTGCCAAAATGTATGGTATGGTAATGTGAACCAATGTTGACTTATGTGACAAATTGTATGGAAAATTTTCGGGCCGGACAAGTACTCTGTGCGTATCCGCTCTACGTACGATAGTAAACTTTTATCAATTTGTTACCAATAAAACTGTATTACAAATATTACAAATGAGAGTGTGGCAGCGTTCAAGCTCATGCAGGCTAATGCAATTCTGTATTTTTTTTAAAGCCCTTATAGTTCCAAGTCATAGGATAATAATTCGCTGTAATAAAGCATTAATTAGAGAAATGGCATATGAACATAATTGGAAATTTTATAAACATAATAAAATCCCACATACTTGGCCACATATACTTTAGTAGATCTTTATTTATTTATCAACTTTTTGTGAACGTACAACATTTACGAGAATGAAATTATCACCTCTGTACAATTTGACTTAATTTGATAAGATAATGACAGCAGTTACCCATAAAACTTTGTATGATGAGTTTGTTTTTAGAAAGGATTTTTGTGCGGAGATCTTTGTATGAACGACTTAGACGGGTTTTTGTAAATTTTTGTGGGGAACAGTATTTTGGCACTGGGTAGTGGGGGGGGGGGGGGGGATTAACTGCAACGACTATTCGGGGGGCATAAATGTACTTGTCTCACCTTTTTTCACAGCATTTATGCTGTTTTTGGCTAGGATTTTTCGACTTTTTGTATGGAAGTCATAGCTTATTAATTAAACATGTCAATATTGTGTACGTACTCGGGTATGAAATTCATAGCTTGTCAATTAAACATGTCTATATTGTGTATGTATCTGAGTGATGCAAAATAATTGACATTTTTTTCGGCATTGCAGCAAAATATGGTAACATTTTATCAAAAAATGATTCTCTCAAGAATTGAATCCTGAATAAAAATTTGAGAGGTCGCTCAAGCGATTTCGTAATAATTTCAGCTAAAAATGGACACATGATCGAATTTCGAGCTGGTGTATCGCGACTATATTCGGACTAAAAATGCAATGTGAAATATTAATCTAAGAAGTGTTCAAATGAATTCAATCTTCTAATTAACCATCAACACTTATAAAATTATTAGATTACTTAAAACGTACAGTCAATCTGAGAAGATACGACGCATAAAAGAACAACGAACAAGTAAAAAATTGATTTTTTTTTTAATATAGTAAAAAAAATTTTCAAAAAATATTGCACCGAAACATCCGTGCCAACAGATCAACGGATCGGAAAATATTCCATAAAAATGATGCCGAAGAAATACACCAATAGCATCAGAATGCACCAAAAGTTTTTAAATATAAGTAATCATAACGAAACGAGCTTTTGAAACAAAAAAGTATACGTACAAAATTGCGAGAGCTAAAGTTTGTTGGAAAAAATAATTTTGGCCGAAGTACTACGCGAGTTTTTCTTTTATAATGTTTATTGATTACGAATTATATCTCGTGAGCAATAGATAAAAAAAAATTGGTGAAGTACTTATGAAATTTTTTTTTCTCAAATCAAATATCTTTTCGCTCAAAATTATTTCACATCGCTTGATTCCGTTTTGGGTTGCAAGTGCAAATAGTATTTTCATGTATTTAAGGTCTCTACCACTCTAGGGTGGTTTAAAACCTTATATAATTCAAACTTAGGATGATTCAAACATAAGGTGGTATCATACACCATTCTCTCAGTTATATAAAAAAATGAAGAGAATGGTTTCCAAATAAATTTTATTATTGCATGCAAGGAACATTTTATGGTAAAAGAGAAGAGGCACTGTTTTCGACCCCTATCTAGAGTTTACGTTCGGAAAAATGAATTGTTGGGGCTAGGGTTAATAAACAAAATTATTTTTTAAGGCACTGTTCAAACGTTTATTTATTAAATTACACTTTATTTTTTGCACTATTACTCTTCTATATATATATATATATAAGTCACTTTAATCAAAAGTTAAAACTGACCGCGATCTTTATAACCTCACGACAAAGATATTAAATATTCACCGAATATGAGTTTATCATATACCATTCTCTTCGTTATCAAAAAAACGACGAGAATGGTCTCTAAATAAACCTTATTATTGCATTCGAGGAACATTTTATGGTAAAAGAGAAAAGAGATCGTTTTCGATTCCGTTGTAGAATTTACTTTCGGAAAAAAAAAATTGTAGGGGCTCGGTTTAATAAATAAAATTATTTATTAAGTCACTGTTCAATAGTTTATTATCACACTTTATTTTCCCACTATCACTCTTCTATCCATAATAATAAAAGTCACTCTTTACTCGTCTATCTATCTATCTATAAACGCTACTCTAACCAAAATTTCAAATTGACCGCGATCTTTATAGCCTCACGACTATTAAGAAAGAATATTGGTCAGCTGTCATATGCACGATCGATCGAATGTCACCAGAATTTTCACCAATATCACTAGTATCACTAGACAGCGACCACGGAAAAAACAGTTGAGCATCAAAAATGTGTGCGAAAAAATGCTCAATTTTTCGGAGCAACGATTAAAAAAAAATTAATATTATCAATACGCTTGAAGCTACGAGGCTCTGATTAGTCACAATCGAAAGAAAAAAAAAAATAAAAAATAGGTGAACTTGAATAGTCTTCCAAAACGCTGTTATTTAATAAATATTAAAGAAACAATTTTTGAAAACAGGTAGAATCGTGCTGCTTCCTGTAAAAGTGTCTTGTAGCACTCGCTTGTAAATGTACTTGTCTCGAGTCGCTACCGCGACTCTTAACTCACTCTGGGTGATACAACGTAAGTGAGTACGCGATAATCATACGTATATACCAGCCCGTACTTCATGTATACGTGGAAATTCCGAGCTGTGGGTCTTTTGAACATCATCCAAGAATCCACGTCCAAACATTCTCCATCGATGCATCTAACAGTCTTTTGAGATTCCCTGATTCGTAGATCTTTTTCCACGTTTTTCCACTGATATAATCTATGGCTTTGGACGTAATGTCCCCGGTGTTTTTTAGGAAAAGTTTCGAACTACAATCACTTTCACTCGACATTGATAATGGCAAAAATTTACTTCGGTTCGATCGCGACAAACAATTGAATTAATCAATTTAAAAAAAAACAAAAACTTACCTTTCAGAGTTTTTTTCAAATCATTATTTGGAGTTTTTCCTTAGACGATACAAAAAATAATGTTCCAAGTCTGATTTTCAAAACTGAATTTCAGACAAATATATATATTTTTACAATGTCTGGAATTCGAGATAAAAGTTTACCGATTGCATTCAATTTTTTCAGAATTTTTAGTCCAGTAATTCTCCAAATTGTGATGAAATGTTGTCGAAGTATTGTTACTTATTTATTGAATGTAGGTTCGTATTAAGGATAGGAAAAATGGAGAATTAGGGAGTTAGAAAAAAAGAAATATCCAGAGCGAATATTGTCAAAATATATTCAATGCAAAAAGTCATCTTGTAAAATTAGACAATCGTTTCGTTCCGTTGTTACACGTTAATAGTTTTACGATAGTAATAATAATAATGATCAATCATTATTACTGTTTTTGTTTTTACTATAACGACCGCTACCTAATGCAATAATTAATTTTGTCCCTAAAAAACCTAGCGGTGTGTTGTTTCTTTTTATATATACGTATTTGTGTGTGTGTGTGTGTGTGTATGTGTGTGTGTATGTGTGTGTATTTTTTATGTTCTTAACAAATTCGAGGAACGTATTTTTTATTTACAGATTTATTTTCATGTTTATATATATTTATAGGTTCTATACGCAGTGAAATTTCGCGGGTCCATTCTCGTTGAGTTGACTGAATTCGAATATAACTTTTTACTACTATAATTACAGTGGCGGTCGAGCGTTTTTTTTTGTTCTTTTTGTTCTTATTTTTTTTCTTCGAATTTTTCACATTTCGTATATTTTTAAAATACATGCAATAAATATTTACCGAACTATCGATCGAAACCATCGACAAAGTTGTTTTGCTGGAATTGCCGCCAAGCATTGCAACGAGATCTTATTCAATCGGCCCAAAAAAATCTTATCGAAAATTTTTAATCGTACAAACAAAAAAACGGTAACGATAAAAAATGTTCAAATAATTTACGAAATTATGAAAAATGTGCTTTTTGAATATTTTTCAAACGCGGATTAAATTTGTTTGGAAAATAAATAAATATTAAAGTTGAATAACGAGAGATGTTTTTCAGCAAAAAAAGATGGTCGTTGAATTCGATCAAAAAAGTACGACAAATGGATTTTTTAATCTTATTTTTTTTATTTTATTTTATTTTATTTTTTTTTTCATTCGCAACCAATTATCACACGCTCTCCCAGAATCATCAACAAAACAATAAATATTCATCGTTCGCACACATACATACGTTTGTTCCAACAGACGGTCATAGCCTTTCGCGGGATTTTATTTGTCATCGAGGAATTTGTTTTTTTTTTCTTTCTTTTTTTTTCTTGAAGGAAATTCATTATTTCGGGGTAGACTCGATTAAAAGTAAAAAACAAAAAAAAATCTCTGGCCAGTTAAAACGAGCTTGAAATATCTGAGATTACGTCATCGTGTCTTCTACAATAAATATATATTTATATGTGTAAGAGTCTATCGTTCGCTATTTAATTTTATTCATATTTATATATAATATAGTACAGAGTGATATTCAAAGTTTGTTTTTACTTTTATTTTATTTTTTATTTTTTCTTTTATATCGTCCGCAGGCAGTAATCCGTTAAGGTTCTATTTCAATATTTTTCTCACTGAAAAATCTTCGCTTCCTTCAATAAATATTCACAGCGACAATTGAAACACGTGGACTACAAATTAACGATCATTAATTATCGTCATATTCTCTCACCTTTTTCGACGAGGCAACATTTTTTTTCCTATCTCACAAGGTTTTTCATGGAGTATAAACTCATTTTGTACAAAGTCCCATTTTTTTAATAATACAACAGAAATATTTGTTGCACCATAAAAAAAAAAAAAAAAAAAACTCTATCGTTCTTTCTTTCGAATCAACTTTCCACTTCTTACGGTTTGAAAAAGATGGAAAATAGGGAAGTTCCGTTTCGCGAAATTTCTGCACGTTCATTTTCACCAACGAGACGAATGAATGATTCTTCAAATTGATTCGAATGTGAACTTTAAAAATTATAATTCAACGCTCACAAATGTCAGCGTGAATGTGCATGTGTGTGTATGCGTGTCTGTGTGTTTTTCGCGTTTTCCAATTCGCGTCATTTTGTGATATTCTTCTTTTCGTGGTATTGTTTTGTTCGTTTTTTTTTATTCGCGCTTAAGAAGAATATCACTCCCATCACGCGCAATCTAACGACGCTAGGGACGCAGGACTGTGAGATCCACCGAGCATAAATGGCGGACTCATCGGTGGTCCACCGCTGCCAGCACTGTTACCATAAAGCTCAAGGTCACCGATCGAACCGCCATCAACGCCGCCACACTTGTCCGATTTGCCTTCTTGCTTAAGTACCATACGCCGCCATTTTGCTCGAGCATTTTGGAACCATACCTGCAACAGACGCAAAAACAAAAAGATTCGTCGTTAAGAAAAGTGAAAATGATTTTTTTACAATTATTCATTAATTTCCAATCATTTTTGTCGAGGAGAAGTAAATTTCTATTTATTTCTTCATCTTCCTTGAATTTTGCTTGCAAAGAATGATTGAAACGCATTAAAAATTCTTTGTTCCTAAGTGCGAATAACAAAATCCGAAATGAACAAAATTTTTATTGCCAATACTTCGCCCACGTAGAAGATTGTCACGTGTCAAGTTTCGGCCGACCTTCAAAAAGTGTGAAGACCAACGACGCGCGTTTGTTTCACGGATATAACAAACTGGTGAGATAAATATAATCGGTTTCCGGTTGGTGTTTGATTTCGTTACTGTTATCATAGTGACACTGTTAGAAAGATTTCTGTCGAGGTCTCGAATGAAAACAAAAGTGTAATGGGAGCAGAAGTGTTGAGTTTTCATGACACAAGAGAAATGTCGATATTCCTTGAGAATTGAGAACAATCGGAACGAAGGAGTCGCCATTTTCATCTCGAGGGTATATATCGCGCCTCGTTTTATACATACGATGCGATGGGTACAACGTGAGGTATATTGCGATTGCGAGAAGAGTTACCGCACATTGAAACGAGGCTATCCGAGCAGATGGACGCGAAGAAACGAGGGAACAAACGAAAGAACGAAGAGAAAGAGAAAGAGAGCAAGTTAACCAATAGGGGCGGTCGCGATGGTGAATGTAATACATATATACATATACATATCTATGTATATATAAATCAAACATATATATCAATGTATATATGACTGTATAAAGAGAGAAAGAAGGAAAATGAGGCAAAAGCCACAACGAAGAAGGAAGGACTCCCTCGTTGCGGCTGGTGTATTATTACGATAGTATGGGTTTAAGGTAGGTGAGGCGAGTATTCGCGCGTCTCGCCGATCAATATCAACCAAGAT
Source organism: Rhimphoctona megacephalus (assembly GCA_963989365.1). NCBI lineage: Eukaryota > Metazoa > Arthropoda > Insecta > Hymenoptera > Ichneumonidae > Rhimphoctona > Rhimphoctona megacephalus. The sequence goes on along the minus strand of OZ022423.1, from coordinate 21,346,704 downwards.
GGCGGTAGCTCAAGACCCCTTGGCTCCGCCGAATACAATAGCTGTGGTCCTCTCTCGTTCTTTCCCTTTTTTACCTCCTACTGTATTCCCTTCTTGTACAACGTCTCTTTCTTTCTCTTTCTCTTTCTCTTTCTTTTTTTCTCCTTTCCCTCCTCCGCCCATTTTTCACTCATTCCTTTTATTTCCTCCCTTTCCAACATTCTCGTAGCCCTCACAGACACTCCCACCTCGAAAAATCCCCTCTTATATATACTCCTCTTATTCACCCTTGTATATATTTGCGCGAGTACTCGCAAGCTCTTCCGAGCTTTTCTACGTGTTCTCTCTTCGGCTTCGTTTCTTTTTTCTTTTCTTTTCTTATTTCATCCTTTCCCTTGGACAACCTTTTCTCGTGTTTCTTTCACCTTTTTTTGCAAAAAAAGAGAATTTTTACCGTACATGTTTTATGTAGGGTACATAAGTCGTGTATGTACTCACCCCAAGGCATATAATCTAACGCTACTATCTTTTCTCGTCTGTACATCGGATGTGTATATGTATAGAGCGACAGGGTGCTCCCAACCCTCGAAGTGGATGCCTGGAAATAAATATCCGAAGAGCCCTCCAACGGAGAATAATGAAATACTCATTCTTCGGATCCCCGAGAGAAAATGAGAGAAAGAGAGAGAGAGAGAGAGAGAGAGACTGGCGGTAAGCCCGAGACACAACTGATGTCTCGTCGCCTCGTTTACAATGGCTGACTTTCACCATTTTATTTGTATTTCTCTTCGAACTGATGAAGAAATAATCTCGTGGAGAGAACAAAAATCAAAATTGCTCAACGTTTCAGCAGCTTGATAAAACTTTAGAAGCGAAGTAAGTTTTGGAGAGATTTATTTTTGTAATCTAGAAACTTATTTTCATTTTTTCAGTTACGTTTTCGGAACAAATTTATATATATTCTTTATTAAAATGTGATTTAGCAGCTAAATTTCAAAAATACTGTTTTTGTTCATGATCTCAGCAAGCACGGAAATACAAAACGATTTATATATCGTGGAGTGTATGAACGTGGAAGCTGGAAAGATTTGATAGGGAAGAAACGACTCCGAAGGCGAGAGACGATTGGCCACTTAAATGCAAAACGACTTCGCGTCCCTGCGCCATATCAGATTCAAGTATTAAAAATATAGTTCATAAAAAAAATTATAAAAACAACAATAACAATCCCTCGCTCATATATACATATGCGGTTTTGAAGCAACGACGGAAGGAAGTGGAGAAGATGGCGGCTTCCCTCTCCATTTCATATATTCACGCGTATATATATACATGCTTTTTATCTCTCGACAGATAACTCAACGCCGGGGCGCTCCGCGACATTTGATACTCGAATTGCTCTACAAAATGTATTATTTATAACAAGCACTGGATTTGTGCCGGAAAAACAAAAAAGCGGCTCCCGCTCGATGAAAGCCGCAACTGCATTTTTCTTCATTTTAAAGGGAACTCAGGATTGGCTAGTCTTTAGATTCGCGGATAAAAGGCGGTTCTCAGAATAAAAATTGAAAATGGCCGATTTAGAATTACGAAACAAAATGCCCAAATAAATATCGCACCCAAAGATTTATCGAATAATTGTTGTAAAATCAAAAATGAAACTGCAACATTGAAATGCTCGAGTCGTTGTTGCCAAAAGTAATACTGAACAAATCTCAAGATCTTTTTTATTTAGCGAAAACGTCAAAAGAACCAAAAGTTCCGGTGAATTTGTCATACGGTCAACTTTGAACAACCGTGCCAGCCGGAAGTATAAAGGCTACGCTGCTCGAGTTTTCTCGAGGAAAAAAAAAAAACGAACGAGGAAGAGATCTGACGATGTCATTGGAGTACTGAGCAACACAGCTAATCCGATGAAGCGTGTGTATCAGGTGCACAGTGCACCGAGCGTACAATTATATAGAGACAGATGTGGCACAAAGGGAGAGCATAGAAAATATATACACAAGAGTCTAACTCTCTGAAGAAAGAAAAGTAAAAAGTGAGAAAAAGAAGAAACAAAAAGAAAAATATCGTCTTGTGTGTGTGAGTCATTTTAACGAGGTCTCTCGTCATAAGCCAACGCCGTCGCGTTGTTACAAGCTTTTTCGTATATAGTTGGTCGCAAGTTTCGGGATTTGAGTGCAGAGCCAGGTTGACGGAGTAACGCGCAGCAACATCGAAAAGTAGAGAGTTGACATGACTTCATATATACGTGTATTTATATGTCGTAGTTTTCTTTCTCTTTCTCTTTCTCCGTCTGTCTGTATCACGATAGCCGAGATGATTTTTGGGACGACGACGACGACGACTACGACGACGACGAGAGTTCTCGCGTCGACGGAAATATCACACATGTAAGAGAGAAAGAGAAGAGTGGCAGGGGAAGGAAGGAAAGGGAGAGAAGAGAGAAAGAGTCTTCTCTTATTCTGTGATGCCTACGGCATTCAGTTATTCAGACCCGGCAGCGAGAGCACAGCCGTTAGTTCCCGTAGTAGACACTCTCTGGGACCCACTAATTGGAATAGCCTATATGGGTGTAGTACAAAGAGAGAGAGAGAGAGAGAGAGAGAGAGAGAGACTTTACTGAGGGAAGTGTCGCGCCCGTGAATATTTTTATAGGGTCGCCCGAGCGCCCGCGCTTCACAAAAAGACGAGCAACGAGTCGATCCGTCTTCCAAGAGTGTGTTACGGTTCGTCTCCATTGAAGTCGTAGTTTATAAGCTTGTGGCACACACCAAATGTTCCGAAATTCACTACATACGCATATATATATATATATGAATTTGGCCCCTTTTTATTCATTCACTTTTCCTTCAAATTTTAGGTCTTTTTCTTTTAATTTTATTTTCATACATGACTTTTTTTTGCTTGGCAAAGTTTGATTTGTATTAACGAAAAAAATATAGCGGTGTGTCTTAGTAAATACACGGTTTCGGATTGAGATTTCGATAGAGAGATTATTGTACGATGATGTTATAATTGAATTCTAAAAACTTTCAACACTATTAGATTGAATGATAATTCGAAAATATAAGAGAAAAAGAAAAAAAAACATAATGTTGTATTTATTATAAAAAAATTCCTGACTGTTTAGTAAATTTTTGTTGATATATATTTGGTATATTTATTTTTAATTTCCTTTCAGATGATTTTTTACTATCCATTTGTGAAACATACAAATTCAAAAATTCCTGTACGGTTCGACAGGTTACCGACGATATTTAATCGAAAGATTATAATGCAAATTTGTAATCTTACCTGCAATACCCTCTTTGGTAATCCAGTCTTCTGTGATAACTGTTTGAGATCTTTCGCGTCGGGATTGTGATTTATAGCGAAGTAGCTCTTCATCGTTCTCAGCTGATGATGCTTGAAACTCGTTCTCATGCGTTTCGTTCGACTGTTTGAGCCTGGCATGCCCGGAGTGCCGGGTCCACCTCTGCCAAAAGGCATGTCGATGTAGTCCGAGTTTAGATCTGCAACAGCGAAACGTCCCAAAAATAGTCAAACTTCAATTTCTGCCAAAATCTTATACCATCAATCTTACGTACTAAAAAACAACGAAAATATACAAAACTTCTATTTATTACCATTTACCCCCACCCAACGATATTCCACGATCCCAAACTTGCTACAATTCCAAAAAGATTGACAATCCGTTGACAGGAGAAGATAAGAAATACAAATGTTTCGAGCATTGTCATCGTAGCAAGCTCAAAATAATGTACAACATTAAATATGTATCTTGTACTTGGTAAACACACTATTATCAGTAGCATAGAGTTGTAATTGGTCGTGTATATACTCGAGTCTTTCGGTTTTTCCATTACCTTATCAATCTTTGACTATATAGTCTTTCGTTTCTCTCTCTCTCTCTCTCTCTCTCTCTCTCTCTCTCATTCTTATTCTGCTTTCATCGTTCGTATCAATGCCTCTTTCTCTTTCGTTCCATGGTTTGCACTCTCGCGAAGCTAATGAGCTGTGATACGCATCAAACAGTTAGCTACTAGTCCTCAACATATATATCTATGCATAAATATATATATGCATGTATACAAATATGTAGGGAGGTCTGTGGGGTAGTCTAGGTACTGAGAAGGCGCGATCGCGAGCGCGCTTCCGACGGTTCTTCGCTTCGTCTCAAGCCATAATTACCTGTGGTTCTCTCTATCTACCTCTCTCTCTCTCTCTCTCTCTCTCTCTCTCTCTCTCTCTCTCTCTCTTTCTCTCTCTCTCTCTCTCCCTTTCGTCGTCATCTTCGTAGCGCGATAGCTCCATCGAGCCGAATACCAGATATACCTTCACGCAGCCACCCGGTAAACTCCCTGATCCTGTCTGTATATATAAAAATATATTCGCAAAATAAGTCGGCTCATGTAACAAGTTCGAATACTTCCGAAAGTCGCAGAAAATCAAAAATTATACAATTGGAAGCGCGCATTGAACACGTTAGTTTTGGAAAGTTTTATTTTTTCGAAAAGTCGAATAGTCTTTGCGTGGCGTTGATTTGAAGTTTGAAAGTAACGGAAAATCGACCAATCTCGAGTTTAGATACTCGGCCCGTCTTGCCTTGGACGTTGACACACTATCTTTTTAATAATCAAGACGCTGCCGCGTTTGTAGATACATTTATTTCGTTGACAGGGTGTCGCAAAATCCAAAGATAATGTTGCATGTGCTGACAGGCCAGTTCATGATGATTCGGAATAACCAAATATGACCCTAATAAAAGTGTCATAGTTTTCGAGAAATTCGCATTTTTTTGAAATTTTCTATAATCTCTAACTTTGGACAATATTTCACATATTACAGCTGCAAATACGGATATTTTTCAGTTCTGTTGTTTTTTTTTCTGAATATTACTAAAAGATGCTCCTATCAATAGTAACCGCATGGATATTGCCAATATTGCTACGGTTTCAACAAGAAAATCTTTCTTTTCGCTGTTATCAGCTGTTTTGAATTTTCATTGCTCAATTTCACTGATAATACTGTAAAAAAATGCGCAAGGCCGAACTGGCAACATATCACAAAAATGGCTCTTTTAGTCTGAGTTCAAAAATGATGCAACACTAAGTACTTTTTTTTTTTTACTGTACAATATTGCTAATTTATTACAAAAGGCGGTCGTTTCGAAATTCCTTCATTAATTAGTATTTCGGTGGTTTCTTTTTCAGGTTTTTAATACGGGAACATCAATTATCATTTATTCACGTGTAATTATCAAAAATTTGACACAATCAACAAAAATCGGTTGATTTCAAGAACATCGCGATTCAGTTGTGAAATGAAAACAGATATTGAAATCAATACAATCAACATTTCAACATACTCAACATTTGTTATTCGATGTTTTTGCAATAAATGTTCGAATTGACTTACCCAATAGCTAAAAATAACGATTATTTTTTAATCATAGCAACATTCGTAGCTACAAAGAATAGTAATTCCATAAAGTTCCGTACACAGAATATCAAAACAACACGAGCTACATACCCTAGAAAAAATTTATAATCGGCTCAACATTGGCCAACACTGGGCCACACTTGGCCTATGATTAGCCGATTGTAAATTTTTTCTAGGGATACTTATCATGTACAACGTGTGCAAGCCTGGCAACCTCGTGATTGCCGAATCAGACTTCAATTTTGGCAAACAATGCTGAGGAAAAATAATGGAAATCGAGATTTCTTAACTCAAATTTTGCGGTTGGATGAGATTACGTGCAAAACAAATGGGTACGTGAAGCTGCACGATCTACATGATTGGGCAATTGAAAACTCACATCGAATTACAGAAGACAAGTCGCTTTACTAGTTCCAAATAAATATTTAGACTGGTATTTTAAATGACCAAATAACTAGACTGTTTCAATTGGAGGAAACTTGAAATGGTATAACAATAATCTGAATTTTTTACAAAATCAAATACCGATTTTATTGGAAGCCACATCTTTGGCTACGAGATGCTCAATATGGCTAGAGCACGATAACCCGTTCTCCAGACTTGAATCTACTTGATTTTTATTATTGTGGTCGGCTCAAACAAAAGGTTTTTGCGAAGCCAATCAACAAACAAATAACAACAATAAAGGATTAAAGATGCTGTGCAAAAATCAACCTCTAAGAACAAGCATAAAGCATCAAAGAAGCATTTTTAAGAAGATTTCGCGTTTGTATTGAAGTTAAAGACAAATAATTTGAACATTTAAATACTAATTAATGGGTCAACTTTGAAATTATCTGCTCTTGCAATAAAATAGCAATATTATCTTTTGCCATTGCATTTGGTTTCGATTGTTAAATCGAGCCACTTTTTGAGATATGTTGCCAGTTCGGCCTCGTACATTTTTTTACAGCGTTATCACTCAGCTTGAGGAATGAAAATTCAACACAGCTGATAATAGCAAAATGAAAGTTTATTTTGTAAAGACTGTAATAATAATGAAAATATCTATGGGTACTATTGATTGCAGCGTCTTTTAGTAATATTCAGCAACAAAACAGGACCGAAAAATGCCCGTATTTGCAGCTGTGACATGTGGAATATTGTCTAAAGGTAAAGATTTTCATGAATTAAAAAAAAAAGTGTGAATGACTCGAAAACTATGACACTTCGATTAGGGTCATATTCGATTATTCTGGATCATCTTAAGCTGGTCTGTGAACGCCTGCAATATTATCGTTGTTTTTTAGAACACCCTGTATAGATATACTTTTACATAAGCACAGAGCTCGTGTACTATTTATGCAATGTGTATACCGGCTTAATACGCCGTGCTTCAGCACGAAAGGATATACAACGAAATTCATAGGAAGTTTATGCAAAACGAAGCAGATTTATCGAAAGTGTATGTTTTTATGTGTGTATATGTGTACTTGTGTATGCATTTGTGAAGAGAGCACCAAGGGACTACTGATAAAACGTTAATATATCAAACGCTACCCAACAGGGAGATTAAACTCGGTAAATATCACTCGCAATCTGCAACGTAAATCTCACGATAACTTAACATCCGATGCACTGCGTTAGAACAATTAAAGAAAAAGAAAAAAACGTAAAAAACATTGTGGAAATTGTTGAGCAGTGATTGCGATCAATGAGCAAACTTTTTTACGAAGATTGATATTCCGAAATCCTGAATCTCCGCTCTTGGAGGAACATAAAAAAAATTAAAAATAACGAAGTGATCAAGGGAGAAAATTTATAAATCGAAGAATTAACGATTCAAAAATTGGGGTTAATTTCTTCACAGGAATGAATTTTTCTTATATTGGTGCGAAAAATGTTTTCCCGCGAGTTCTAGGTAAAGAAATTTCGAAATTACCTCCGCTAAGGGAGTTCGAGGATTACGGTTCCCATAGAATGTCCTAAGATCGGTTAAATCGTGTATCGATTTACGAGTACACACTTTCTCGGTACTGCGTCTTCTAAAAAGTCGCGTGTCTTTTAGTTCTCCTGTTGAATGGAGCAAACATTGACATATAATAGACATCGATGTTCGCGATCGTCGCCATTATCGGCACTGCGAGCGTCGAATTTACAAGCGCGTTTTCGCAGTCGCTCCAAATGGGGAATTCTCGCGAGTTCGAAACGCGATGTATTCACGCATTCGCAGGTTACGCACGTATCGATATTTATGTATGAGTAGATATATATATATATATATATTTAGTGTGTACATCGATGAATCTATGTATTGAAAGCAAACGATACGCTTTTGGCACAAATCGGTAAGTTTGGTGTGATCGACGTCGTGCCTAGGTTCGCGTGTTAAGAAAAAAAAATCTCGCACAAGCGGTGCGTGGTGCGTACGTACGTCGCGATCCAATCGTCGCTCTTCTTTCTCTGACGTAATACCAACTTCGTGTTTCTCGTAAATCGACGTAGACTCGAGCGTTACAATTTCCCACGGTTCCAATAAATTTCACCTTATACGTAGGAAAAATAAATAAAAAATTCGAAGTTTTCTAAAACCCAATGAAATGCTCAACGATTTCGTTGCATTTCGGATAGGTGAATAAAAAATGTCAATTTCGCGTTTCTAACAGACTGCGACAGTTTGCCACGCCCACGCGATTCTTCCTATCTTTCAACGCGCTCGTTGCCTTCTTTTTTTTATTTTCTCTCCCTGTTTAAAATTGTTTTTCTTTTTGTTCTTATTTCAGCTGTTTTTTGTTCTCAAGTTCTGTCGAGAGAAACCGCGAACGCTTTGTTGCACTTTGGTACAGTCGTGGATTTATGTCGGTAGGACAAATTTTATCAGGGTTCGGTGGCAAACGGGAAACGCCCACGCTTGCCTCCCCATAAATCACCGGGTGGGTCAGTGGCAAAAGTTCTCGAGAGGAAAAACCATGCTGTAAAAACATATGTAGATATATATATACTTTGAAGGGTTAGAATTGAAAGGGCGTATTGAGACAGTACTCGGAGGCTGAGGGCTGAAAAAGACTGTCGTCGTTGTGAAGTCTGAAAGGACACGAAGATCGGAACTTTGAATCTGTAACGCAAACGTAGAAACGTTCTCAGTCTCTCAGAACTATGTGTCCAAGAATGTTGCTCGCGCTATACAACGTTTTATAAAGTTGATGGTAAAAAGTAACAAAATAAAAAGTCCCATGAAAACGAGGATCACCTCGGACTCTCTCTCTCTCTCTCTCTCTCTCTCTCTCTCCCTCTCTTCTCGATTTCTAAGTCTTCGTTTTCTGTCGCACATATATATTCACCGGTTTTCGTCTTCGTCTCGTTGTGTCCGCGAGACCACTGCGAATAGTGTTCTTCTCTCTACGTATAAAATCTTGAGCAACGTGTTAATATGTATATATATATATATATATGGAGAGTATCTTGACTCTCTTACAAGTGGTCCTGCGGGGTTCTCTCTTCTTGTACCACAACGCGATTGCGATCGGCTACGATCCTCTCGCGCCATGCCAGAGAGTGAGAGGATTCTCCGTGAGAAGCGAGTCCACCATAAGACTCCCCGGATCTTTCTTTAACTCTCTCTGTCTCTCTTTTTCTTCCTCTATTTTTTTTCTTTGTCTCTGCCGTTTATGGTTCAAGAGTGCGACCAAGTCGAGGTCCTGATAGTCGTAGGTAGGACACCGGGCGGATACGAGCCCCGAGACCGAAGGATATGCAGCCCCAGGCTCATGCAGTATAAACCCAACGATCTCTTTGTTTTCTTTGCTTTTGTTTATTTGACTTTTTGTTTTTTATCAAACTCGCCTCGAGACTTCTACCTCATTCTACCTGTTTCCTCCCTCCTCGTACTCAGCCCAGACAACGGCAACGAAAAAACTACTCTTTACAAATCGGATCCACGTTCGGAACGTGCCTGTAACGTTTTATCAAATGTTTAACCAAAAAAAACTCACATTCGAACATTTTGACGCGTGATAAATTGACTATTCACGATTTATTGGGTTTTACACTTAATTCCCGCTGTTTTTCAATAAAAAAAAAAAATTATTTATAGTTTACGGTACACTCTATTTTATTCGAAGTATTGTTCTTCAGAAGCTACGACCTTTTCCCATCTGTCATGCGACAAATGGATTCCACGCCAATAGAAATCGTTACTTTTTCAGGCAATCCATTCATCGATTCATGTCTTGATATCATCAAAAGACTTGAAATGCTGTGATGACAAATCATTCTGAATCGTTCGAACCAAATGATAATCAGACGGTGCTGTGTCCGGTGAATACGACGAGTGAGATAAGACTTCCCAGTTCATGTCCTTTATATACTTTTTTACGGTTTCTGCTACATGTGGCCGAGCATGAGCACGAATATTGCGTTTTGACGTTGATAAACCTGGTTCACCTGGCAGTACCCATGCTTTTCTTCGTTTGGGATTTTCATAATAAACCCATTTCTCATCGCCAGTTACGATTCGATGTAAAAATGACTTCCTTGCGCATCGTTCAAGCAGCAATTCATAAATCGTTTTTCGCTTTTCGAGTTGTCTCTCGTTTAATTGATGTGGTAACCAATTTCCCGCTTTTTTAACCAGTCTAAGATTACGTAAACGTTTGCTAACAGCCATTTCAGTAACGTTTATTGTATTAGACAATTCTTTAAGGGGCTGACATAGATCTTCATTGAGTAAGGCCTCCAATTCTTCATCTTCAATTTTTTTCGGCTGTCCTGGACGTTCTTTGTCTTTAAGGTTAAAATCGCCAATTTTGAATCATCTAAACCAATCTCTGTACGTTGTCTCAGATAGAGCATATTCACCATGAGCCTCTTGAAGCAAGCGATGACTTTCAGCAGCATTTTTTCTTAAATAAAAGCAAAAAAGTAAAGCTTTCCGCATATGCTGTTTCGTTGGTTCAAAACCTGACATTTTCGATATTATAAAAAAAGTAGTGCGTACAAGTGAATTCACTCTCGAATACTGAATATTGCGGGTTATGTCCAATACTTCAACATAGTATAGTTTTAGTGTTACTTCTATGAAAATAATACTAGATATCCCATCTCATATAAAACAGAGGAAATTAAATTTAAAACCCAATAAAAAACGTAGAGATTGAGGTATTATCATTCTTAAATAATGATAGGCATTTTTGAAATGAGAGGCTTTTAAAAACAACCCCTTAAAACTGGACCGAAATGTCTAAAAACCCAAAAACTTTATATAATCTTGCAATTTTTATTTTTATTTGATTTCGACGAATCAAGAACTCTTATCAAAGATCACCCCTTCTTTAAGGCCACGAAAAAATCTACTGATGCGGCTCGGAAAGCAAAAAAGATCGGGTAGAGGGAACGAAAGTACTTTGCTCGAAATACACCGAGCAATTTTACGGGTTGCGCTGCGAGTCTGTTCGTGGTTCGCAAAGTGCGTTTTCTATACATATGTATATATGCGCGTGTATAAAAAGACATGGTCGCAAGACTTTTTAGACCCCGCAAATGTCATGCCCCAATCTGCGTGGCACGCAACCCGTTACGCTTTGTCTCCGACTGTATGCTCAGATTCACGGTCTGCGTCGTCGTAATGGGCCGGATAATTTTCGTATTTTTATCACAGCAGTAAACCTTCGCGATTATCATTCCAATAATTATACTGTTGGCACTAATTATTTCAGTTGTGACTTCTAACCACCATATTTCGACAAGATACGATTTTTTCCCATAATTCTCAAAATAACAGTTCGACTTTCATCATTTCTATTCAAAATGGATAAAAAATTTGATATTAATAAAATATCGTCTGCGATACTTTTTATCATTTTTATCCGTTTGGATCCATGTATATAAAATATCTTCCAGACGCAGTTACAGAATTACAATTAATTGAATAAAATAACGTTTATATCAAGCGTACAGATAATTTTTTCATAATCCAAATTTTCATGTTCTCATATTTAATTATGAATAGCAAACTGTTGAAGTAATTTTCCTGTCCAGAAATAGTTTTTAAAAAAGTCTAAATACGTCAATTTGAGGCTCAGAACTTCTTAAGAAAATCATCCAAGTTATTTTCTCAATTGACTCTCACGATAAGCTCGGTCTTAATCACTTCTCTTAATAATTAAATGATTACGTAATAACAACAATAAGGATAATAACAGTAATAAACTCACCGAGACTGGCAGTCATGGCTTCGAGATCTTTGGGTTTCCTTTTCCTGGGCCGTCCTTTTTGTCTAGGCGGTGGTACGGCATTATTAGCGGCAGCACCATTGAAATACGGAACTTTGGGTGGTGAGCCGCCATCAGGTCCGGACGGTGTCGAAGGTTGAAGTGGGACGGGACTCGCGTGGGTAAGTTGATGAGGATGTTGAGGATGCATCGAATGATGAGGATGAGTTGGTACGGTAGGATGTTGAACAGGCCCGTGAGGATGATGATGTAAAAATTCAGGCGAAGGAAAAGGTTGACCGGGATAATGTTGAGGTCCCGGTGGATAAACGGGTACGGGTGGACTTTGGGAGGGATGAAGGTCGGCGCCCATCTCGTAATGCAAACGACAGAGTACGGCGCCGTCTCTCATTCCAAAATGATCGCCCTTAGTTAGTGGTACGGCGCAAGCCGCGCACGAGAAACATCTAACGTGGAAGACGAGCTCTCGTGCTCGCATCACGAGTTCCGAGGCGAGAATTGCTGCTTGACATCTGGCGCATCTTTTCATAGTTCCGAACATTCTGTAAAAACAAAATCAAACCGCACACGGGATCGAATCCTTTGAGTTGGGACATTTTTTTTCGTTAAAATAATGGTAAAACTATTTTTTTGTTTATGAATCACCCAATCAAGAATCACCCAATTTTAAGACACATGGGATTGTGGGAACCAACGATTTCTTTCAAACAATTGATACTCCAAACTTTGAGAAAACATAAACTACAATTATCAGAAATCTTCTGATTTTGGAAGTATTGACAACAAATGAAAAAAAAGAAGAGTTCCATTCAAATTATTCATGTTTTGACATGGTTCTTCTAGAGCCTGTTCATTGTAAGAGTTCCAAAATCATAGGAAAATTAAACAAATGATATAAAAAGAGTCCCAAAATGAACGTTCTAAGAGAGTGCCAAAGTGAAATGTGAACGATGTGAAAAAATGTTTCTATTTTACTCGGAACACTTTTCCTGGGTGCCAATGTAATATCATCAGAATAGCTTCTAATAGATTCATTTATGTATTTTTTTTGGCGAATCTCCTCCCACATATTCACATATAAAAGGTTTATATATACAGGAGAATTCTCACGCAGTCGGTTTACATACGTGATATGTAAATTCGTCCAATAAATTTTGCGACATTCCATAAATAATAGTACTTAATGATTTCGGTGATGGGGAGTGAGAAAAAGAATGGAAAAATGCATATAAAAGCGTTCTGAAAGATTGGATCTTGTGGCGTAGGAGTTGGAATGGCTATAATATATATATAGATATTCTGAGCACGATGCTACTGCTTTGCGAAGAGCGAAGTACGATAAGAGTTGAGGTGCACGTTGGATAAGACACGTCCGAGAGCGAGCATTTCCCACAGATTCTCGCGTATGGACCACTGGATTCAGCTGTTGCAGCTTCTTTTATGTATTCTTGTCTCTTTTTTTCTCTCTTTTTTCCCCCCGGTCTCGATGAGTTCGATAGAAAAAATGGAGAAAAAAATATATGGAGAATCTCGGTATATAAGTACGAGGTGATATCGAGAGCGGCTGTGGAGAGATCGAAGTACAAAGAGGGAAAAGAGTGGCGGAAGAAGAAAGGTGAAAAATATTCCGATACACGTTAGACCGCTGTGACATCGCTACTGCATTAGCGGCAACCCTACAGTCTCCATTACGAGGCGACCGACGGCAGCACGGACTTACTATCTCGAGAACGATATCGTTCTCGTAGCAACCTTTGAATACATATATAGATATATACATTTTTTTATGCCTATATCTGGCTGCAGTCACAGGACCAAATATATTGCATCCTTCGGGCGGCACTGAACCACGTTGGAAAAACGAGCTAGATAGAGACATAGCCGATCTTATAACGGAAGCAGAAAAAGCTACATTATATACAACACCTTGCACAGGTATCTCGTTTATTTCTCGGGGCCTCGAAATCAAGAATGCGCTCGATATTTTTTTCCTTCGACTTCCATGCCTCTCAGGATTCGTGATTTCTTTTTTTTTATTTTTTATTTTTTATTGTGTTATCAAAAGTCAAGTATCTCCGTTCTATTTTCCTGCAGACTACTGGAAACTCGGCATATTTATTTTACGAGAGCCTGAAATGATTTTTTTATCGTGTTCTTTTTCATGAAAATCTTTCTTACTCCTGCGTTGAATATTTTGTGCTTCTACAGTGAGATTTCTTTTTGAAGAGAAGGTTGTCGACAGTGTGCTTCAGAATTTTTTCACCTCGTGATTTTACGCAAAATGGACATTTCGATATTTCGGAACGGCTTCCCGCAGCGACGTCATATCCGATTAGCGAAATAAACCAGGGCGAAATAAAGAAAGAGATAAAAAGAAAACACGAAATATATGCACCCTTAACCTCCCTTTTGTGCTTCGACAAATACCCTCAGTGGTAAAGAGTCTCTAAATATATATCTATATATGAGTACCAACAATAAGGGCCAACATAGGATCACCCCTGAACTCACGACAATGTGTCTCGAGTCAAGAGACCCTTCGAAAAGATTTAACGCAACAATTTAATACTGGGCAACGCTCATTCTCGTTCACCGTGTATAATCTCCCCTCGGTTAGATTAAGCTTTTGCGGTCTGTCGTGTGACCAAACGTTTCGAGAATTTTTGACAGCTGTATACTACGACTCATCTCAGTCGTAAATAATTTTATGAACTAATGAAGAAACAACCATGAACTTAATAATTTTATGACTACTTTTCTGCAATTTAAATTTGAGATTTCTTCAGCAACTGACAACAAACAAATTGGATCCTGTTGAAATCGAACAAAAAGAATCTTCAGAATACTATTTTCTGATTTTTCTTGTACATTCTAATAAATTCATTCGAAAAAAATCTTAAAAACTGTATTTTGTGGTTTTTTCGTTTAAATTGAAATTCGAAGTTTTTCTACCAGTGACAAAAGAAAAACAAAAACTGGCGGTGTGAATTATTAAAAAAAAGGTTTATTTATATTTTCAGAGTATAATTTTTACCTGCCGGGGAATGAAAGGGCGTAATTCGTGAGGTTTAACTCGTAAACTATGGACGATTAAGTCCATAGGTTGGTCAGCATTTTTCAAGATCCGAAATGTATCTAAATACCTTTATGTGTGTATACGTTGTTCGAAGACACGGTGAGAGAGGAATACGTCGACGAATCCCGCGTCGTAGAGGACGACCCGCAGAGTTTTACAAGTAGCCCCATACGCGTTACATTATTATATACAAGGCGTGTTCTAAGCCAAGCGTGTTGGTCCCGGAGTTTCTCTCAGTTGCCCTTACCTTTTTCCACATCCTGCGTATACATATACAGACGGATATTTTACCATTATATGCGTGTACATATAAAATGGTAAAAGTAACATTCCCTATCGATCTCGATGGCGAAGTATAACGCAAGAGAACGATCCCAAACACCACAAATCTCTACAAAGAGTCGGAAATCTTTTATGACACGATGGAATAGACCACTTGCCGTGCGTTCGCACACTCGATGCTTCGCTATTCTGTGTATTATACACAATATATATAATGCTACACGAAATAATTTCAAGATATATAGATATACATATCGATTGAATTTGATCGGAGAGAAGCACGTGGTTTTCCTTCTCAAGGTGTGCAACTTCACCGTCACTGATCAATGGCCATATATAAGCCACGCTTTTGTGCACATTTCGACGTGCTTGCACGGATTTTCGTATTACACATTTTCAGTTTCACGCCCGATCACGAATATATCCGATCACGAGATTTTTCGATCGATAATCCTCGAATGTTTTTTTTTTTTTTCCCCCCCCCATAGGTGTTCGCCATACTAAGCTGAAAAATCCTGTTTTCAAAATCGACCTGCACTCGAAAAAAATTGTAGCAGCCCAGCCCAAGAACGTTTCTTTGAAATATTAATTTCTTCAAAGCCACCTGCTGCAATTGCAGGGAAGCAATAAATAAATATACCATGCTGAGAGAGTCGAATGGCACAAAAATGATTTTTATACAAGGAATAAATAAAAACGTCCTGTATTTTTATTTTTTCAACAATGAGCTGATTTATGTATGACGTAAAATTTATGCAGCACGAGAAATCTCATGGCGTAAACAGTGGCTGCAGTGCATTTTCGTACTGTGAAGTATCTCTCGTTCTCGCAATATGCATATACATAAATATATCTATACTCGTGTGTATATAAAAGACTCGACGTATATATACACTGAATCGAGAGAATACAGTGATCCGAAACGCACTTTACGATGTCGTGTTCTCGTCGCATTAGTCAGGAGAGCGGTGTCCAAAGCGGTTGGACAACAGGATGGTGCTATTCGCGTGTATGTATATGTATAACGTATATATATGTAAATCCATACACAAATGCATATAGATACGAGAAACGTATGTATGAGAATAAAAATTCTCACACGTATGTGAGAGAATATGCAAAAATATGTACCCATATAAATATATAAATATATATATATAAATAAACGGTAATTCTTGGACTCCTTTTGCCCTGGGATGATGCATTTGTTCCTCTTTCACGTATCCGACGTTGTAAATTATTATATTTCTTCGATAAAACGGTCCAGGGAGGCTCGGTAGCAGTTCAGTTATCCTTTATATACACATATATACATTTATATACTATATAGGGAAGCACAGAGAGAGCCGCGCGTGGACAGTGAAAGAGAGGGAGTCCCGTAATTAAAATACGACGGGTTTGTGTGCTACTCGAATATCGTCTCCCTATACCTCTCTGAGGATGGTCCTCGACATCTTGAGCGGTAGCTTTCGATAAGAAGATCTCAGCGTGGCTCTCTCGTTGTATTTTTTTCCGTACGTCCGCGCTCTCGAGCAACCAACTTGAGAATTCAAAAAAACTATATGCAAAAACAAATGAAAAAGAAAAGGAAAGAAACAAAAGTGCAACAGGATTCTCGTCTGTATATTGCCGCGGATAAATGTTTGCGCAGCGTTGGAAAAATCCTGTGCATTCCCGATGCTCGACATTTCACCGCTCTATCTCTTTTTTTCTGGAAAACGTGACATATTGACATCTCGAAAAACATGATAATATTGAAACATGACAATAACGTGAAAAAAATTTGAAAAAATGTTCGTGAAATTCAACCAATGGAATGAATAACGGGTAAAATAAACCATGCAATTTGTGGATTTGTGGAATATTCTGGACAAAAAAGTCTCCAAAAATTGACAGGGCCAAAATATAATAATGGGGATTTTGCGAAATTACGCAGTTTTCTATCTGTCGTTTTTATTTTTATTTTTCTAAAGCAGAAAATGAGTTAAATATGATGAAAAATTGAAGATATCAACTTGTAGACTTGTACAAAAAAATTAGTACAAGAGGGACAAATAAGAGATGATTTTTTTAACGTGCTTCGTGTTTCGTCGCGATCACGTTTAAGGGGTGCCTGGTATGCCAATAAGAAGATGTGTCTTCTCACTCTCTCTCTCTCTCTCTCTCTCTCTCTCTCTCTCTCGTGGACCCGTTTGCTGCTGGAAATATAATGCTATGATCTAGATTAATGCGGTGTACGAGAGGCCCGGCAGCAGTCACGTATAAAACTCGTCCCACGCACACTGCGATATTGGTGTCTCCCACCCAATATATGTAGAATATTCATCTTTTTCTCTTTACACACACGCTCTACATATCATTCATAAAAAAAGAACTGAACTTAAATGGTGTACAACGATTCGCAGTTTTTATTTTTATTTCGAATAAGCTTCATGACAAAAAAAAGCGAGGGGATGAAAATTGAGTGAAGATGAACGACAAACTATCCAGAATAAATTTGATTCGGTGAAATAAATCAAAATAAAATTGAGATAGCACAGAACGAAGCATTTGAAATGAAATTGATATTAAAGAATAAATAAATATATGTTTGTAATTTTTTTTCATGAAAAATTAGTTGCTTAAAGGGTTTATTTCGTGAATGGATACAACATTTTACAACTCGATGTAAAATGATTGTCAATGAAAAGAACTAAAAATAAAACGAAAGGATGTTGGACATTTTTTCACGACGAGCACATTCGAAATTTTTAATCTAGGACACGCGAAAGGTTCCTCGAGATATTGTTGGCATTTTTGGTACATATGCTGACGGGCAGAGGAGGGGAGGGGGGGGGGGGGAGGGGGTTTGCGACATACAGAAGAAAAAATACAACAAGAGGAGAATTCGTGTTGGGGCGAGGTACACGAGATTTTAACGTTGTTTTTTTCTTGTTAAACATACACCGCAAAAGCAGCACGCCCGCCGCCGCCACGTGGTAACTCGATACTTTTGTAAGAATGGTTTATGTGGTGACACTCGCGATTCCGTGGCGGTGGACACACGAGCTCCTTCTCCACTGCACACGCGTTTACGCCGTTAGATATATTTATATATGTATACAAATATACGCATGTGATAACCTCAGTAAGAAAACCTTTTGCGAGAAGAAACCCCCGCAGCGATCCGCCGAATCCTCTTACAATCGTAGCGGGAGAGGAAAAAAAAATATTTTTATAATAAGAAGATGAGCTACGATCTGCTACTCGTAAAAAAGACTTTTTTTCTAGAACTGAACTACGAAAAATGGAAAATTTAATAAAATGTTCGATTATAGTCTTAAAAAATGACTCTCGATAAAAATTAGAACTCCATTTCGTTTTCAAGAGAATGTACAAGTGCAAAAAATATAATAGTGATGACTTTGACGATGGAAATCTCTTTACATCGTATATTTTAAAGATAAGAAAATTAATACGTGTCTACATTGATTTATAATCTCATGGAACAAGCGCGTTTACCTTGATATATTCTTGGGAACTGTATCATGTTAGAAGACTCCATAGACTCGATTAATATATTATTCTATACGGTACGAAGCGCGTATGCGGTATTTAATATCCTGTGTCTGATGTACTTTGGGTACTTTGTCTTTACTCTCCACCGCAAAAGACAAAGAAACCACTAAGTTCGTACTATAAATATATGAGACTTACAGCCTCTCTCTCTCTCTCTCTCTCTCTCTCTCTCTCTCTCTCTCTCTCTTGCACCCTTGTCCTGTTCCTGTTCTTGTACCTCTGAGTCGTTTCCGTCGCCCACGTTATTATATAGAACAAGTTACCCGTTTTACGCGCGAGTGCAGTGGATTTTCTACGTGTATACACGGAACATGTTAAATTTCAACATCGTGTCTATCCTCGTAAGTTACATCGTTTGCAAATAAAACTATACGGACCAAGTTCTTGAAGCATGAACAACAATAAGTATGCAAATTAAAATAAATGAAAAAAATGACCAAAAAAATCAAGTATCAGAAGAGCGCAAAGAAATATTCCTCATCCTACGATCAAAAATTATCAACAACTTTAGTAGTATTTGAAAAAAAAAAAATAATTAATAACTAAAATAATGAAAAAATTTGTCGAAAAAAATGGTGTTTTGATTGAAATTCGATTCAAATATTTGAAGATCTAAATAAAACTTTAATAGTCATTTAATAAAATCCATTTTTTAATGTAAAAAAAAAAATTAATACAAAAAATATCCCTTCAATTACCGCACAAATTTCTGAGTTAAATGAAAGTCTATTAAACACAAATAAATTCAGTAGCTTGGGGGGGAAAAAAAATAGAAACAGGGATATTCTAAGTATAAAAAAGCATATGCACGTGCAACAGTAGCAAGATGCAAGATCGAAGTATTCCATGCCTGTACCAGATATGGTGTAAACAGAAAAAAACAGGGAAAAATGTATATGCAGGGTAATATAATGATATGAGTTTGTATGCATTGAATGTATCTGTATATGAGAATTTTCTATGTGTTGTAGTTTATATGAGGTCGTTCTCGAGTCTCTGAGCACCACCAGAAGCAGAAGCACATCGTCTTTCGCGATGATACATGGTGGCTCGTTCGCAGGTGTCGCGGTACAAATGCGTTCATCGACTATCTCCACGAGATCTACTAACATCACGATCATATGGTTTATATATATATATATATATATATATATATATATATATATATATATATATATATATTTAAAATATCCTCGCCCGGGCCACTAACCTCCCGTCGCTATCTATCTATATTCCTGTAACCCAGTATTAATCAAGCACCAGAGCGTATCCCGCGTCCCAACGAGGCTGGGCGGAATATTCGAGTAATAACTTCTCGAAGTCTCTTCTCTCTCTTTCTCTCTCACCGTGCTCTTTCTCTTTCTCGTTTGTGCAACTATGCACACGAGGACCAAATATCTTTCTCGTCGGTGATACTTCGCCCGAGACACTTCTCTAAGTATAGTAACATCGGTGGTTAGAACGTTCCTATATAATAAATAGAACTATATGTCGAGCTCATTTTCGTTTCGCAGCCCCGACTACGAATTATATTAATTTCAATGATAAATACGACCAATTAAACACTCGTACTGTTGTAACTGCCGTCTATTTAATTCTGGTGACTAGGCAAATGTTACAGTTTTGTTTTCGGTACAATACTCCGCTAAAGTCAGCGAGAGACGAATGGAAATTAATGTTTTGTAGGATTTTGTCAGTTCCGCTGTCATTTTCGGATTATCATGAATGAAGGGGATGTTTAGCAGTTTTCAATTGGAACGATGATGCGGAATTCGGTAGATTAAAGGCTGATAACTATTTGTTGATCGATTAGATCATTCTGAGTCATAAAAATAATATTAACATTCTTTTAAATTGTTCCAATTGTTCAGACTTGATTACCTTGAGCTCGAATTAGTCCTCTTTCCTTGGATAAACATACGATGATGACAAAATTATCGGGATAGCCAGAAACCAGACCTACATCATCCCGTTTGTACGTCATACATTATATAGTACGTGTTTACTTTTATATATGCATATATAGAGAGCATGAGAATACACGAGAGCTTGCAGCAAGCGTGTTACGATGTCGGAATAAAACGGGCGGAGAAATATACTGCGACATCGTCCTGGCTACCGATGATGCATGCTCGGAGTGTCACGCTGTCAGAAGAGCTCCATACTTGCCTTTCTCTCTTCCTTTTTTGCCTCCTTCTCTCTCTCTCTCTCTCTCGCTCTCTCCTCTTTTGCTTTTTTCTCTTGGTATTATGTTACGTTTAGGACCGCCACCGCATCTCGCACACACTTTACCAAGAGGAGGGTACCTGCCAAGTACGCCTGGGTCGTGACTCTATCATATTTATGCCCCCGGCTGTTTTTCCCACCGAAAAATCTCACCAGGACGCCGCTCAACCCTCTCGCTATCCAGAGAAATCGTAAAACAGTCACCAGATACTGGTCCAAAAAAATAAAACAAATTCGGTAACTCATTACTATATTTATTTCGTCTGTCAGATTTGATTACTTCATTTTTAATGACCATTTTCATTGATTCTAATTTTGAGGCCCTCACGGCCATTATTGTTACAATAGTTTACGACTTCCGGATGAATGCCGTGTAGAGTTTCAGCGTATTGCCAACGTTTCGCAAATGTTACGGATTGCATCATCAGGGCTGAGAGCTTCGACACTGATTTTCATTGATTAATCGAAAATAATTTATTTTTAGTCATTTAGTCATTGAAATTTTGAACTACCACAAAAATATCATTGATTTTATTTATATTTTTTCAATGGCTTAAATAATACTTTTATCAGTCAATGATTTAATGACCATTTCATTAGTAATTAGTGTCGATCTTAATAACGTACAAAGTTCTTAATTATACTTGGAGAAGATCGACCGGTAGATTAGAAACAAGTTCGTTTAGCATTTTGAATTTACATCAATGTGTTAGATTTAATTCCTTCATGTTGAACGACACTCATAATTGATGATAGATCGTGATTTATAAATAATAAGTAAAATATAATTGATTATGAATATGTATTTATGACAATTTTAATGGTATTTAAATTGACATTGTAATTATAACGAATGTTAATTATTGAGAACAAATTGTTTCATTTTCCAACAAGCATCACTTGGCGTATTTTTCGGTTATTTATTTGCAACGCAGCAACGAAAAAATTAGTTTGAAAGGCTGGTGCAAAGTTCAAAGTTTTGTAATGTCGTTCGTGTGACGAAAAAAATGAAACGGATTCGCGTGAAATGACAAAAGTGATATGGGTTACCGAAAAGAGCACACATTTGAGGGAGACGTGGACTCGGAATGGCACGGCAACGTAAAGAGGACCAGCACAAAACGACGTGCACAGCGAGAGAGCGCATCTTAATTATGAGCTTTAAATTACGAGCCCGAGGAGCTGCTCACAGTGCTGAAATATTTGTGTTTGCCACCGGCCGAGGGTTATGGCTCAATTACCACTGACTGTTTCCTTTGCGAGGCGTTGATTTAAAGCAAAGAGGGATAAGAGTAAAGGGCATGGGCATAAAAGTCGCTTTTCATTCTCGCCAAAAATGATTGAGTAATAAAACTTATCTCAGGAGAGGAAAAGTATCAGAAGAAAATAGAAATGAATGGAAAATGTTGAGGACTCAAGAATTCTCTATTATTTTTCGTTTCGACAAACAATTTTTATTTTTATTTTTCACAAAACCAATATCGCTTTGTTTTTCAATAAAGGAAAAAAAATGAGTGAATTAAATTTTTCTGTAAATCAAAACAATCCACGCATTTGTGCACTGTGAAAAAAAAAAAAAAACTGTATTTTCCTCACATACACAAAGGGCTGCGCGTCGGGCATAGGAATTATTTACACAGTTTTTTTAATCAGTGGCGTGCTATATATGGCATAAATATATCCGCAAAAAAAAAAGGCAAGTTTCAAGTTTGCCTGAGAAAAGTTTGTCGGGCGCTCGCGCTTGTCCATCAAGATGTATGCGAAGATTGAGTTGATAGATAGAAATATTTCTCGTGTGTATCATAAGACACGTACGAGAAGGTCCCGCGCGGTCGAGCTCAGTCATTGAGAAGTAACACGCGATATTTTTCCTCTCTCAAGTTGTTGTTTTTTTTTTCTTTTCTTTTTCGTTTCTTCTTTTTTTTTCATTCGCATTTATCTGTATGCGTTTTGTACTCGTGTACGTAACGTTGACGAGACTCGCGAGAACAGGGACGAGAAATGAAAAAAAGGATGTGCAAATGGAGAAATTACCATTGAGTGTCCATATGGGCGACGAACTATAACACGGAAGGCAACTGTGTATGCGGCTAATAAGAGCGCGGGAGTTGCACTCGCGGTGAAAGACTTCATCACGAGTTTATACATGGGCCAGTCCACATGAAATTGACTTTTTTATAAAATGCTTACCATTATGATCATTCACTTTATTTTTTATTCATTTATTTTTCATTCACTTCGTTTTACTTGCATCTTTTCCTATTTTATCAATCGTTGACTCGTATTTCATATATTAAATTTTTATTTATTTTATTACTTATCAATTTTAAGGCGAGCAACCACTTTAGATGCTTCAAAAAATCATTTTTTTTTATCTCATAAATCGTTAGCACAATATCTTAAGAATACACTCTGAAAATTTCAAAACGATATTCGGATTCCTTCTAACGGTATGTATATAAATGATAAAGACTCTCCGCTCGACTCCCATGCGCGTTAAAACTTTAAACGTGTTTTTTCTCGAAACGACATTTTTTCAATTTGGGGGAATCGTAACTCAAAAACTAATTGATGGATCATCTTCAAATTTGGAACACGTTTACATAATATAATTTATTAAAACATGAGCCTAAAGTTGGAAAGATTAGATTGTTTAAAACGTATTTATTATTGCAAAATGTCGGGGAAAAAATGATAAAAATCGACCTTTTTTTCAAACACGGTCCAACATTCAATTCTCAATTTTTTTTTCAAAATTTAGGTTCATGTTCTTCAAAAACATCTCAAGAATGTATAAAAATTTGTTGGACTATTTCAGATGCGAATTGCGAGCTGCCCAACGCAATTCCCGCAAATCCACAACGACGATGAGGACACACCAAGGGACACAGCGGATTACACCTTAATTAATGCATGAAATAACTTGATAAAATTACCAGAGATGTATGAAAGTATGAATAAATTATTGTCAGAGTTGCGGAAATTGCCGTTTTTTTTTTCACAATAAAAAAAAAATCCAAAAAATCATTTAATTTTCGGTCTCCTAAAGTGGTTGCTCGCCTTAATTTTGGATGTTCCATTATTGTTTATTTTATTTTTGTTGCTAAATTTTTTAAATTCATTATTACTTCTCATCGAAACCTTTTTTTTTGCTTGATTTTTCAAGCAGAATTTTAATTTGAATTTCCATCGAGCATTTTCAGAAAAAATAATTTCCGATTGATATGTTGTTGAATGTTCGAATTATTATTTTCGTTGAATATGAGATTTTGGTATTGTAAGCCATTTTAGAAAGTAGTTTGACATGAGAAACCCCTATGAGTATATTTATATGCGAAAGTACGCTTCACAATGTAACCAGATTGCGGAGATGCGCTCTACGTGTGTACAACTACCCCCATCTTTTTCCTCCGACTCTCATCGCGAACGTCAAACACGCTAACTTCGCGCACGATGCGTGACCATTGCCACCGTCTCTAGCGTTTCTTTTTTTTTGCGTTTTTCTCCGGTAGGCTTTCATAAAAAACGACATTTTATGATGAAAGCGATTTCTTTATTTTTCAATTTTTTTTTCCAGCGTTAGAAACATCTCAAAATTTTCTATGTACAAAAAACAATTGAATTTAATAAAATTTATACGATTAATTACGATTCAAATAAATTCTATCGAAAAACATTTTAAAATACTTACTCAAATATTACGAAATAAATATAATTGCAACGGAAACTTACCACGAAGGTTGAATTTATTAGCCCAAAACTATTTTTCAGTAATCCAACGATTGTTTTATGCGTCCTGATATTTATTACAATCTCAGAATTATAGGGATCTCGAAGCACCCAACAGAACAAGGATTATCTCAATCGAATGATCTTTTCTTACACGCTAAAGGCCATCTTCTTTCGACCATCATCCAGAACCGCGAGTAAAGAGATTCTTTGACTATAAGATACGAGAACGAGAGAGTGAGTGAGTGAGAGAGAGAGAGAGAGAGAGAGAGAGAGAGATAAACTAACGCAGGCGAACGCGTGCCTTCAAACCATTCGCATCGGAAATCGCGCGCAAACGATTTTAATGTATCTCTGTTATGTACCCCTCTCTCCCTCTTTCTTTCTCTCTCTGGTACTCGCGCACTTAATGACCAAAGAGCGATCTCTCGGCAAGATTGAAAGGAGCGAACGACTTAACTTCGAGAGTTTTATTGCCACTGATATCCATCGGACGAGGTGGTTTACACACGGTATAGGTCTCTATGTAAAACTACTTATATATACATACATACTTTTATACATGTATGTAAAAAACAAATATAAATATATGCCTACGCATACATTACTAATAAATAACCATAATCGAAGAAATTAGATGAATTCTCAGCATCGAATGTCAAATAAGCTACCAAATCGCAAATAATGTCATTTAAAATCAAAAACAAATAAAAAAACTATCAAAATTACTAATTATTAAACATACTACGTCAACAACTTTATTTAATAAATGAGTGTAACAACAAATCGATAAATAACGTGAAAAATAATTAATCGTTTTGATATTCTACAAAATCCGGTACTAAATTTGGCAATTAAAAATAAAATGAATAAATGTATCGGTACAAAAGTTAAAAGCATCCATAGATGAATATCATTAGAACAAAAAATAGATATATTATATATATATATATATATATATATATTTATATTTATATGTATATAATAATTGAGTCACTAAACGTTCGAGATAATAAATCATCGAAGCCCCGTCTATATTCATCGTTCATTTATATCGATCGACGGTATAATTTATGTCCTTCATTAGACTAAATATCGATCGCGATTCCGAAGAAATAAATTGCCGATATAAGAGCTACGCATTGGTAGCGCATTTTTCTTTTTGTTTTTCACCTCGTACGTATAGTCGGGATTTACCAATAAATTCACGATATTTTGAACGATGGAAAGCACTGGCTCGTAAGCGTCGTTCTATGAGAATGGCCCTTAAACCGGTTCACGCGTGGATTAGTGCCGGTAAAAGCGTGTGTACGCGTGGAATAAACAGTTTTTCAATCCGATGAATGACTGAAACGTATACACACATAAAACTGAAGAGTCGTTAATAAAACCGAAAACTCTCGCTTCCTCGTTCGATTTTATAACGAATAAATCAAGCCAACGTCAGAAACAACTTCGTTAAAAATATAATATGTTATTTATAAATTTGAAAATGTGTGTTACAAACCTCCAATCAAATGATTTTTCCACCAGAAAAAAGTTGAAATAAAAAAGAAGGATTTGTCACGAATATGATTCTAAATCTGCTCGTTCCTCGACTATTATTATTTCTCCAACATTTTCTGTCTGTGGTTCTTTTAATTTGCATGAAAAATAAATTTAACGATTCATAAGATGCCAAATGGACCAAATACTTCATACGTTTATACGCTTAGAATCTTTTCGCGGATCAGGCGGGAGGGGAATCTTGATCGACGATCTTAAGTCTTATATGCATGAACCACGATTCTGGCTACGCTTCGATCACCCTTTCCCTCTGTTATTCTGTTTATTTTTTTTAACTGACCCGCGACTCTAATACCGGACAAGAACCAACGAATAATCCAGGAAGTTCTTATAGCGAAGATATGCGTATATGTTTGTATATACCGTGTATAAATTTATATATATATATATATGTATACGAAAGCAAGTAACGATCTCTTTACGCGCAAGCAATTTTTACGACGATGAGACTAGCCGGCCGGTCCGAGACGGCACGCAAGGTGACGCAGGGAAAATGCCTATCAGCCTTATAAGACTGCAGACGTATATATACTTTGCAATTTATGTATGCGGCACATTCATCGCATTCGAACCTAAATTCTTAACGTTATCGTAACTGAATTTTAATTTTCATCTTTTGCTAATTTTTTTTTTCTTTTTTCATTCTCTCTCACATTATATTTGAATGATTTTATGATAAAGATGTGATTTTATTTAATTTCAAATCATACGATAAAGATGTATTTTACATATTAAAAGGTATAAATTGAATAATTGTTCTTTTTTTTAAAGAAAAATGAAATTTTCATTTCAGATCGCAATTGTGCCATACAAAGTTGAATGATCAAACAGAGTGAACGATTATAAAACGCGGAATAAAATAATGAGATTCCATTTCACATGTTTGAAGAAAAAATGCAAACAATATTTATACTGTTTTTCGTTTTATTGAAAATAAAAGGTTACATTTTTATTTCACCGAGATAGAGAATTAAAAAGTGACATAATTAGAAGTACCAAGAATAATTCCGTTGAATTTCCTTCATTCATCAATTTTCTTTTGTTCTTCCTAACTTCTTCTGTCACTCACGCGAGTATACAATAGCGACTAAAAGTGGACAAGGCTGTCGCCGAGATTTCGCGATTTCACGGAAGAAAATAAAGAGATCAAAACGAGAACAAAAAGAGAAGTGGGAGGAGGGGAGTTTGTGAAAAAAAGTGACTCGGAGCGTGCGAGACTCGGTCCGTCGAGCTCGACGAGGACGTATAGAGCGCGAGTATTCACAAATGCACGTATTATGGTACACGCTCTCGGGAAACGTCGCGAGACAGATAGATTTTGTTGATGACTCGCGAGATGCCAGTCGCAGATGAGACAATAATAACGGAGTTGGGTGGTACGAGAAATTTCTTAACTATACGAGAAGGGGCAAAGTAAAAAGGGAAATTAAAGGCGGCAGAGGATAAAAAAAAAAAAAAGAAAAAAAAAAGAAATGCACCGAATGATAGATGCGGAAAGAGAAGCCGGGAGTAAAGATTGTCATTAGATAGGAAGTCCCATAAATAGAAGTGCATACAGACAACATATAAGCAAAGACTGAAAAAAGATCGTTCTTATCTTCAAAAAAAATACGACATCCGCCCTTTTGATTTAGCAAAAAGATAAAATCAAAATGAAATTATCACCAATTAAATATCGACTGAAAAAAATTAAATACATTTTTTCACCTTTCAGACAATTTGCTCAAAGAGCCCTCTTCCGATTTTCCAGACTCGATAAATGTAATAATTCGAAGGATGCGATCGATATCAATGTGAATTTAAATATATATTAAATATCAAAACTCATAAAGACATACTTTGGACAGTTTTGTATTTTAAAAGGAGTAAGATAAGACGTTCAGTGTTTTAGGGGTCTTGGTATGTTTATTATGAAGGATATGATCAATATTGGAGTACATTTCAAAAGACAGTGAGTGGTTAATGTCAAAATGCACTTTTTTCAGTGCCTTCCACATGTCAACCACTACGAAATACGTCTTTTTGATATTTAAGAATCAATAAATATATACGTATGTATTTATGGTGTGTATATAAGAAAGTATATAACGCGCTTGCACATTTGAGGTGGCCCGTACGAGGCGGGAGACGAACACGCGATGTCCCTGCCTAATAACGGGGACGCGAGGCGTGTGCGAGCCGCGAAGTCTTGGATCACACAACGTGCAATGCATGTACGAATGTATGTGTATATAAATGCACTACAGATCGCGCATGCAAGCCCAACAGATAAGTACGACGTGTCGTTGGTGCAACTGTGCGGTCTCGCGGATATGCTCCCTGGGCCAAAACCGTTTGGTGTGTCCGTGACGGGATGTCCGCGAGATCCTTTCTCCTCTCTCTCTCTCTCTCTCCTCTCTCCTCTCCTCTCTCTCCTCTCTCTCTCTCTCTCTCTCTCTCTCTCTCTCTCTCTCCCCCCCTCTCCCCCTCTCTCCACCCCCCCCCTCTCCCCCCCCCCCCCCTCTCTCTCTCTCTCTCTCTCTCTCTCTCTCTCTCTCTCTCTCTCTCTCTCTCTCTCTCTCTCTCTCTCTCTCTCTCTCTCTCTCTCTCTCTCTCTCTCTCTCTCTCTCTCTCTCTCTCTCTCTCTCTCTCTCTCTCTCTCTCTCTCTCTCTCTCTCTCTCTCTCTCTCTCTCTCTCTCTCTCTCTCTCTCTCTCTCTCTCTCTCTCTCTCTCTCTCTCTCTCTCTCTCTCTCTCTCGCTTTCTGGCGCTCACTATCCCATCAAGTAATCTTCTGATTATTTCGTGTGTATATAAGACTAACTTTGTTCTGACGATACTACGTTGATGAGAACAGGTTGTGCATTTTTTTCTTTTCTTTTACACACGTAACATTAACACGGTATGCACACGTCTGTCAAATGAACAACACCCACAGTATGCTATACATTGTAGTAAAATTCTCTTAAGAATAATCTCTTTTTAATTGCTTTTTCGTTGAACAATTATGTTTTCAGGGAAATTATTATTTTGAAGAGATTTTTATAAAATTGGTAGTCCAATAAAAATGATTTTTTATTTGAGGAGCACGCAGTGGGTGTTGAATATTTGTGAAACGAGAGAGATGAGAATTGAAATTTGACTCTAAAATAATCCTGTAGACGATTTCATTGAATTTCATAAACGATTTTGTAATTTCATAATATTGCATTTTGGATGTTTCTAGCGTTGAATAGTGCAAAGGGAATTCGATCGAAATTGTAATTCTTGGATTTTCTATTCTCTTTCTTTCAGCCATACTACTTCAAAAATTCTGAAAGATCTACGATATTTATATATTGTACGCAGTAGCGATTTTTTTTTTTAATATGTATAAATTTTTTTTTCATGTTGTCGTCGTGTTTAATCGTCCGAATCGTGCTGATGCTCGAACGACTCGAACTTGAGAACTCGAGCGTGGAACTTTCGTGTACCCCCCCCCCCCCTCCCCCCACCGTACACGAACATATGCACGTGTCCCTGATTTAGCAGCTCGAAAAACGTATTTTTATTTCTCTTCTTTAAGGGAACCTTTTGGAATTTTACTTGGGATTCATACAGTGCCTGGGAATTCTTGCTAAAACGATTTATTTACAGAGTGACACGAGATTCAGTTGGAGGAAATACAATTTCAAACGGGATGAGGAGAGAGATGGGTATTCAAATTATTCTGAGTGATTGAATAACGTTTGTAATCGAATGAAAAAAGTAACATTCTTCACAAATAGCCCGAGAATAAACTAGCGAGTCAAGAGTGAAATTCTGTTGAATAATTCGATGTTTCAATTCTTCTTTTTGTTTTATCGTTCAACGATGTTGCGTCTATAATTACAGGGATATCAAAAATGTTTTATATTCACGTGCGAAGCGCAATTTCCGACATCGAAGCGAAAGAATGCAGCAAAACTCGAGCATAAACAATTATTCGTCTTGGGTAATAATTGTTTTATATTCCTGGAGAATAAGGATATTCTTTAATGGTGGAAAATTTTGAGAGAAACTTTGGCGTATGCGGTTTACTAGAAACACTTGAGTGGAGCACGGAGATCTTTAGCAACGAAGCGTAACTCCCGTGTACCAAGGAAAAAGGGGAGAGCGAGTGAAAAAAATCTAACAAAAAAAAAAATAAAAATAGGGAAAAGAGACCTCGAAGGATTACCATTGACACCGAAAACAAGGCGAGATCTCTCCTCCTGTTTCAAGGGCCTCTTCGCGCTCGATCGAATTCACGAAATCGTCGCGCGAGGCCTTCGTGGTTAACGCAGAATGTAAAACCCTCGAAGTCTACACACTAATTCGATTTATACCGAAATTTCTATTTCGGACAAATACGTTTGTCATTCTTGATGCCTAATCCTACCGAGCGACACTTAATCTCAAAACCATTCTGACATTTTGGCGACTGGGCTGAGCTCGAGCTTGTCGATCTCACCTTACCCAAAACTAGAAATACTTTATCAATCACAAACCTGCTTTAAACAATTTCGTACGTAATTTTAAATTAATCAACGATCAATGAAATATTTTTTTAACTTTTGCGGGCCGGGAAAGATTTTTCCGAAATTCTTCTTTAGACTGACTCAAAATTGTACAACAGTAAAAAATAAAATACTTTAAAAAATATTGATATGTCATTGAAGTGTTCAAAGTTCCACGGGTCTCCGAGACCCAGTCTACAAAATGAAGGTGTCCTTTTATCCTCTACGCTAAGGCTTAATTTTCGAGTTGTCTTGATGCTCTTTTGAATTAATGAAATATTGAAGATCTAATGATATAATGCACTGGAATTTTGCATAGATTTCCCAGTTCTGTGCCGGTTGCTCGATTCTACATTTAACCGGGAAAGCGAACGGATTCTCGCGTGTAAAGAAAGTATACGTATATACATATGTGTATATATTAATCTTCATACATAGACATACATATATATATATATATATATATATATATATGTGCCTATATGGGAGTAAATATATATGTATATAGCATAAAACATGTACACGTTCCTTAGCCACGCCGTGCGGTCGGGCATCGCACCGACTAGGCGCGTTCACCAGGCCGACTCTCCCGGGGTGTATCATCCGTCCGCGTGATGAAATGTAGATCGACGGTGATTTACTTATCGCGAATCGACGCTTCGCCGGAGGTAAATGGCCGAGTCGTGACCATTAGTCCGTGAACGCGAGTCTGGATACGAACTTATATACCATTCCCTCTATATACATATGTAGACATATACTAAGAAACGATGGAATAATACCGACGTGTATATATATATGTATAGAAAAGGGCCTGTTCGCATGTGAGAAGAGACTCACGAGCGAGGAAGGAGTCATAGATACAAAGTTGACTCGGTGTGGGGCCTTGAAAATGACGCCAAATTGATTCAAAACTTATATTACCAAAAGGATCATTGAGAATATTGAGTTTCTTGGACTAACCGCAACCTAGTGCGACTGCAGTTTATGAAATTTCAGTAGAAAGCTGAGCGACAACCATTTTAGGCAGTCCCATGGACACTTCAACCAGATTTCGAGGTAGGAAGTTCCGCAATGGGATCTTTAATAAGGATTTGCCCTCTTAAGCCTCGCATTAGACAGAGAGAAAGAGAAAGAGAGAGAGAGAGAGAGAGAGAGAGAGAGAGAGAGAGAGATGTAAGAGGAAATACAGTAATATAAAATACGGTAAGACAGGTGAATTCCAAGTATTCCAGCTCTCCAACTGACACACAGCAGGGCAAAAGCATTGCGATTGTTTCCTGGAATGGAAACTAACTGCTACACCTCTCGCTTAGAGAAAGTGAGAGACATATGTTGTTGCCTTTTTTTGTTATTCTTTCCTTTTTCTTGCCCCTCTTCTTACGTCGAGAGTGCAAACTTACCAGTCTCGTATATATATTCGTTATTCACGAGATTGAGGAATTTTCTAGTGCAAGTATAGCACAAAAGCGGTGTGGAATTTAGCGGAAATGTTTTAGATATCTGGCGAATCTCATTCAGAATATTTCCACGATATATAGCTCGATTGGGAATGCATGATAAGCAATGGAGAATAAGAGGTACCTCAGAGAAAAGTGAGAGTGGTGATCTATGTGTTCTATCCAAAATGGAAAAGATTAGCTATTTACTAATATTTCAGAAGTAAAGTAATCTTCGGTATATAAAAAAAAGCAACTTCTTTTGAATCAGTTAACATTCTTCTGCTACTCCCATCTTTGGTTATCATGGATAGAAAAGTGTTTTAAAAAATGTGATAAAGCTTTTTCGCAATCTAGGAAATCATTTTCCAGGCTAACCGAATAAACAAGTTCGGCGATCGAACCAGTGTTCTCCAACGCCATAATGGTGCATACGCACAAACGAGAGGAAAAACATGTTGCACAATAACGTAAAACGACACAGTTTCATATTTCCATTTACAAACGAGATTTTTCTTCAACCGTACAGTTCTTGAGTGAAATTCAGTCTCGTGTGTATATCGTGCTGTTGGGATATCGTGCGTTTGATTTTCTCGATTCTCAAGAAAACTCAAATAACAGGCTTACGCTCATATTCTTCAACTAGCGCGAAATGAAATCTCGTGACGGAACCATTTTACGTAGAACGTTACGTCATTAGACAATTTTTTATCGGAGATCTCCATGGCAATTTATTGACTCTGAGATTTCATTTTGCAAGTAAATTGGAATAAATCATCGTAATTGAGAAGTTGATCGAATCTAAATTCCATGGAACAGTCCTAATTAAGAGTTTGGATGATGCTGCGATTTGACATTTCGGAGCAGCCGAGAACTACGCGCGGATAAACATTAAGATTCGAATAATCTTCACAATTTGAGCAACTTAAGACCAATCCATAAAGGGCAGAACGATTTAAAAGAAAATAAAAACTAAAAAGAAATGCAAAGAAAGATCGTGGCGCCGTTTCTCGTGTGGACAAGTTACGTACCGTATTCGTGACTGATCTCAGACAATTTATGGTCTGTACAAGCGGGGTAAACGTACGGGCGCAGGCATCGCACGTGTTCCTCGTAACACGTCCGCTTCTCTCTTTCCTTCTTTTCTCGTGTTGAGGAACACGACGCGAGTGACTCTCTCTCTCTTGCTCTCTTTCTCTGTGTGACCTGACGCCAGATCTTAAGAGCGAACCAGAGAGAGAAAGAATCACACGGAACACATGAACGTCGTTCAACGAAGTCTAGATGGAATGACAGAAACGCGAGGCTGACTTTGAAAAATTGTATGGCATCCCACGAGACGTGGTTGTATTGCGTAGGGGGTTGATGTGTTCCACGAGAACACCGATACGACTCTTCTCTTTCTTTCCAAAACTAACGTCCTATACGTATATACATGTCAGTATCACCAAACTAAAAACTGTCGAGGCCATATGATACTAAGCGTTTTTGAATGGTTGTAGGTCGTGTATTTTCGGATAAACAAGACCCCGGTTGTGAAACGATCCGTCTTAAACTCAACAACATCGGAAACTTTCGTTAGAGATCGTAACTGTATTGCTTGCGAACCTCCAAGAAGATTCTAACAATATTGATTCAG
Source organism: Rhimphoctona megacephalus (assembly GCA_963989365.1). Taxonomy (NCBI): domain Eukaryota; kingdom Metazoa; phylum Arthropoda; class Insecta; order Hymenoptera; family Ichneumonidae; genus Rhimphoctona; species Rhimphoctona megacephalus. Next base: position 21,313,058 of record OZ022423.1, on the reverse strand, counting down.
GTTGCATTTCCATTAACGCGATTCATCATGAAAGATGGCAAACTTTCAGTTTAAAGTTTAAATCAATTTTTTTTGTATTATATGTATTCAAATAGATGAAAATACGTACAAAGTTTATTTAGCTTTTACGTCACCTTTACTAAAAAATAAATTTATTCAGTTGAGTTTAGCACATTTTCGTTTTGGGTCCAACTCACGAATAAAAGTTGCAAAGAATGCTAGAAAAAAAAAACATTTTTATGGTGGCAAAAATCTTTCTAACGATAAAAGTGAGCTTAATTATCGTTTGAATAATTTACTTGTAGCTTTACTGTTCACAAAAGACACAGACATCGACATGGATGTTCAAAGGCTCTGTGTATCTCAAAGGGGTTGTGATTTTCAGGCTATTGTGAGAACGAATAAAAATTAATCAAACAAAAACTCACCGATAGTAGTCCTTCTTGCAGTAGATGTTGCCGTCCCTGCTGAAACAAGTGACTTCGCCATCGAGGCCCTGTCGGCAATGAGAACATTGTAGACATGAAGCATGCCACCGCCTGTCCACAGCCTGCAAATAAAACCTGTCGGCTATCCTAAGTCCGCAACCAGCGCAAACCACCCCCGGAACATCTTCCGATTGAGTTGGTGGAGTTGGGGGTGGTTCGAGTTTCGGAACAGGGTGCAAATCGTCGTTGTTTGTACACTGTTCCGTTTGTTGATGTATCTGCGTTTGATGTTGCAGATGATGATTTTGTTGGGGGTTATTGTGATGGTGATGATGATGGTGGTGGGGTGTCGTTTGGGGTGGTACACTGAGATCACTAGCATTCTCGTAGTTTCCACTATTTCGGAACTCCGGTCCACCTGTAGAGAAATCAACAGGAAGCCTCTAGAATTTCTGTATACATACGTCTGCGTTGGTTGGATTGAGACTTGAGAAAAGATGTTGGAAGCTGAGTGGATATTGATGTCAAGTATTCTGATTAAACAGGTAAGTGAACGAAATGAATCAATGCTCTATTGTTAACATTCCAAAAATCAAGTAATTTTCGAATGCCACAAGTTTTTTTCGACCCTACGCTCATCATTCGCTTCAACAATCACAATGAATAGGCTTTACAAACGTTCTCAGTGATTCAAGATTAAGTAACCCAAACTTTGCTACTCTAAATTCATTCCTATTATTCGACACACGCGCGCAACCCCAAAACCCTCTTGTACAAGGATAATCATCCACGAGACACGATGAAATGAAAATAGTGCTCCGCACACATTGAAGTAGCTCAACGCAGTAAGAGATTCATAAATACCTCCTGGTGAACCATAATCCCTGGAGTCGTAGGGGGTGGTCGATCCATCATAGCAATTGTTGTTTGTGCCGCAATGGGTTTGATGAAGCGGCGTCCGATGAGACGTATGATGGTGATGATGATGATGATGATGATGGGCCGCGGGAGGGCTGCATGGAAGGGTGGTCGGTCGTGCGGCGTCACCCATCGACGCGGGGAGGCATGGGCTTAGGTCTCTTGCCTGGTCCACTGCTCCGGGCCCCCCCGCGCTACCTGGCCCACCTTGACACCCCAAAGCCAAGCCGCTGCCACGCTCCTGTGAGCTCGGCGGCTGCTGGAACAAATCATCCTTCGTCACTTATCAACATTCTCTGTGCTACGTATTCATTTTTTCTTCCAGCTACTTTATTAACTGTTGAGGAGGAAAATTGTCTGGTTTTACATAATTCTGTCTAATCTTCAGAATACACGGTCGCGTATACTGATTTATTCTTGCGGTGTGACGTCTTATACTGATTACAACACATAATTTGTAATTCCGAAATTTCCAAGTGCAAAAACTGGCTGCTATGGTGAAATGATCCATGCTACAAGTACCTCCTGTAGCAAATCTAAGAAATCCGCACGCCGCATGTGACGATACTACAGGGCGGTCGTACAGCATTTGGACATCTCGATCGCGGTTTCTCGCCGCTTCTCAAAATGCAGAAGGAAACCTCGTAATCGATTCAATGGACAGGACAAACGGTGAGCGGGGGTATAGAGAGGATACGCATTGTAGGGAGTTTAGCCGACCCTCGCTGTTCGATGCGAACAAAAAGCTTATGCGTTGAATAATTGTGTAACCGCGAACGAGAAATCCGGCCAAACCGCGGATCGCAGGAAGCGGCTGGAAAAGAAAAAGCGATCGCGTCGTTGGCAAAAGAAGAGAGAGAGAGAGAGAGAGGGGGAGAGAGAGAGAGAGAGAGAGAGAGAGAGAGAGAGAGAGAGAGATAAAAAGAGAGAGGAAACGTTTGCTGGAGCAGAAATCGCTTTGTGCCGTAGGGAGGACTAAGAGAATAAGATACGATAGGACACTGTTGGGAGAGTGAGAGAACCTGAAAAGGAGAATGGAAACCAGAGAGAGAAAGAGAGAAACGTAGAGAATCGTGTAACAGTGGACCTGGGGAAAAGAGGGAAGCGGAGGGGTTCGGAGGAACAGAGAAAAAAGAAGAAGAACGAGGCAAGGTGGATGCGAGGATCGAGCTACGAGTGGCGAACTCGGACGCAACGTAATATATATATACATACGTTTATCTATATAGTATAAGCGTACGAAGAATGGCGAAGTGACGGCGGGTTACGCCGTGTGACAGGAGCGCGGCACGCCAGTAGACGCTGATGGATGTCGCAAGCGAGAGCGCATGCGCGTTCACCCTATAAGGCGCCTACTTCGGCCAATCGTAGCAACCGCCGTGTTTCAACTGTCAGCGCGCGGTACCCTCTCAGTCGCGACATAAATTATCGTTTTCTCTCTTTCTCTCTCTCTCTCTCTCTCTCTCTCTCTCTCTCTCTCTCTTTTTCTCCCTCGATCTCTTTCTCTTGCGCGGTATTACATCCCCCATCGCCCTTTTCCATTGCCTCGTTCAGAGCACTCGTCGTATAGTCTGTACGCCAAACAGCTAGTAGTAGAAAACCAATGCCGGACTTTACGACAGGAGATACCGGTATTTACTGCTCTTGGAGGACCGAGACAGAGGAATATACCGCGTGAGCTCTGCTCTAGCGCGGCACGTTTGCCACACGACGCGACTATGGCAGACGTTATGGCTGCCCCATCGTCATAAACAGTTTTCCAGCGAGGAGCCAACTCCAAATGGTTCTCCTTATGTACCATATACACTTTATATGTGCTACATTCTATAGCGCATATGTATTTTACGATATCGGATCTTATTTCCCTCATCCCTCCCTACAAATATATATATATATATATCTTTATTTATGCGACAATTTTTGCGACTTTTGTGATTGGTACTGTGCGAAGCTAGATTTTAGAGCATGGATGATAGACGCGGTGCCTTTTTCTCTCTTAAACTAGATTTAAGTAATTTAAATTATAAGAATTGTTCATACGTTTTACCTGCCCTTGGCCCTTCATATCGGTTTATTCTTCCTTATCGTGTCGTTTGTTAGCTTATTTCCTCCACTCTACTTCATTTCTTATTCCCATTTCTTCCTATAATCACAACTACTGCAAAAGGATCCTTCAACGTTGTTTCGCAGCTGCAAAACATATTCTATCCATATACTTCTCAACAGTCATTCTCGCATTGGTATTCTCATGCTCATTCGTAACACAAAATTATAACGAAACGCACTCTCTTAACCGAAGCAGAAATTATACGTTCGAGGGCTTGGATGAGGAAGCATCGAAACGCAGTGATGCACGCGTCTTTTGCATCGGTCACTACCCTTCGATCACGTCTTCACCACGTGCTCACTTGTATCTCGATCGAAACGGGACTCGCTTCGATCGGCGATGAGAAAGAGTAAAGAAAAATACGATTATCGTTTTGTTTCTCTGTCTCCTCCCTGGTAATGATACACCATTGAAATCGCTCGGTATAACTGCGGCTTTTTTGAATTATCGGATATCTGATTATGAACTTTGTTGCATTGATGTATAAATTTCTTGAACAAAATTACATTTTTCAAGAAGGCACATGCGGCAAGGAGATCCGTTTTCGGCAGATGCAAAACGTCGATCGTCGATCAAAAAAACTTTCGATCAGAAGAATTCCCCTCGTAATACACATTTCTTTATTCTAAGTAAATTCATTTTAAATTAATGAACGAACCAGAGAAACAAACTATTTTCGAAAATCACTGCAAAAGAACTTACTAAATGATCACCGTTACTAACTATGTCGATCTTCCTGAGCGAGTTTCGCGGTTTAGGAGGATCAACCGCAGACCATCATCGTTAACTCCTTTTCATTTCTAAAACCGCAGTTGCGGATAAAAAATATCAACCTCTTAAATTTCTATATGAGAATTCAAAAGTCTCGGAAATCATTGAGTTTGGAATGAGAATGCAAAATTTCAAAATGGCGTTGAGCAGCTCTGAACGAAATAACATCTTAATTCTTAGAACTATTAAACTTATCTTCATCTTGTACGAATATTTGAATAACTTGTATATAAATTCTCGACTTTTTTTCGCCTGTTGTAAATATGAAAAGAAATTCACAAAAGTTTATTTCGCGAACAGGTTATTTTTTTAGTATTCGTCGTGAAGTTAGTAAAAGAATAAAAATTTCAAAAACATAGAAAACAAATTTTCGAAACGGCAAAGATGGGAGTGAGAGCGAATTTGTAACGAACGTAGAATCCGTGACCTCGGTGTGGTGTACGCTTGTGTATTGTAAAAAAAAAGGAGAAAAAAACGAGATAACGAATGGGCCACAACGAACGATCGCTCTCGACCGCTGGTAAAATAAATGGACGCGATGGTTTTCTCTCTCTATATATATATATATAATCCATGTATAATATAAGCGTGGGCATGGGCGGTGGTTAACACCGGGCGAAGCGATATCGTGCTATCTGCGTTTTCCACACGCGTCAGCCACTGTACGAGCTGCTGCACGAATTTCTAGCAACTCTACAAACAATTCGGTAGCCGAATTGTGCCGAGATTTGAGAAGATTTTTCTCTCAAACAACACTCGATATAAATTCCAACGTGATGTGCAATACGTTTTTTTTTTCAAAATTCTTCGATCAGTGAAAAACTGTGATAAAAAAATTTATTTTGACGAAACATATTTTTCAAGTATTTTTTGCTATGAAAAACAATAACTTATCTGGATGTTATGTTAAAAATGAAAAATATTTTCATTGCAGTATTTTCAATGAATATGCACAGATTTTAGCGTTATATGTATATATTCATTTAAAAGCCCACTTGTGTGATTACCATGTTTGAACAAAGTTCACGGTTAATCTGCGGCAAAGCCGCAGATTGTTTCTTGACGAAACCACGCGCCCGACGAAGCTCAAACCATAATATAACCGCACAATTGTTAATTCAAAGGTCAATACACAGTACGATGGATAATAGACATATATGTAAATGTAGGGATCGGTCATATTTCGCATTCATCACGAGCTCGTAAAACAATCTCTCAAGACAAATAACCATGTAATGATTTCTAATTATTTATCGTAATACGTTTATCAACCAATCAACCCATCATATAAATATCGTAGTTTTATTTGTTTGTTTTTTAGTTTATTTTTTAGTTTGTTTTTTAGTGTTTAGTTGTTGTAGTTGTAGTGAAACTATTAGTTGACAGTGCAACAGGGAGTGTTTCATTCTTAAATTAGAAATTCAGTGAAAACAAAATAAAAAGATCTTAGGATGTTGGGTTATCGAAGCGATCAGAATAATCGAGATTTTTTTTTAATGATTTTTGTATTGAATTAAAAAAGTTTTATTTGAGGGACCTTATCGGTGTAAAATTTTTTGACAATCCATTTTTTTCATTGTATCATCCAAAAACATGGACTTTCATAAACATGCTGTTAAATTTTGGTCCCGAAATTCGAATTATTTCGGTCGCTACAGCCTTTCTTAGAAAAAGGGATTACAATTTAAAAAAATAAAAAAGGGAAAAAAGGATCGGGATGGAAAAAGGGATGAGAATCATTAAATTATGAGGAAATGAATTATGTATGATGATGGGAATGATGGTTCGTCGATTGATCATAAGTAGACCGTTTATATGAAAATATCGTACTCGAAAATTTAAACGCGTTTATCTCGAAACGTCGTTTTGCAAATCGGTGGTCCATTTTCAACGAAAATTTTTCAAGCTATCCTTCTCAAATTTTACCACATCATTCTTCAGGTCATACCTTAACGGGCTATGGAAGCTTTTTTTTTTAATTTGAAAATTTCATATTTTTTTGAACGAAAAACTGTCGAAAAAAGGCCCAATTTGACATTTAATTTTGAAACGGCCGCCATTTTGTTAAGTTAGATCGAAAAAAAATCCTCCATACCCGGCTACAGTTTTTCATACTGATTAATAATCTTTTTGCGTCTTTTATTTCAGACGATTTTTAGAGGAGTAGGAGCGTACACCGTCGGGCGCTATTTTTTTAGGCACCATTTTGAAGTGGCCAAGAATATTCCGAAAAAAATTAAAATAAAACATAAAAAAAAATTGGTTCTACATGATTCATTTCAATAAACGACAAAAAATGGATTGATTATCGGGTTTTATTCGTTGAAAAAAAAAATCATGAAAAACAGCAATTTTCATGCCCGTCACACTGAGAAGGTCCCTTAAAATTATATTCAAAGATTGAGAATATATAATCTGCTTCAACGGTGACGAATAATGGAGATCTGAATTAATGTAACTTGTAGATTTGATATAAGATGTTTATTATTGAATTAAATGAATTTGAAACTCGTTTTGCCATGCATTATCGCCAATTCGTTTAAATATACAATCAATTATTTTTTAAGCGTATCTATAGATATATAAACGTTAGATCGTAACACAAGAATTCTTGGAGTGGGTTATCGTAACGTAGGGTCAAACTATTTCAATCGCTATCGTATAAAGATTTGAGAGAAAAAAAATGGGGATATCGCTGAACCAGATGTTAGTGGATTCGCGTGATTGCTGGAATATCATTGCGGGCTTCGACGAATTTTTCAATGATATAGGATGAGCTTTTGATGTGATAACCGAAGGAAAAGAGTGGTAAGAGTTTAGTGCAACGGATGATGATCGACAGTCCGTACCGTGACCTGACGTCTTCAATGAGAACGATCTACGATTGTCTCAGCGTCATTATGACAAGTTTCCAAGAACATCTCGAGTCCGACGGGAAGCAAACTTCCTTGAGATCGCCAAGAAATTTAAAATTCTCGAAAAGTTAACTTTACACAAAGCTAAAATCAGAAAATAATTAATCCACATTCAAAACCGTACACTGAAAAATTTCTTTCTGAAAGTTGTTTTTCGTGGATGCAGGAAGCCCAGAAAAAATAAGTATACCCAAAAGCGCATAAACCATCGAATCAAAAATAAGCAAATTTAGTGAAAATAAAATTCATCCTCTCAAATTAACGGCCTATTAACCATCATGATCGGATTACAAATTGTCACTCACTTGATTCTCCTCAAAAGACTCGAAAGTAAAAAAAAAATTGTCGACTCAACGAATCAATTGAAAATGTTCGTCTTTGAATATTAACCGAGACATTTCAAGAGATGAGTCACTGTCTATAAAATATATATTTAACACAAATTGAGAAGCGTTTGCGAATTTTGGACTTTCATAATTCTTTGCTCTTGGCGTAAATTCTAGACTGTCATACATATACATATTTATTTTTATGCATACGTATACAGAAGTAGCTCTATGTATATAGGTTTATATCATAAACAGAGGCGGATATAATCTCGGTAGCGTTAATAAATTATGAGTCGAGCTGGACAAGACGCGCCAGGGTTTGCTATCGCTGCCAGACACGACGAGCGAAGATGCGCTTATCTCATATCTCTCTCCCGTTGCCCGGGAGAGAGCTCGAATAATTGCTCTTCCACTATCCCATCACGTTGCCTGCTCCCGGTTCCTGAGAGTATATTAAAATTCGCCGCTTCATTTGTTCGAATGTTTACGAAAGTCAATAGCCAAACAGCTCGTGCATATATATATATATATATATATATATATATATATATATATATATACACGAGAGAGACGATCGTTTTACGAGACAAATAGACGCCAAATCGGGGCTCTCCGATCGATCTCCTTGATGTTTTTATCCGGCTCTTTTATCCTCTCACAAATCACTCTGATTTAAGAAGACAATTTCATCAACGATTTTTATGAAGGATTAAAAATTAGAGGATCATAAATTGTTGTAGCTTCTTTTGATTTTTTTACCCCTTTTCGAAATCGAATTTTTGGCAAACATTTTTGGTTACATCATTTGCAACGTTTTAACGAGGCAGCTCTAAAATGAATTTCGATAAAATCAAGAACATTTTTAAAGTTAATATTCGAAGGCAATATTTTTTGCAGAGTCTAAATTTGAAAGAATTTGCACTAACGAATAAAAGCTGAAGAAAATTTAAACTGAACTTGTGGCTCGATTTGAAAAAAAAAAAAAATATATATATATATATATAGAGTTCAAAGGATTAATCTAAGAATTGAGTGAAAAACAGATAATATATTTCATAATGTTGGAAAAAGTATAAACGGTGAATGAAACAAGACTCCATGAGTATTTATGCTTAGCTCTGTGTGCAATTCAATTGCGTTGGGGAAAAACGTAACAGAATATATATTTCTTATTAAATATACGTGTCGAGAGGTCTAAACAACGCAAAATAGAGGGGGAGAGAGAAAGAGAGCGGCAAAAAAGGAGGGTGAGTTATAAATGGTCGGTAGTGTTACTTCTCGCGTGATATTTCAACGTATACAATATTGCACCTCGTATATTTTATAATTTAATGCAAATTATTGAAAGAAGGATTATTTACGGACAAGAGACTTACGCGCTTCTCGTTTTTCTCGCATGTACTATTATGTGATCCTATGAAGAACGGATATACGGTTACGCTTTGAGAGTATGCGAATGTATAATTATCGCTCTCGCGCGGTAACGCCTTTACACGCCGTTAGTCGAGTGTTAGACGTTTCGAGGGTTGTTCCAAGTTTCCCAAGAAAACCAAAAAGAATATTACGAAAAATACTTTGCATTTGCAACAATTTCAATCTTGCTAATTTCAAATGATTTTTTTTAATCGTCACGCCTGAATAAAAAATTAAATTTTACGCCATTTTTTTTACACAAATTACAATTTTCGCCATTTTTCTTTTTTCACTAGAATTAAAATTAATCTTCATGAGATCTAAAACGTGAAAGGTTCTTAACTGTGAAAAATGAGAAAACTAAGGAAAACTTACGATTATAATGTCAATGATAAATTGAATGACATAATTAATGTCAAATTAATTGATATTATATGAATGCCTGCAGGGAGATCCACGTGTTTTTCTCCACTAGCTCCCATCCCAAAATCTTCCGATAAATAAATCATTTACTAATCCAAAGTAGCTATTTATCAGTTTTATAATAATCTCTTTCATCATACATGTTCGTCTTTTCATTGAAATTTATGAATCCTGAATCCGATATCAAAGACGTACATGCATAAATATGAAGAACATACGACTATTTTTTGTTAATTTATAATCAAATGATTGCATGAGAGAGAGAGAGAGAGAGTGAGGGGGGGGGGGGAGGGGGGGGTAGCATTGAAATAAAACGTAACAGTGTGAATTACTAAAATTTCAATTGAAAATTAGCTGGTTGTTGGATAATTGGGCTTATCGGATTAATCGCTTGTTATAATGCTACTTACATAATTGCAAACGGATGCATCGATCTGTACCTTACTAGAGGGGCTTGTCTACATAAACTCGTCGTACGAGAGCTTGAAAAAGGTGTCGATAGCACGAATGCATACACGCTGCATGCAGTCGTAGACTTTCTTCTATATATATTTACACATATGTGTACATGTTGAGATATACATACATATATATGTATTTACACATATCTATATATAAATACACCGGGATGTGACGATAGGACGAAACAACAACAAGAGTAACAAAAAGGTCTAATTGATCCTATCGGGTAAGCAACCGGCTGAGAAGACGCTGCAATCTCGGTACACGCGTATACACTTTTAGTTTGCGATGCAAAGCAGTAATCGTATATAGCCCGGTACGATCGCGGCTTCTCTCTGTGGATATAAAGCCGGTTCTGTTTATCCTCCCCCCCCCCCCCCTCCCTCTTCGCGACAAAACCCCCCGTCCGTAGTTGTTCTTCTCCTGCCACCCTCGTACTCACTAAACGATAAACCAATCGACGTATTCGTCGCTATCACTTTCTCGCTCTTCTTTTTATTTTTATCACTCACACTCTGTCACATATTCTCCGATATGTTTTTCACTCTTTCTAACGTTTTTTTTTTTCCTTTTCTTTTGCATCGTCACATTTTTAACATATATCGCAAATGGACTTTAACACACCAGTCGCCTAATCTCTGAATTATTTATTGACGTTAACGCACTTTCTCCGTCTCCGTCCCCCTCGCTTCTCCGGTTATAGCAATTGTACGTTATTGAAATAAGTGAGAGAAAAATTCAAGTATCCTTTGCTTTATCAATTTTATTCTGACGTCATTTATTTTTGTCGGAAATACTGAGTTTTAATGTTTGAATTGTCCTGAATTAAGAATTATTCGGAAAATAATAATATTATTTACTGTTTTTATATCGCTTATGTTATGATTCTTTTTTTTTTATATATAAATTAAATCGCCTATCTATGATCTAAAATTTGCTCTACGGATAGTTCCACGAACCCGAGGCTCGTAGAGAAGACACAAGACGATGAATACATATAAGTTATACTTGTTTTCATATATATATAGATATACATGGCCTAGTTCGTACGCCAGCAAAACGTAGACCGATCGGGCGATATGTATACGTACTGACTCGTGGATATACCGAGTCTATTTACGTAATTGGCACTTTGGCGTTAACACCCTGGGCCCCTATGAGAAATTTGCCTTAGTGTGGTCGAATCACAAGTCGGTCCACGGAGCAAGACCTCTTCGCGAGTTACTCAGAGATCTTTCTTTTTCACTCTCTCTCTCTCTCTCTCTCTCTCTCTCTCTCTCTCCTTCACTCTCTCAGTCTTCGACTCTCGACACTTAAATTATAGTGTACTTATGTCCCCGACGTTTTCAAGGAGTCCGCGAAATCTCAGCAAGCACCAGTAAACATTGCCGCGATATCTATGACACGCGATTAGTAACGAAAAGTGAGTTGGCCAATTGGATACATTTAAGTTCGACACAGGAAGATTAATTTTGTGAGTTGTGTCAAAGATTTTCCGCAAAACTGCACACGTGAAAATTAGTATAAATATTTTTATCAACGTTTAAAATGTTCGTCGCTATCGATAGGATTTAATTTAATTAATATTTTTTCATTATGGTTAATTTCTTTTCTATTTTCAAATGGGAATTTAATGGATAAAGTATATAAATGTGTCATTTGATTTCGATATTTTAAGTTCCTGATTTTTATCCTTTTTTATATGCTATTCGCCCTTTTCCGTTTTTTTTTTTACCACTTGTCATCGGCTTGAAGATCTCGAGGGAGTCAGAGAGAAGCACACAGGAAGACAGGTATATAAAGAGATATATATATGTATTTATGGAGAGGCGCTCTGCTAAGCCTGCAGGCAGGTGGGATCCTCAAGTGCCAGCGGTCAGCGCCGTTCGGAAAACCGGCGCCGAGACTCGGTGCACCCGGGAATTTCTTTCTTTCTTACTAATGAGAAAAATTACGACGAGACCCTCGAGTCAGTTGTGTGCCAGTTTTTTCTTTGTTTTTTTTTTTTTTCTTTTTTAATCATCCAATCTAGTAGATACTTGTTAGAGTTATAACAGACAAGGTGTGATTCGAAATTGCAACAATTTTAAAATCAACAGTCTCGAAAATCGCTGAGTTTTCATTCGGACGCTGCTCCAAATTTTCAGAACTGAATAATTTACAAAATAAACTGTATTTTATAATCAACGTTTCGAAAAATTTTTCAAACAAATTAGTAATTAAAAAAGTAGAGATTTAGAGTTTTTTTTTTCGTGCAAAGAAAGAAATATTAAAATTGAAAACAAACGCTTACTTAGAGGATAATAGCGTGACTAAAAAAAAAGGCGATTTTCTTCGACTACACTCTCCGTTGCTGAATATTATTTAAATTGACTCTTTTTTGCAATTTCCGAATACTCGAAAACTTCTGGCATGATTTTTTTCCAAAAATTATCGTTCCTCAAAAACGAAGAAATTGATAGGAATTTCCGTCCGTCGCGTCGATCCATAAGAAGGAAAGACGACAGGAGAGATCGAAAAATACCTCACAGAGACGGAAGTGTCATATTCAAAGTGTTTCACTATTTCGTCTTTCTCTCTCTCTCTCTCTCTCTCTCTCTCTCTCTCTCTCTCTTTCTCTCTGTCAGTCTTCGACACTTGGACAGTTTATTTTCGCTCGAATGTCGCTCTGTAGCACTCGACAAAATTAATCATTCCTAGCGGAGCTTTTTCGACTCACTGACGGATGTCTGATTTAATTTTAAATATTTTCATGCCCATGTATATGATCGATTGCGTAGTTGGTCGTTAATCAATTTCTGTGAAACATCGCTGTTTCTAACACAATATGTTTAACGTCAAATATTTCGTATTATTTTTACTGTGTCTACAATTTTAGGTGTCATTATTTGCCCTTGAACACTACAGCGTTATCCAGACAAATATAAAATAATGTCTCGTATATGTTGGATAGATATGGGAGTTATCATTTCGGCCTTACCGATATAAATTTAGTATTCCCGATCCGCCGATAAGACTTGTGCGATAAGTATATTAATGGCACGTGGTAAAACAGCTTTCTTAGCTTGTGCACACCGGTTTCCATATATACATGTGGCTCATAAGGGGACGTGTGCACCTGACGAAAAAAACTCACACAATATACATATTTTTATTTCACTCGCCTTAATATTGTGTTTACGAAAAATTTTCCAACCAATTCTAACGTTTTATGGCGAATCAAAAAAAAAAATAATTATCATAATAATAATTAAACGATGAAATTGACTTCGAAATCTTAAGATTATTTTATTTTTTTTTTCAATCCAAGACTTTCTTCGATGTCTGGACGATTGGTCAGTGCCATTAAATTCAGGACGATCCGACTTTGCACTTTGATCGATATCATTATCGTATCAATGCTTATTAATATTGGATCTCAAATTAGCTATGCTGAATCAGGAAGCATGATTAAAATCGAAGTTCGTGAAACATAGATCGAATAAATTAAGAAATCATTTCTTAATATTTATAACGGGGTTACTTAAAACTATTTTCAACATTGAATATGGACATCGCGTTTGTCTCGTTGGAATAAAAGGAAATTTCTGTTCAATTCTGCTCAAAATTTTGCAGCTTTCGGCTACGAGAATTTATTAAATTTTTTGTTGAAATTCGTTCAAAAATTGGCAGACGAAATTACTAAAATTTGTGTCAATAAGGCAATCTTAAAAATTAGAAAAGTGAAAAACAAGACGAAAAGTATTTTTGTTGCAAACCAACGTAACAAAATGCGAACCCATACTAAAAGAGTCATCCGGAACTTGCAACTGCGGCTAAACATTACCTATCATGTTCTCTCCACAAAATTAGAAAGAATCTTTGTAAATACGGATTGAATAGTTAAAAAATGAAAAACCGTGTGTCACAGTGATGTGATGATAAAAGACAAAATAAAGAGAAATTGAGGGGGATGATTCGATGAAGGAGACTCACCCAGTGCATGCCGGTGGTAGGAGGGGCGCGTTCCTCATACACTCCCATCAGGGTGGCTGCTTTCGCGGGGTGGTTCCCGCTGAGGGTGCGAGACGTCGAAGTGGTTAGGGGGGGACCGGGGGACCTGGATGCTGCCGGTAACGCGGAGATGGCGTCCGACGCTATAAGCACAGCCTCTCGTTTTTATTTCGATTTTCGAAGGATCGATTTCTTTTTCTCAACACGAAAGACACACTTAGCTCATTGGATGATCGATCAAGGATCAATAAAAAACCAAAAGCTTTAAACACTTGCACTGAATCGAATTAAATTTGATGGGAACTTGAAACCCCTCGGACCATTGAGATAAAAAGATTTGACAGGTTTGTTTGAAGGGATCAACGGGAGAAGAACCACTAAAAAAGATACTTTTAGGGTCCGTTAAGGTTAACTACACGGCTATCCTACTCTCGAAGTCGTAGCAACGAGACAACGATGATAGTGTCCTTCGCTGGCCACCAGCAATCTTCCCACGGTCATCCCACAGTAACATGGACAGTCTGAGTCTCGAAGGAGAGTGTTTCACCGGCGGGGAGGGCAAAGAGGAGCCAAGCCAGTAATGTTCCACGTCCTGGTTGGTTGCCACTCTTTCATGATCGTCGGGACCAGATAAACGCAACTTGTTCGGTCTGCGACAGACTTTCGGCCACGTTGTAAATTTGAGCCGCGACAATCTTCCTGCATTCGTTGCTTTTTAACATCATCTATCTCGAATGAACCTTTTTCTCTCTTTTTCTCTCTCTCTCTCTCTTTCTCCCTTTAAATTTCAGGGTGACATTGAAATTTGTTCTTTGCACGTTGTTTTATCGATCAAGTACTCCAAAGATTTTTTGCACAAGGAACACGGATGTTTGGATGGAAGAATGAGAGTAGCTCAAAGTTCATAATTGGGTGAACACATTTTTCGTTAATCTGGCGATATTCATTTAACCCAAATTATATTCATGACTATCACGATTGTGGCAAATGGATCATTGTAAACAGTTTATTTGGCTGGTCGATTGGCCTACGATGTCGAGCAAGTGTGTCATTGCTAATCAATACTTTTGACCACGAAACTATGACACCAACACTTCAGCTGCAGTTTAGGGTTTCAAACCTTATCGGATGTCACCAGGCACTCGGATCGAACACCCTTAATTTCTGGCCACATTCGCAATAATAAGTAGACTCGTGGACACATGTCTGTAAACCAAACCGTCGGCCAGGCACACGAAGAAATTTGATCTTCGTTTAGCAACACCGGGACACAAAAGTCGGACGGAAAAAAAAACAATAACAACTCTTAGACACAGAGTACACTGGGAAACACGGATGTTTATTGACTGGCAATGATTATATTCCACGTTTGTAGGGTTTGAGTAAATAGACAAATTTGACGTTTGCCAGAAGAAGAAGAACACGAACTCGGATCGCGCTCGTCGACGTTACAGACGATAGAATTCACGTGGATTCGGCCTCAAGGTTCAGCTCGCTGATGATAGATCGGGGGTTAGAATTTTGGGGACGATAAAACACACGAATACACATAGATATATATAAACACATGCACAGACACGCGGGGCTGAATGTTCCACAGGGGTTGTTTTTTCTTGTACGCTTATTCTTTTACTTTTTTTTTCTTTCCGTTGTTTTATTTCCCCAGGGTAACTTCGTATGACGGAAAAAAAGTATTTTTTCTTGAGGGTCGCGTTGTATGTGGTCAGAGCAGATACGCGCATGTGCTCGAACGTGGGGGTACACTCTCGGGAACTGCGCGCGTCTCTCTGTGTGAATTCTCGCGGCGCGTCTGTCGTCTGACTGTGCCGGGAACGGTGACTCTCTCGTCTCAGCGCCGCGCGTTGTGGAGTATGAGGGGAGAGGCTCTTGGATATCAGCCTGTACGGGGAACTCTCGTGGTCCACATGGAACAGCTCGGGTGTAGAGAGAGAGAGAAAGGGGGGAGGAAGGGTCACGGGAGAAGATGCGACTCAAGCGCTATCTGGTGCTTGAAACTACAAGTTCCAAGGAGTGGGGCGCGTCCACGTTTTCAATAGGACAGCCCACTCATCAGCCCCACTCTTTACAAACCAACGAACCGTAACTCCGCCCACATTCAACGGAGGAACCCAGCTCGCAAACGAGAGAGGCAAAAGCTAACCACCCTAGCGGCAACCTCAATGCCCCTCCAATCTCTTTCACCCCTTCCACCTTACCAAAAGCAAATCTATCCGCGTGTGTGCGTGCTCTGGAGGTGGAAAGGGAACGATGAATGTCTCGTGGAGGGGACACCTACTTCGTTCTCAAAGTTGAGATGTGTATACTCGATCTCCCTTCAGGATGAGCTTGTGGCTGTATCTTCACTCCTTGGTGCGCGTTGGGCTGTGCAACCATCAAGGAGAAGGCGTGTAGTAGATCTCGGCTTATGTACCCGAGAATTACAATTTTGTCGATTTTTCTTATTTTCCCGACAGGATCAATCAATCAACCTGGTTTGGATTTCTATTCAGCAAGGACGCGTTATAAGAATAGAAGACATTGGCAGCCTAGCTTTGAATGGCCCTGGTTGTCCTATATTCTCGAGTGCTAATCAGTTTTGAAGCTTGTCAATGACATATGTCAGGTAACGATGAAATTCTACTTTGTATCAACAAAAATCAAAGATGAATATCAAGATATTAGGTCCAACTAATGATCAACAATTTTGTTCCTTTTTTCGTCAAAGATCAATAGTTAAACATGAAATTGATATTTGTTGTTACACACTTCTATATTAAATGTACTTTGACGTAATAGTTGCATCAATGAATATCTCATTAATTTTTAATTCAAGCTATAATAGTTGCATGAGTGATTAACCGTAAGCAACGAGAAATCGAACTGTGAAAAAATCCGCTTTCGTGCGTCGCACCTCGTGAAATAGACAAGGAAGAAGGAAACAGAGAGATTCGACAGATCAGTATCTTCAGGAATATCCATTTAAATCGGCGCTCACTCGAGCGAACAGTAACATCCGGCCACGCTTTCTGCGGTTCGCCCGAGAGATGTTCCTTTCTGCGTTCCTTCGGTTTTTCTTTTTTACTTATATTTCTTCCCTTTCTTCATTCGCTTCTTATCTCATCGGAATAGAAAGTTGATTCAGTGAATCTCGCTTCAGCGACACTACCTTTTTTAATGTTCATCTCGGAGTTTTTTTTACCATGTATTGAAAGGAATATCGTGGAGTTTGTGTAGTTTAAATGGGACCGACGAGCGGTGAGACGATTTTTTTTTATTTGCAAGATAAATCGAAGGAAGTCTCGATTTTATTCCGTTTTGTCGAACGACGAATACCGCTGCTTAAAAATGGAATGAGAAGCGGATGTATGAAGGAAAATCAATTGAGAAATCGATCGGGCGGATAGCGAGTCGAATCTCTGGGCAAACAGAGATCCAATGTTTTTTTCACGATTCACTTTTTGTCGATCTTTTGAGTCGAAGACTCAGGAAAAAGAGACGGGAGAAAGAGAGAGAGAGAGAGAGAGAGAGAGAGAGAGAGAGAGAGAAGAATGGACGTCACGCGCCTTGGATTTTCTCAATGCTGACATATCCAGCGGGCTCTGATCACCATCGTTGAATTTATATCTGTCAAGTTCACCGCAAAAGCCGCGGTGACTGTCGACTGGTAACCCTGATCGAGACGATGATGCAGAGAAGAGACGAAAAAGAAAACGAACCAAGTTCCATCTCTACCTCTCTCTTTCTCTTTCTTTTTACTATCACGCAAGATGATGCTCTCGCGTAAGAGAACGCTTTGAAGAAGAGAGAGCGCGCGGAAGGAACCCGCTCACCGAAAAACCGGTTCTGCGGTAAAATACGGAAACCGTTGAAAAGACAAGAAACCGCACACCGCTTTTTTGCTTCGCGAGAAACGATCGAACCAACGTATACGAATCTCAAACCCTCTCCCCCCTCCTCCTTCTCCTCTTACAACGTTTTTCGAGCTGAAAAAGCATCGACGACGTTACACTTTAACCGACTATTGACGCGAAAATAAGGAAGTATACAGGAGGCGAATGGAATAAATCGAAGTAACGAATAGGGAGTGAAAATTTGTATAGTTTAAAATGTATCTGGTAGCAAAATTGCAGTTTGATTAAGATAAACAATTTTAGTGATAATCTATAATGATGTCATTGGTGAGGAACGACTTCAAAAATCATCATTATATCGTTTACGCTACTTGTCGAAAGATGTGAAATGTAAGTTGTTTCGTTCCTGAAAATCGAATGAGGCGTTACGAGGGCAGATCATTTCCAAATAGCGGCTAAAAGACCCTAAAGAGCAGAACTAGACCAGGCACACCAGAATACATGTTTCTTGTGAAAGAAAAATTGGACCGCAGTGTGCGGTGCACGAGGAAAAGTTTAAGGGGACAAATTCTGCGAAGGGAGAGAAAGATCCCTTCTGTATATTTCACAACGCTTTAAGCGTTAGTTATTTGCGCGTTATATGCGTATAGACGTACGCGCAAACGAAGACTGGGAAGGGAGGGATGCTGTTAACGTTGACGCGTGAATATTAAACAAGCAGAAACGGTACAATGAACTCGGACGTCCCGCGGGGAACGGGACCCCGCCCGGTGAGAACTCCTGAGAACCCCCCACGAGACTCGATCTCGCAAAACCAGGATCGAAACTTCGTATTTTATACATACATAAACGGCTCAAAAAATCTTTTAGAATCCGAGATAATTTACCGAAAAGAAATCCTAAACTTTTAGAGGACAAAAAATGGTTCCAGTTTGAGAAGAATCAATCATTATTGTATCGATCGATAAGATTGATAGCATTCATTTTGGCTACCTATTTGTTTGCTTTGAACACAATCTTAATTCGATACAACTTGAAATGTGCTGAAAAATATGTAAGAAAATTCACCGATAAGATAAGAAATACCGATTTGATATTTTTATTTGTTTCTTCTTCTTTTGCCGACCGTAAAAATCTCAAGATTAATTTACCATATAACACTGTGGTGTGCGTTGGCAAGCTTGATGCGGTGTGTTTAACGCGATAGCTCCTCGTTCTTGCGTCGTGTACCGGCTCGATGAAACACGCGAGAGGAACTGATGTATTAAGAATTTGTTGTGACTTTTATTGGAAATTCTCACAGCATCCTTGGCATGGTATAACACAGCAAAGAAACTCCATTATCTCTTGGCTCCCCAAAAAAGCCATAAAATCTTCGTGAAAACTCATAAATTTCTTTGCCGAACGATAAGACGATGAACCGTGAAGGGAGAATTCGAGAGTGAAGAAAAAATAAAGAAGGCGGAAGGTCTCTAAACGTGACTTTTATGGATATCGTGTCTCATTCGTTGTGTCCACGGCAATCAACGTCGACGCGAATTCAAATTCATCCACAGGAAAATGACATTCATTTTTTTGTATTCAAATATTTTGCCTTTTTTTTGAAAATCTATTAACTGTTTCTCAGATCTTTATTTCTTCATTCAAATTCAAGAAAACTTATATTCCTATATTCAAAGGTTAGCTTGAAAACCCCAGGAAATAGAATCGAAATTGGAAAGTGGAGCTCGTTTCCTCCCCAACTCTGTCGAGTTCCGATCTCAGCAAAAAAAAAGCATCAAACGTCATTTCTATCTCTCTCTATTGAGTGAGCAAGATGAAGACGAGAAAATAAGGTGGAGAAAAACGGAAATAAAGGTGCGGCGCCCGTGAATGTGCGATAGAAATCCAAGTCTGCTAAACGAGCCACCCTGCTGGATATTGTACTTCATTGTGGACGGTTTCCGCACGGGGCACGCCCGCAAAAGAGCCCTCTTCGAAAAGGGCCAACACGAGAACATGCGCCTTTTTACTTGGCTATACATCAACTAAAAAGCAAAAGGAAAGGCTCGCGGATCTATGTGTTCGAGGTTTCTTTTTCTTTTTGGCAATGGTTGACCATTCTGATGTGACAAAAGGAGTGGACACGGACCGGTTACAAATAGGGCAGAGGAGGGGATTCTCTCTGGCGCTCGCGACAACTATATCACAATTGGTTTCGGTAAAATCATTGTTACCACCCTGACCATTCAACTGGATGGTAAGAAAATGTTTTCCATTGTGTATACTGAAACGAGAACGAGAGAAAGAAATAGAGAGCTAGAGAGAGAGAGAGGAAGAGAAAAAGGAAGGGAATGAAGAGGGATTTGGTAACTATGTTCGCGAATCCCTGATTGTCAGGTCATTCGAGTTTTAGTCCTCCCGCTGTCATCCTCCACATCTCTCTTTCATCTTTCATCTCTATTTCCTGAAGTACGTGTTGTACGTCCGACTGCTGAACCGGACAAACGACCACTGGACATGAGGAGCGCGTGCTGATGAATGGACCAGAGGATTACAGGAATTTAACGCTTTCGTATTTACACATATACATATATATTATAGGGTCTTATAGCATGCAAAATGGGCGTATGTCACTTGATTTTATATCCTAAACGATGTGCTATGCCCCCTGTTGACTTTCATCAACTGGCATATGTGAATGTACGTATATATAAACATAGGAAAAATAATTGAGTTCACGTGCCAAACCTGGAAATCCCTCAAGCTTTTCAATCGCCTTTCACTGCGAATGGTACTTGGAATAAATCCTATGCGTGCCAACGAATGAGAGAGACCCACAAATTGGTTCGAAGCTCGTTATTTTTGGGTATCAGGATACATCGACGTTTTTTATCGGAAATCGGATTTCGAGGTTGAAAACGCGTGATCAGAAGCTACGTGCATTCGCTGGCACGAATAATCGATTTCATCGACAATGGTGATTCTCTATGCCCTCTTAACGAGCGGAATTGTGACGGTGATATTCACAAATGGGGTAAATATAGACGAAAATAGCTTCTTTAAGAAATTTTATAATAGAAATTTCATTGATTATCGTCATATCGAAAAATAAAGTTGAACTTTTTGAAATCTGAAATAATTCACCGAAATTGCTGTTGACTATGATTTCAAACTGAAATCACTGTAATTGGCCAATAATAATTATTTTGAAAACGATTCAACGTGAACGGTTTCTCGAGTTTTTAATGAAAATACGATTTATTTTCTATATTTGTCCGTACTCGACAGCTCTAAATACAGAACCCTACTTTTGCGAAATCCAAGTTGCACTTGGCCGTTTTTCAAAATTATGCTTGATCTCACTTACCGATAAACTGGCATTGACCTCGGTGATGTGGACATGGATGGGCTCCGGGGGGAAGAGTTTCCTTCTTTCGAAAAGATGATCCCTGCTGTTGCGTCTTCATAGCTGGCTCTTAAAATCACGAAATTAAGTACGGCGGAGTCCGAGAGAACACCGCGAGGAGCTTTCCTGCTCTCATCGCGGGAGATTGGCGAGAAAACATACGCACAAGGGGGAGTGAGGAAGGAAGGGATTAACCTCGATCGCTTCAAGACCCATGGAAGATTCTCCTTCTTGGATGGGCCATTTTTCCATCGACGATCCGGCTCCAAGTAAAATTTCTCATCCACTTGAACATCACCACTTTTGCGCTTGTGTGCGCTTGAATCTTTCGAGATCTCCTCCTTTGGCGGATCTTATAATATTCGCGATTACTATGCGCACTCAGCGTCGTATAAAACCGGGAAAATGTGCGTAAAAGGCATTCGGTATATACACTCAACGGCGAACGAAATATCGCGGATTTCTCGCGCGCGATTAACGGAGGAAAAAGGAAAGAAAGCGAGAGGGAGGGAGAGAGAAAGAGAGAGAGAGAGAGAGAGAGAGAGAGAGAGAGAGAGAGAGAGAGATTAAGAAAAAGAGAGACAAAGTTACGGAAAGGGTTTCGCGAGAGTGTCTTTCCTTCACGAGAGAGCAAACACATTATTATACCAGCGAGATCGAGCTCGGCAGTTTCAACGCTGCGTGACTCCAACATTCTTCGATTATAGGATTTCTGTATCCACGCAATGGACAATTTTTTCCCCTCAAAATATTCTTCGATATTTCTCTGCAGCTAAAAGAAAAACAGAAAAGAAGAGAAAAAAATGAAATAAATAAACGAGAGATTAGATAAAATACTGAATGAATCCTTGATCCTTGCTGGCGCCTAATGGATCAGGATATCTAGGACGCATCGCGATTACATTTAATATACTTAACGGCCTTCGAATCATCTACTAATCCAATACTGCGATTCTAATAAATTATCAATCACTCGATGGAGACGATAATTCGAATGATAGTTTAAATTTCTATTTCTTAACCTTCGATAAATTGATGGAAAATTTATCTGAATCTCGATACCAATTTGATGATAAATTCTCGAGTGCTTTCGCAAAGAACTGCCAACCGATTTTTCTTCAACTTTCTTTCTGATCTTTATCCATATAACAGACAAAGAAAAAAAGAACGAGAAAGCTCGAGCAATCGACGTGTACCCCTCTCGAGCCCATTTTCAACGGGATTACAGAGACGAGAGTTTAAAGTCTTTTGCTGATGTTAGACTCAAAAGAGGTAGGAAAAGACGAAGACACTAAGTATAAGGCACCTGAGTCCCGTAACTCTCCCCCGAGTCTTGTTGGATTTTTTTTCTCTCGAATACTTTACACAGCCGAGAAAGAGTCAGGGGGAAAGAGAAAAAAGAAGAGAAGGAGGAAAATCTCAGTAGCTCGGAGAGAGTCTGGGCTACAGGGTGCGTTTTGGGTTCTCTTGTGACTGTAGAAAACTTAGTCGGGACGAAGCCTCGGGTCGGACGGATATCCTCTTACCGACACGTGGCTCGCACGTGCCCTTTGCAACGAGTCGTTCTTTAGCACAAAAATCTCTCCCTCATCTGTGTATGTATACATATATACTCCAATATATATAGGCATGATTGCACTATAGCTCACTATTACACCCACAAACACAGGGTACTCTTGTTCTCGCTATTAGCAACGTGCTCCGAGGAAAAGGAGACACCGGCCGATAAAAAAAATGAAACGACGCTGCAGCCGATTCTATGAGGCTATTAATTAAGCGAGAGATTCGAGGCACGACGGACTTTTGGTCGTACGCTCTCGAACCTCCATTTTGTCTTTTTTTGCAAGCAACAATGAGAGGGTGCCGAATAAGGGATGTTGGGAATGCTAAATCTTTACGTTAGCCTATATCACATCCTTGACAAGGAAGACTGCCACGTTAACCATTCGCTTTGAACTTTTGACTACGTACCAAATATTGTTATGCGCTGAAAAATTTGTCACTTTTTTGTCATAGCCTAGGTTAAC
Organism: Rhimphoctona megacephalus; assembly: GCA_963989365.1. Lineage (NCBI taxonomy): Eukaryota > Metazoa > Arthropoda > Insecta > Hymenoptera > Ichneumonidae > Rhimphoctona > Rhimphoctona megacephalus. The sequence continues at coordinate 21,290,033 of OZ022423.1, read as the reverse complement.
ATAAGACATTCCTTTTATCGAGGTCCATGTAAAAAAGGTATTGTAAAAATGTACAGTTTCGTTCACGAGATTTGCTAGCTGAGTAATTTTATAATTTTGTTGTTGTTGGGTATTGATTGCAAAGAAAATGTTTAAATTAATGTGCCTATTACTAGGATTATCGCAGGATTTCATCGATGATAAAAAAAAAATGGAAAAGCCTTATCAATTAGATTTGGCTAAGCTTACAAAGGGTGGAGACTCGAAGGGTTCTAAGGGCTACGGTTGACGACGAGAAAAAAAAACTCAGCAAATTTTCTTTCTCTCTCTTTACTGCGGTAATACGTACACGCTTTACTGACGGCTTAATCCGGCATGTAAAGCGATACTTGGCTCTGACGAGAAACGATCCGACGGAGCTGGGGAACGTACGATCTCCGTAGAGAACGAAAAAAAAACTACTATATGCCTAATACAGTATACGCGTTACGCGAGACCTTTCACGTGCCTTTTTTATTGTGAGAAAATAGGATTTCATATTATTTTTTTTTTTACTTCGTTCGCACCCGTAATATAGTCTGCTTTTTTGCCCATTAGCTTCAACTTTTTTCTTGCCTCTAATGATCAGAAGAATTGATCTATTCTCTAGATAATTCACCGAGTGTTTTGGTACACAATATCAAGCCGATCAAAAATAATCCCTATTTTCACTAATGAATTTTTGATCCCGTAACTTTAATCTTTACGACTCTTGTCAACGGCATCGTTAATTAACACTCTTACGTACTAATTATCAGCATTTTCTCCAATTAATACCCATGATCAAAATAGAATTGAATGATAATTTCATTAGTCACGATGAAAAATTATGCGTGACTAAATGGTTTCACTTTTGCGACATTAAATCACCATAAAAATTCAATAAACGATAACGATTTTCTCCTATTAAGTAGAAAGGGAAAGAGAGGAGGAGGTGATAGGGTGGGCACGCGTGTCGCGTTACGGCGCCCACGCGGCACGCGAGTTCATCCATCACTCGGTATATTCTCGGGGACATGGCAGCTTGTTCGCTAGCCCGAGGCAACAACCGCAACCTTTATACGTAGGTACATGTATCTATATATTTATATATGTATATAAAAGTATACATTGACGCTACAACCACGACGCGTGATTGATAAAACGTCAAATTAGCCTGATCGGATTTTTGTGGCATGGAGTGACGAAAAGAGCGAATATGAGCTTTGTTTTATTCCAGAGAATTCTATTCCCATCACTCTATTTATGCTTTGATTCGTGCATATATAAAACAGTAAAAAAAATGTCGTAATTGATTTTTTGAACGTTTATCGTCAATGAAAAAATTAAATGGATCTTTTCACTGTTAATTTTTTTCAAAAGAAGAGCATATTTGTAAAAATAGAGTAAGCTCAAAAACGACTTCAGCGACACCTGGAATATTCTATGGAGATCGTGTGCCCAACGTGCGTCAGACGCAGGTGTGTATATATGCATTTAAATCCAAAAGAGACCTCCTTGGAAATCCTGCAGAGAAACTCAGAGGCAAAGGAGTGGAGGAAAGAGAGAGAGAAAGGAAAAGAGAGACAGGACAAAAAGAGAGAACTTGAAAGCTCGACCAAAGAGTCGCACAAAAGAGCGTGACGGCACGCTGAGCCAAGGGTAACCTGGCGATTTCACACAAATTAACCAAAGCACCTCTGCTCTTTCTCGCCCTCTCTCTCTCTCTCTCTCTCTCTCTCTCTTTCATTTCATCTCTTGCTCTTGGTACTCTTGCAAACACCGCGGGGCTCGTTACCACCTAATAATGAGAGGAGGCGCTGCCTTGTTGTACTCTTTATAATACTCGTATATAGAGGCACAATGATGACAGCGAAAAGTACTATATTTTGCAGCATTTTTCGTTTTTCTCATTGTGCTAGAAAATATACCAAGGGTCTATCTCTAAGGGTATGTCTAAATCGTCGTTAAATGGCCATTTACTACAAGAAGCTAGTGAGATCGAATAGATTCGTGAACGTTTTACATTTTACCGCCTTGATTTTCCACATCACTTTTTATTAACTATAATCTTGCAAAAAAAATAACATAAATATATATTTTAAAAATTCCTAGTCTGTTTAGTGCCATTGTCCATGCAAAAATATTCTCGAATGAAATGAAAATGTGAACTCAACTAGAATATCGTTCCTCATACTTGTTCATCCGTCAGCCTCGTCCAATACCACGATGGTCATCGTACAACAAAGAGAGGAAAAAAGGGTGAACGAGTATAAATCGTATGAAATTTGTCAAAGGGCTTTTTCACGGATGATCGTGTACGCGACAAAACGGACCACACCAAAATGGTAAACGAAATAAATGAGCAAAGAGGACAAATTGGCTGGATTGCCAACGAGCTCGGCGAGAGAGGATCAAACGTCATAATTCACAAGATTTTCGAGCGGATGATGAAGAGACTCTCTCTCTCTCTCTCTCTCTCTCTCTCTCTCTCTCTCTCTCTCACGACACTCTTTTGTCGCTGTTGACAAATGTTTGCTGTTTCTTTGGATCGACGACGATTAGGGAGCTTATTTTTCACGGTTGTCCACTAATGCTGTGGCACATTGTGCCCTTGAAATTATTTGCAAAATATAAACAGCTGAGCATTATTTGATGGTTTTGGAATTAATGACAAATTGGGTATCGAAATTTTTGTTTGAGACACTGTTTTTTTTTGTAAATTCGATCATTTTTCGAAATTCCCCAATTTTTCGCTTCTGGCTCAACGCGATTATAAAGGGGATTCAGAATTTCTCGTTCTTTTCTTCGATCTTGTGTCTTGTGGAACGCTCGTGTATCAGCCACGTGCGATACGTAATCCACGTTGGCAGAGACACGCGCGCGCAATTCTTTTCGTCTTCGTCAATGCCGAATCATTCACGCTTCGAAACCCAATCAACATCGAACGAGAAACCACACGCTCGATGATCGCACTCAAAGCTTCGTTTCAATGCTATTAAATCCTCGGCTTTTTCCCCGTACGCACACCCCACGTATATCAAAAGTGCTCTTCATGGTGCAAAGTGCGATGAACCGGACACCACGTGTACCTTACCAATAAAAAAAAAAAAAAAAAAAAACACCGGTACTCTATATCCAAGTTAACTGGTATTAAAAGAAAGCATACTCTGAATTTGTAATTTTTACGACATTCGAAGGGCTGCCATTTAAAAAAAAAATGATATATTGCGATGAAAAGAACGCCATTTCCTTTATTTTTTCATTAGCTTTTCAGAGAATTAATCAATAGAATTCATTCTTCAATCGACCATTTAAGGCATCTTCTCACTTTAAGCGCCTCAAAAATAGGCTGTTTTTGCGATTTTTTTTCGAGGATTTTTGCTTAAAATTATGGGATAAAACGGATCCTATGTAATAAACACATCTTTCAAGTACATGAAAAAATTTTTATTTTATTTTTTTAAACAATTATTATAATACATCAGTAGCATTGAAAAACCCGTGTAAAAATGTTATGGTCGTGGCTTGTTGATGGTATCTCCGAGACGGGTCGTCTGAAACAAAAAAATAAAACTGTTTTAGATTCAGTATGTCAGTGGCTATAGCGCATATCATCAGATTTTTGATATTCGCGAAAATAACAAAATGGCGCACGTTTTTCGAAAAAGTAAAAAAAAACCACGATTTTTTTGCAGTTTTTTGTAAAAAAAAAATTCTTAAAATCAAAATTTAAAAAATCTGATGATATGCGCTATAGCCATAACTATGAAGCATATGTCATTCAAATTTCATGACAATCGGCCGGATAGTTTCCGAAATTTCATCAACAAAGCACCGAAAAACCTTGTTTTGAGATAACTGCGTTTAAAGTTTTGGAGGGATCGCCGGGTACTCTCAGGTAGTCACCTAACGGTCGCCAAAAAATGTAGTTAGACTCGTCCGATCTTTATGAAATTTCGAGATGACATTTTTGAAGATATGTACTTTCAAAATTTAAAAAAAAAAAAAAATCGATTTTTTTAAATTTCCAAAGTGAGAAGACGCCTTAAAAAACCTCGAAAACATCCCAAAGTACGTGGTTTTTGAGAATTTGTTACGAAATTTCAAATTATGAAAAAAATGCGGGCTGACTTTCGATATTTTCAGATCGAAAATCATTCAAGTAAGGTGCAAAAAAATGATCAAGGTTAAAAAAAAATCCAACTATACGTAATGAATAATACATCCAAAACCGATATCGCCTAAATCCTGTTGTGAATTTCGTTGTCTTTTGGGAACTTTTTGTCCCTTGCAGATTTACAAGTACAAAGAGATTATCCGTCAAAGTTCCAGGCAATTGTTCTTAACATCGCTTAATAGTCATTTTTCTACTATCTTAATCCTGATCGAAAATTCTCGGGGCTCTCAGGACATTAGGGATTTTCTACGATTATATATTCATTATCTGATTCGACAACTCCCGAGCTACCGGTACAAAAATATGTCAATGGAGCACGAAACTTTTCTAGGATCAGATAAGAGGCCAAAACAGAAAGATAAAAATTGCTTCGAGACTTTCACCATTCGCAGTGTTATTCTTGGATGGTCCATGGAAAGTGAAATGTTAGGGAGGATGCGCATCAGCGACGACAGAGAATAATAATACAAAAAATCAAACACAACTCACATATATCTATACATTAGAAAACGACTTTTTAAATATCGTTGTAGCGAGATGATCCATTTGTTAAGGCACTTTTTGGGTACCTTCTGGACGAGAGAGATTCAAAATCTCGATATACTCCCACCGGATTGTCATGTCCAAGAGCTTCTGGTCGAATCGTTTGAGTTGCAATTATTAATGAATCGTCTCGTCTCTTGCCTCTTCTTATCTGACAGAAAAACGGTCCGTTCCTTCGAAGGAGCCGGATACTCAAACATTTTTGAGATCCTCTCTCTCGATCATGTTTTTCTATTCGCTCGAACGAAGAGAAGAGAAAAGAAAAAATAATTTTAAACCGTCAAGTATAAACAAAGTTGTTGCTGTTGAGTTTCAGAAAAGAATCATTAAGAATCACGTATTTTATCGATGTTATCAATACAGAAAATAATAAATTTCTTATGGACAATGAGCATGAACATTTTCCAAATTCGTAAAGAGTAAAAATTCGACTTTTTGTTTAGTAGACCAGAGTGCAATCTGACAAATGGTCATCGTTGTTCGTGGGAGTATTTCGAGCTGAGAAAAAAATGATTACTCAGCAAGATGTTGATAGAATAATAATGCTCGGTCCATTTGTGGCGAGAAAAGACACATTCTCTCGTCTCACGAGTCTGTCGTCGCATATATCTTGAGCAACGAGTAGGATTCAGCATCGAGATATGCACGAGATCCGATCTTCAAACTCGCTGTCTCTTTTTATCTCTTTCTCTCTTACTCTTTTTCGTCCGCGTAGCTGCTGCGGTCAAAATCGTTTATACGAAAAGTCATTAATGAATTGCGGTTTGCTGAAATTGTTTTTTTTATACACGCCATTCACCACGTTAGATCACGAGAGACTGTCTCGAAATGATTTAATCGATAAACCAAAATCTTGCTGCGTTTTGTTCCCACTCAAAAGTAAAAAAACGATGACGAAAAAAAAAGAGAAACGATTAAAACTCAAGAAAAATAAAGGAAGCTCTAGAAATATGTCGTTCTTTCTACGGTCTTGATCGTAAAATACAATCTGAGGAACTATCACAAAATGTATATTATGGCTACGTTTGTAAGAAGAATTTATATTCGTTGAACTTGAACTCCCGAAGAATTCTATACAACTCCGTCTTTTACAACGAGGTGCGATTCGTTCGAAAAATATTTCGTGTTGTGTGTTTGAGCCTATTGCCTTCGTGAGAAAGAGATATTTCTGACACACCCCGGGCGGTGCGTGCCATAAAGTCTGACCGATCGATGCCACACGCGAATGTGAGAATGCTGTTGTTTTTTTTCTACGTCCCTCTTTCTCTAACCATTTATATTCCATTATACAAAAGTATCAAGTCAATCAAACGAGTACTCGATTAACGAATCCAAAATCTTGCGATTAATCTAGAGTAGAGGATAAAAATCCATACTTGACTATTTGGAATCGTTGCTTCAAGTCGAGGATTGCAAGAAACATTTTTTTTGCATTTATATGAAAGTTATAAACCGTACAATATTATGTTCGTCGTGTAAACAGCTAACCGTTAGTAGACATGCAGTTTCTAGTATATATTCGGTGTAAGGACGGTTATTTATAGCTTAAAGTATTGAAGGTAGATGTAAATGTCAGTATTGCAAACACTTAACAGTCCGTATATCAATCAGACGCCACAGGCTGGACCAGAGTTCAGCAGCACGAGTAAGTCAGCTCTCATACTCATATAGAGTGTTCCAAAAATTGGATTCAAGGCTTACAGAATGAACAGACAGCGAAACGCTGAAAGGAAACGTCCTTGAGCATTTTTGTTTGCGATGCACCGTTCGTAAGATATTCATAAATTAACACCAGCCAATCCAGTGCGCCGATGATAAGTGGGAAGTGGAGGAAACACGTAAACTATTGGAAACAGTTAAATTGTGAAGTTCTGAACACAAAAGTCCTCAGCCACTTTTTTCTCCATTGCACCGTTCCGAAAATACTCACGAAATTGTAAGAGTCAATCCAATGAGCCGGTAAGTCTAAGTGTAGAGTGGGAGAAATACGTACCGGATTGGCTCCCGCTATTTACCATTTATCTCGAGCATGGTACAACGCACAGCAAAATGTCAAAGGACTTTGCTCTTCAGAATTCTGCAATCTGACTACTACCAACAGCTTGAACACGTTTTTTGAATCGTCTTGTATAAACGAGTTGATATAACATGCAACCTTCGTATAATGCACTCCCGCATCGCGACATCCTGCTGAGTCCACAGGATCTCCAGGATGGTTCTGCCAATCTGTCGAAACGTGCTATTATCATCGTCCTGGTGCGAATTCTCCCGGAGTTTTACGTCATCCAACTTAACGTATGCGCAAACCTAAATCATATATCACACACACTCCACACGGACGGAGAACTCTTCGTCCCGCCGGATTCGTTTTAATTTGACACGAGTCCAAAGACAAATAACTGAAATCTCTTGGATGTTTCATCTCTCCTAAGTCGTCAATGATATTTTTTTCCTTGCTGACAAAAAAAAACTTTGTGTCGCCGACGACGAAGAGCATATCGATTGGCCCTCGTCAATTTTTTAGGTCGTATTTTAACTTGCTTTTTTTATCCGTTAATTTTCGGGGTCATCGTTTTAGCTGCTCGTAATAGTCGACAATCTCGACCTTATCGATGCTTGTAAAAGTTATCACATTCTCAGTCTTTATCGAATACGACTTCAAAAGAGGACTAAAAATCTCTAAACGATTACATATAACATGCATGTCGATGAATAGATTGAGGCTCAATTTTTCCGGCGCCTCATCGCTACTTCCGGAAGAAAACGATCAAAATGTCAACTTTTATTTCTCTGCATTTAAGCCGGTGGCATTGCCGGTGAAATTCATAAATTAAAAGTAGGGTAGCACACAACGTTCACGTCTTTTTAGCAGGTTTGATCATAGCTGTATAAGAAGCGAGAAATTGTCCGGCATGATAAGACCGATAAGTTGAGAATATAAAGAATGCCATACGTTTCACTCCATTCTCGCTCCTTCTGGCTGTTCCTTCCACATTTTTTTCTTTTCTCTTTTCCCCGCATTTACTGAATATTAAATAAAAGGCAATGATCCAAATCTCTTTACGTGTTAATACGCTCATGTTACGCCCTTTTGTTTGGTAACAATCGATATACACACAAATCCCTCTTTTCATGGTCATTCGTGAAGCAACAGCAGCAACAGCAGCTCGAGTGTCGGTATCTTAATGTTCACCCCTGATGCTATAAATTACGGGACTCACACATCGCGCTCCACACGCAGCTGCGACCCGTCCCGACTTTCGTGACATTTTCTCAACGACGATCCGCTTTTTCAGCTTTTTTATTTATTTTTATTTCACTTTTTTTCCTATTCCTTTTCATTCTACTTGTCTTCATCTTTTTATTTCTTTTATCCTTTTTTAGTGGCTGCCAACCGATCTATGTTGGTCATAACACGAGACAAAATTGTTCCGCGTACGAGAACGATAATGATAACGAATTTTATATCGAAAAGAGATTGTCTCAAGTATTTACCAACCGGCAAATACTGTAACTTTTTTGTGTGTGTTGACAATATATTCAGGATATATCGACGACAATTCGGACCGGTTTTTATTTCTATTTCTAAATAATCAATTCTCTGATCTGAATAATCAAAGGCAAATGACTTCGATTATTACATCAGGAGAAAAGTGCTTGTTGGAGAGAGATAAGTTTCTGATAGTTATAAAATGTATAATCACTTGTTACAATTTAACGCTGGAAAAAAATGTTTCCTTGGGTAGAGTAATAATTGATAATTCATTAGTGTTCCTGATTAGTTGAATGTTTTTTTGCACTAATTAACATACGAATCGAATAAAAATAGACTCTACCGATTTAAAATTGAAAGTGCCAGCAGGCAAATAAATGAAACACGTAACAAAAATTCAATGAATAAAACCATGAAGAGTTCATTAGTACCAGTTGATTGTCTATAATTCTACAATTTCCGAAAATCGGACTTCAAAAAACGAAGAGAAGAAAAGTATTCGAACAAAATTGGTATCTGGCGAAAAGAAAAACATGACCGCGCGAAACGTGGGTTCTTTGAGCAAATAGGGAACGTGTCTGTGTCAAAAAAAGTGCAAATAAACGAGAGAAGAATAGCTTCTTTTTTTTTTGTGAATCTTAGCTCCTCCCTATGATGAGAATACAATAGAAATTAGAGACTCGTTGGTTCATTCGTTACGGTTCCGTTCATGCTCTATCTCGTGACTCGATACGACTGATCTTGGAAAAACATTGAGGCCTTTAGGCAGAGAAGAGGCCGAAGAAAAGGGAATGACGAAAAGGCAGAATATCGGGCCCTGTGATTAGCGGTGAACCAACGATCCGCCCATTTTTTTCGTCTCTTTCCTTCACAAGCCAAAACTGTACATTTTGCACGATGTGTCAGAGAGTGGTTGGCTCATCGTGCCGAAAGAACTTTTGACGCCGTCCTCGAAAAATGCGTTCGAGTCTCCCAACCAAAAGGATCTCTCGAGAGGCTACAATCGAGTCAATATTTTCTTAGGCGGCAGGAAAATCTCGTTGGGTCTGAAACGCCAGGCAGGAAGAATGAAAAAAGACCGTGGCCACTCGAAAATCGTAATCGAGACAATGAAACGAAGTAAATATTGAATTATATCGATTTACCTTGCGGCTTTCTGTCACACCCACTCTTACTGAATCGCCACTTTGCAACCCGCAACGACCATGAGAAATTCATGACAAATGTTCCAGTTTCGAAAAGATTTGTTTATCTATCCTCGAACCCTAAAAGCATCTGACTCATTTTAGGGCACGTAGAATTGTGAGGTAAAAAGGAACCAGGGGGAAAGTGTCCTGTATGAAATGACCACAAAAAGGGTGAGTTTTCATAGAATTGAAGGACTAGAAAATTATTTGCAAGTTTTGTTTTGAAAATTTTTATCATAGAGTGTATCAATAAAAAAAAATACACATCAACATTTCGAAAAAAAGTCAAAGTAAGAAAATTTGAATTGCGAAACATGTACACACTATTTTTAAACGAAATGTCATCGCGATTAAACTACGAAAAATAAAAATTCATTCTCAACTCTTAGTCCCGTAAAATAAACCATTCGAAATAGATTCAATCTACTCAATTCGTGTGAAAAAAAAAGAAAAAGTTTTACGATTGCAAGTCGAACAATAAATTGAATTTTTTCGTATTTACAATACAAGTCACGAACGACCTTGACCCCCGTGTACGAGAGCCAATATCAAAGATGCGTCTGTGTGTCATCAGCCTCCTCATCTTACTATCTTGATCTCACTCAAGAAAAAAAAGAGAGGCGGCGAAGAAAAGCAGTTTAAGAGACAGGAAAAAAAAATGGTAACGACACGAATATGATTTCTCCACGCTGTTTTACGATCGAGACGAATGTAAAATCTCAAATATATTCGTATATATACCACATCTCTCTTTTCTCTCTCTCTCTCTCTCTCTCTCTCTCTCTCTCTCTCTCTCTCTTTCTCGATTTTGTATCTCTCGACACTCGGACTATTACCTTCGAGAGAAATTCTAGGAGAAGAGAATGTGTGTGTGTGAATGACTCTGTGATTCTCTGTTTCACACGAGAACACCATACTTGGATTTTACATTTTTCATCTCACTTTGATCCTTCTAAATTTTATACTTTTTTCACTCTCTCATTCCCGAGAGCTTCTTATGTATACCTTTAAATATATATAGGCAAATCCAACCCAAATCATCAAATCCACGACTGCGCAATTTTTACCACGATTTTTTTTTCAACACTGCAAACCTAAAGAAATATTTTTTTTTGCGGATTTTTTAACGACTTTCTAAGACCTCAATTATAATTTGACTCTAGTCAAAATTGGGAAATATATTGCCATTAATTTTTCCCGAAATTGTCTTAAATAAATTATCAAACACAAACAACTACAAGCAATCCCGAATCTCTTTCATTTTCGAAGAAAAAACCACGTCGGTTTATCCGATATTTCTTTTTTGTCCAACTCGATTCAAATGTTTATGGAATTGCAGCTTGAAAAAATAGAAAAAAACTAAATATCTGGTGTTCGAATAGAAAATAAAGTAACTTTAGTTTGCTACGAAATGTCCCATGGATAGTTGTTCAAATTAATCGAACTGTAGGCTCGGCTGAATTCACTTGGATTTAGCCGATAATACAGACGTATACATACATGAATACCCTTGTATTATTTTAGATAAACTTGTCCGTAATATTTAATAATACAAGTGGACAGAAACAAGAGACAAGTTCAAACGGAAATCAACACATATATGTTTATAGGCATGAAAATATTTATAAAATATAGCAAAGCTCGTATGTCGTCTTTTTCAACTCTTCTTCGACTTGTTGGTCGTCCTACAGTGACGATCATCATAAGTGGCGGTTGAGCATATACCGTATTATTATGAAGTCTTGTCCAAAAAGGTAGAGCGAGAGAAAGAGAGAAAAAAGATTAAAAAGATGACCAAAAGCGATAACCACAAAGTCAGAAAAATAGAATAATAAAACGTAATATTTGTTACACCCTGGGGTAATCTTGAGATCTTAATGCCTTACATAATATTCACATATTCACTTGTAACGGCGGGCGGTAGCATCGAGTCTTCCTGCATACTTTAAGGGGGTCATCCCATGTGACAGTTATTCTTTTTCGTTTTTTTTTTGGGAATCTTTTTGATGAACCATTAAGACATACTATCTTTGAATTTTTACCACACATTTATTAACATTTTTACAATCCTTCAGAATTTTATCAAACTAAAATAACGAGTTGAATCGACTTTATACCTTTCGGAAGACACTCATGTGCTGGTTGATGGCTCCCATGATTCCGGAGGTTTTGCTCATCTGGAATCAAAAAATCAAACGGCATTTTAATTTGTAGACCCAAGGCTATCGCCGGAACTAGAGTAAAGTAAAAATATTGAAAATTGAATTTTTGGCACGGTTTTAAAAGTCGAAAAAAATGACGAAACTTGGAACTTAAGTTTTAAAACCGTGCCAAAAAATCAATTTTCGATATTTTTACTTTAGTCTAGTTCCGGCGATAGCCTCAGGTCTACAAATTAAAATGCCGTTTGATTTTTTGATTTCAGATGAGCAGAACCTCTGGAATGATGGCAGCCGTCAACCAGCACATGAGTATCTTCCAAACGGTGTAAAGTCGATTCAATTTATTATTTTTGTTTGATAAAATTCTGAGGGATTGTAAAAATGTTAATAAATGTGTAGTAAAAATTCAAAGATAGTGCGTTTTAATGGTTCTTCAAAAAAAAATCCCAAAAAAATAGTTGTCACATGGGATGAGTCCCTTAAAAGCATTCTTGAATCTAATGGTGTTTCTTGTACTCTTCACATGATTTCGAATGTCCTAAAATAGGTATTCATGTCTGTAAAAAAATGAACACGCTCTGTTAAACATTGTTCTATAATTCATGGAGTTATTAATCATCGGGATAACGATTTTGAGGATAAAACGCGAGGGTCGGCGAGCCATGATGATATCCAAGATATAAAATAAAAGGGTTTTTCTTAAACACATACCTTGTATATTAACCCATTAACGCCGAAGAATCGTGTTTTTTTTCCTCATTTTCAAGCTAGATTCTTATCATCGAAAAAAAATCATTTGCAAATAAAAAATATGTTCCCTTGTACTTTCGAGTGTCCCCTTTCCGAATCCGGAGTCAAAATTGAGTTTTGTCCATTAGAAAAAAAAATATGGCCGTTTTTAAACAAAAAAAACCGAAAAAATCGAAGACATTTTTTTTTCAATATTTTTTTTCTCATTGAAGACGCGCGAGGACCCCCCCTTTTTCTTCAACCATGAGTGCACAAAATAGTTGTAGTTTAAGAATATATTTTTTTAATTTGTCGACATTGACATTTTCACCCCCAAAATGGCGCTTTTCATCCCTTCAGCAGGAAGACAATTTTCACTCTCGGTAACTAACTGCCCGACAAAAAAAATATTCAAATCTTAACGAAAATTGGTATCCCGGGGTTTTCAAGGTCGCTGATTACGATTCCGCCCTCAAAATTCGAAAATTCAGAATGGCGGATCCAATATGGCGGACCCAAATTCAAAAACTTACTTGAATCGGATGAAATGTGGCACTCGGGGGTTTTCGAGGTCGCTGATTACAAATCTGCCCTCAAAATTCGAAAATTCAAAATGGCGGATCCAATATGGCGGACCCGAATTCAAAAACTTACTTGAATCGGATGAAATGTGGCACTCGGGGGTTTTCGAGGTCGCTGATTACAAATCTGCCCTCAAAATTCGAAAATTCAAAATGGCGGATCCAATATGGCGGACCTAAATTCAAAAACTGTATGAATCGGATGAAATGTGGCACTCGGGGGTTTTCGAGGTCCTTGATAACGAATCTGGCATCATCATTTCAAAATTCAAAATGGCGGATGCAATATGGCGGACACCTTCCCGTTAACACCCAGTTATTATCTAACGTTTATTGAAGAATTGACAACTTTATATATTGACAAATTGACAAATTTATAGAAATTCATCACTCCGCATTACTCAACGGATAAACTTATAATTCCTTATTCTACTTAAGAGTATTACCCAGAGAATTACTTAAGAGCATTACCCAGAGAAAACGACATGGACGTGGTAGAAATCCTTTCTCCTTTGGGGTGCTTGATTTGAGTGAGTCCCCTTGCCTCTCACTTTTTGGGGTGCTTGATTCGAGTGAGTCCCCTTGCCTCTCACTTTTTGGGGTGCTTGATTTGAGTGAGTCCCCTTGCCTCTTACTTTTTGGGGTGCTTGATTCGAGTGAGTCCCCTTGCCTCTCACTTTTTGGGGTGCTTGATTCGAGTGAGTCCCCTTGCCTCTCACTTTTTGGGGTGCTTGATTCGAGTGAGTCCCCTTGCCTCTCACTTTTTGGGGTGCTTGATTCGAGTGAGTCCCCTTGCCTCTCACTTTTTGGGGTGCTTGATTCGAGTGAGTCCCCTTGCCTCTCACTTTTTGGGGTGCTTGATTCGAGTGAGTCCCCTTGCCTCTCACTTTTTGGGGTGCTTGATTCGAGTGAGTCCCCTTGCCTCTCACTTTTTGGGGTGCTTGATTCGAGTGAGTCCCCTTGCCTCTCACTTTTTGGGGTGCTTGATTCGAGTGAGTCCCCTTGCCTCTCACTTTTTGGGGTGCTTGATTCGAGTGAGTCCCCTTGCCGCTCACTTTTTGGGGTGCTTGATTCGAGTGAGTCCCCTTGCCTCTCACTTTTTGGGGTGCTTGATTTGAGTGAGTCCCCTTGCCTCTCACTTTTTGGGGTGCTTGATTCGAGTGAGTCCCCTTGCCTCTCACTTTTTGGGGTGCTTGATTCGAGTGAGTCCCCTTGCCTCTCACTTTTTGGGGTGCTTGATTCGAGTGAGTCCCCTTGCCTCTCACTTTTTGGGGTGCTTGATTCGAGTGAGTCCCCTTGCCTCTCACTTTTTGGGGTGCTTGGTTGTAAATGCGCCCTTTGCTTATCCCCGAAGCCTGATTACGTGTTTCGCTTTCATACAAGCACTACAGAAGTAAGCATTACAGTCCTTACAGTACGTATATGTTCTTATTGGACAGATTGAACAACGAGCTTGTTTGCTGTGACGGAAAGTATCGTGTGCTTTGTTCCGTTTTAGTTTTCCCCTCTCTAAGTAATATTTAGCAATCGAAATTGCGAATTGCTTTGAACCAATTTTTTTTGTTTTATCTCCAGTTGCGTTGAAAATCACGACTGAGTTCACAATGGCGGCCTGTATAAATCTAATAAAGACGACCCATGTCCATTTTTTTGAACGGATACTTGGAAGCAAGTTGTTGCAATGTCCATCGTGAACGTCTACTCCGCCCATGAATTTATTGTAGAGATGAAATGCTTGTGGAAACGGAATCTCAATTTTTGAATGTGCAGTCGAGCTAAATCTCTTAGACGGTAATAGAGGAGTCACCCCTGCAGCGGTAGAAGCGATCGAAACTGGTTTCGAGTCTACGATAGTTATGTAGTTTATTCCGCTGTTTTGATCATGCTTTACAACATACGTACCTCGTGGAGACTTTTTGTCGATTACATTTTTTTCTTTGACTCGATTTTCTCTTATAGTTCCTGTACATTGTAAACCTAACTTTTTCAAATGTACTAGGAGATCGAAATTCGTAAAAAAATTATCGCAGTAAAGATGGAACTGAGATATCTTCTTAGGAGGGATAGATTTGAGAAATGGATCCAATAATTGCATCACTACACGAGAACCTAGAGCACATTTACCCAATTTATCTCCAATTGATGAATTTTTTCCACAATATAAATCGAGATTCAACAGGTATCCATCGGCGGTGCAAAGACCCCAAAATTTTAGTCCGAATCGTATGGGTTTTCCCCGGATAAACTGTTTTAGCGATGTTCTTGCATATGATTTGGCCATCATTGCGTCAACAGATAACGCAGTCTTCCACAAGCCAAACTGACGAATATTTCTCTGAAATAATTGTAGTAATTTACGAACGCGCCATGCCTTATCACTGGGATCATTGTCTTTAGGCATCGAATACTTTAATTCTGATTTGATTTTCTCAAATGTATCGCGTTGCATTGCAGAAGAAACCACCTCACATAATAAGAAGGGATCAGATGACCAATAGTCTCTTTGAGATTTTCTTTTATTGAACGAGCTTACAATGATGATGCCAATGAAAGTATTCAAATCATCCAACTGCAATTCAAACCCATTCTCTTTACATGAGTCAATAATGTATGTTTTCATTTCCATGCAGAAAAACTTTTCAAACAGTTGTATCGGCTCACTTTTTTGAATACTTTTTTTTACACCGTCAGTTAGTAATAATTTGTCTTCAGTCTCATTCGGGTAGCTCTTTTCACCAACCATCCACTTATATTGGTGATCTCCTTCCAATTTACATTGATTATCTGTGTAATTTTCCGATGCTTGTTTATAAGTGATACTCGAAAGGTGATCGTTTGATTCAAAATCAGAATCGGAATCACTAGAACAACCAGAATTGTCTGGATTCGGAATCGCGACGAGCTCGTCACAATTATCGTCAGAAGTATCCATTTCAAACTCTACATGAGAAGGAATAGATTGCCTTGGTCGTTTTCGAGACATAATGGTAATATTGTCAATATGCTCACGCTGCCGATGAGATAAAAATTATCGAAGAAGTGAATTCACTCAGGAGCAATAAAGATGATAAAACAATATTTTATGAATAAATTTTGTTGAGGTACTGAGCTGAAATTTAGGTATATAAGTGAGTTCGATTTAGTCTCAAGACAAGTTCTACGAAAATAGAAACCAAATTATTCAGATAAGGAATATTGGCAGACCTAAAATGAACACAAAAATTCTGAGCTAATATTTTTTACAGAAAATAAAATATCATTAGCAATGTGAACGATCCGCACTCCACAAACGTGAAAAATTGAAAAAAGATGTGATAGGCATATACAAAACTTATTTGCAGACAGAAATATTCATGGATAATAAATATATTTGTATCAGGGATAATATTCAATGATGACCCGTATAAACAAAAACAAGATGAAATGTAAGAAAATCGGAGATTTCTCAGCCTCTGCAACGTCAATTTTTATTCGACACATGAAAAATATAATATATGATCATAAAATGTGAATCAATTGAATGATTATTATTTACATTTATATAAAGTTGTCAATTCTTCAATAAACGTTAGATAATAACTGGGCGTTAATGGGAAGGTGTCCGCCATATTGCATCCGCAATTTTGAATTTTGAAATGATGATGCCAGATTCGTTATCAAGGACCTCGAAAACCCCCGAGTGCCACATTTCATCCGATTCAAGTAAGTTTTTGAATTCGGGTCCGCCATATTGGATCCGCCATTTTGAATTTTCGAATTTTGAGGGCAGATTTGTAATCAGCGACCTCGAAAACCCCCGAGTGCCACATTTCATCCGATTCAAGTAAGTTTTTGAATTTGGGTCCGCCATATTGGATCCGCCATTCTGAATTTTCGAATTTTGAGGGCGGAATCGTAATCAGCGACCTTGAAAACCCCGGGATACCAATTTTCGTTAAGATTTGAATATTTTTTTTGTCGGGCACCGAGAGTGAAAATTGTCTTCCTGCTGAAGGGATGAAAAGCGCCATTTTGGGGGTGAAAATGTCAATGTCGACAAATTAAAAAAATATATTCTTAAACTACAACTATTTTGTGCACTCATGGTTGAAGAAAAAGGGGGGGTCCTCGCGCGTCTTCAATGAGAAAAAAAATATTGAAAAAAAAATGTCTTCGATTTTTTCGGTTTTTTTTGTTTAAAAACGGCCATATTTTTTTTCTAATGGACAAAACTCAATTTTGACTCCGGATTCGGAAAGGAGACACTCGAAAGTACAAGGGAACATATTTTTTATTTGCAAATGATTTTTTTTCGATGATAAGAATCTAGCTTGAAAATGAGAAAAAAAAACACGATTCTTCGGCGTTAATGGGTTAATCACTCCATTTTCCAAAGAATGCATTTACCACATGAAACTTCTGGTTTTTTATTAGTGTTTCCTTTATCGTGTAAATAAAGTAGAGAAATGTTGAGGTTTTGTTGAGGAAACTGTTAACAAGTATTCGTCTTTTTAAACAGTTTAAACGTTTCCTTCAGATAAAAATAAAAAATCGTGGATCGTGGAACGATCGTTTTATTATGATTTATAAGTCGTACTTTACTCCCAGTGATTTTTTATGTACAACCCACTTAAATAATGTACAATGCATGTTAGTACATAAAAAAATATTTAGTGATTGAGAAAAATGTGCGTGAGTTTGTGTGCGGCAAAAAAAACGAGGGTGATAAACATGTCAGGTAGCTCTGGACCCCCTGCAGTGACTTTGGTGTACAGACCCTCTGGGAATCTGATTCTCCACCTTATACTTTTCATGCCTCTGGTATAACATACTTATTTTTAGAGAGAGGCGGAGTGTGCCAGTGATATTACAGATAGGCTTCATTTTACAAGGCAGCTATATTTTTTCTTCAAATTACGTAAACATACGGGATTAAGTTTGAGGGCTTTTTGTACTTCAAGGCCTTCATAGAGTCCCAATTGTAATTATTGTATTCTTTAAACGCATCATGTTTTTTTGTGTTTTTATTTTTGGCGCTCGGTTCTTTGAAAATTGCCAAAAAGCAGATTTCGGTTTTCAAATTTTTGTTTTCGTGAAAAATGCAAAAAATTCCCTGAACTTTTCCGTGAGATGCTGAAGTCGTGAAATTATTCCGAGACAAAATCCACGAGTTCTGAAAGCCAACATTAAGCTTGGTTCCTGTTGTTTTAATTTTCACTCTTGTTCTCTAAAGTCTCTCGCGCCTCCTTGACGCCTCTCTCGTCATCCTGCCAGCTCTGATTTTTCTTTCGACTCTCAGGTATACCGAAATGTTGGAGAGCTTAGCTAGGCGCTCCAGCTTTCACAGGTGAGAAGCCACGGGTCCTTAATTTGGCAGGTATAGACCAGACAAAGAGGCATATTCGAGTGTTGGTTCTTTCACCGACTATTAACAGACTTTACTTTTGCCTGTGTCTTACTTCACTTTTCGTTTCTCTGGTTTCGATCTATATACGTGTATATTTGACCTCTAATTTGTCTTTAGTTGCATGCTTCCTCGAACAGGTGGCATATTACTTCGGTCACGCCTTTTTCTCGCTAATAAGACTTCCCTGTCAAATTGACGGTTGAAATTTTCCCTTAAGTGTGGAAGTGTGAAGTTTATTTTTCATTAGGGAACGATATCATTTTCACCATCACAGTTTTCAAATTTTTCTTTTTTTTTGTTTGTATTATTAATTTTTCGAATTTATGTATTCCAATTATAGTTTGACTCCTATTCTCATCGTGAATAAAGTAAAAGTACATTGTTGTATTATAATAACTTTGGCGTTGGTCTGCTTCTTCAATAATACTTCAATATGATTTTTACAGTACGAGAAATCCCCTTCTTTATCTCATATCTTACAGTTACGATTATTAATAAAATAAGAACTATAAGAGGTCATTACGATTTGGAGCATCGAAGTCATCACGAACTGAAGGATCTTATTATATTCGTTGACGAATTTTTCTTCTTTTCTCTCTTTCTTGCGTTCGGCACAATCAAAAGAAAGAGAAGAGATAAAAGTCGGCACTTTGTATATATACAGTCTGCGAGATATTCAGTTCTTATCAGTTCAAAAACTTCTTTTTATAAGCCCATTGCTATACCCATTGCTGGCGCATCCCGTCCGTAATCTTCGACCGGTAAAAAAATTCGGGTGTGTGACGAGTTCTTGCCGTCGTTTCATTGTCGAATAATTTCAACATTTCGCTTCTCTGTTGCGAGCCCCGGGTATCGATTTTTATTTCTTTAATTCGACGATTCGGGACTTTATGACGAAACGCTTTCAACATTTCTCTCTTGTTTCTTTTTTTGCGTAAACACACTCTCGACGTCAGGACGCTCGAAATTTCGTATTTTATTTACCATCCTAAACGAAAATCTGTTGAGTATCACTTTTTTTTTCTCCCCATCTCGGAATTTTCGAAGCGAGCTTTTATCAGAAGATAATATCGTGAAATCGTATTATTATTGGGATATTTTTCAATACATTATCATCTACAATGTTGCAAGCTGAGGAAAAAAATGCTCAGATTTTTGCAACGATTCAATTACTTCAAAAAAATTGAACGAGCGAGATAAAGCTTTTCATTTCTTGTATATTTTGGAAACATTGTTTATCAATTATTCAAAACAAATCAATGAAGAATCGTCATCAGTGATCGGTAATTCTTTCAAAAAAAAAAATGTAGCAACAAAATGCACTTCTCCTGAATTGCTCGAAATGTTTTCGTCAAACTATAAAACATCAATTATTAACTGTTTTAAACAAATCAATGAGGAACTTCGATCGATCTGTAATCTCGATATTCTTTCACGATTACGTTTCAACGATGAGAATTTTCTCAACATTGGAATTTTTACTTTAGCACACGAACGGGATGGAGATTGGTTTGCAGAGGCGTTTCCCACATGCTCGCGTTACAACAAATCAAGTATTTTATTCCGGTGTACAGCATGTATAACGTGTAAAGCGGCGCAAGAAGATTCGAACGACAGGTCTTCATAAAGGTTATCTCGTTGCGTTACCGGCATCTGGATAATATTGGGTTGGCGTTCCAAATGCAGTCCTCAAACGCCGAGACGTTGTTTGCATATATACCAGGAGGGAATGCGGTTCCAATAGACGAGTGGAACCAGCGTTGCCAGAAATCGTCTAATTTGTTATCTTTTAATACAGCGGCGTCGCAGAATCTGGCAACGCTGAGTGGAAACACTCAAACTGATATTTTCCACACAAAACAACAACATCAATTGCACTATCCACTTTGAATAAGTAGGATACTTAAAAATGTAATATTATTCCATATTACAGCTTGATAAAAGCAAGCAAAAACATTAATTTCAAAAAAACTTCATTGAACGATCGATTAAAATCGAATCCAACCATCATCTGATAATTGCAACATGATAATTCTGATATATAATTACACCGAAAGACTAATCCCGAAGAAATTGCCATGTGTAATCTATATGTTAAGTGATAGAATTCGTTTCCACAAATAAAAGCACGTTTAAACATCATCATAGCAATTTTAATTTGTAAAACGTTGGAAAATATGAAAAACACTTATCTATAAACTGGTTTTCGCAACAGGCTTCGAACAAGGAAAGTGGATGATTGTCTTTATTTCAAAAAACAGATTTTATTTTGGATATTTTGTCTGGGCTCTTTCGCATATTCATTTGTTTAAGAATCCCACGAATATTTATTTCAACCCTTCACGTATCACGGTCAGAGATAAAGTCACCGTACTACGAGAACATCACACGCTAAGCTCTTATCCACCGTCTATATATTTCCCATACAACTCTATATACGTGTATGCCCATAATATATCTATTTATATATGAGGTATTCCACGTCAAACCGGCGGACTTTTTCCCTGACCCTCGCCGACTTGGGTAATTATTTTTTATATGATTATATGAAGTCTAAAAGACACCCTGAAATTTTTTCAGATTTTTCTGAACAGCCATTTTGAAAAAAAAAAAATAAAAAGAAAGCCCCTTTTTAAAAATCTGAAAAAATTCCTAAAAATCGGTGATTATATGCCAAACATTTTAAGCTACCGCCCGTAGTGGAAGTACGATTTTTTCTGTGTGTTAATCGGCTAATAACGTTAAAAAATTCCAAAAATATCGAAAAACACTTACTCCGGCCCAATAGTTGAATATTTTGGTGCCTAAAACTAATTTTCGTCACAATTTTCGAACAATCAAATCAAAATTAGAACACCGATCCCATAGGATCCTCAAAAAGAATTGATTTTTATAAAATATGAATGAATAAAGATGAATACCTCAACTTTTTGCCTGGCTCAATTTTTTTGTCTTGTACTGGTCTAAAATATCCCAAAAAATTTTTTAGGTACGAAAATATTCTACTATTGGCCCGAAATGAGTGGTTCTTGATTTTTTGAGAATTTGTTCATCTTTAATAGCTCATAAAAACACAGAAAAAATCGTACTTCCACTACGGGCGGTAGCTTAAAATGTTTGGCATATAATCACCGATTTTTACGAATTTTTTCAGATTTTTAAAAAGGGGCTTTTTTTGGATTTTTTTTTTCAAAAATGGCTGTTCAGAAAAATCTGAAAAAATATCAGGGTGTCTTTTAGACTTCATATAATCATATAAAAAATAATTACCCAAGTCGGCGAGGGTCAGGGAAAAAGTCCGCCGGTTTGACGTGGAATACCTCATATATACGTATGTATGTATACATTACGTGAGAATATCGTGAAATCTGAAGCCAGTCTCAGGAGTGACCAAGATCTCGTAAATAAGTAAACTGTCTCCAGTACCACACAAGCTCGCTTACACAGTGTGTATATATAAAGCGGTATGGCATGAGAGAGCGGTTGGCGATTGAAGCGCAAGCTTTTTCCGCACTATAGGCAGTCCTCAAAGTTGCAAAGTTGCAGTTCTTAAGAATAGTTTGATTGAATATTCGAGGAGAGAAAATTTCTTATCCATTTTTTCTCTACGATGAACCATGAAAGATATTTAACGGGAGAAATCAGTTTAGGAGGCCGAAATGTTGGTGTTTTTCGTGAATTTTTTTTAACAGGGAAGGAATAATCAGAATTTGTTTAAACTTGGAGGATATTTTATTCATGTTTTGAAGTACACTTTGTAATTTTTTCAAGTCATTTCCGCCAGAAATAGTGGAGTTAGAAGCTGCTGTCCATGGACTACTTTTTTTCACCTTTTTTTTATTGACCAATCGTTCTGAAAATTTGTGTGAATATTCTTTATTCAATTACAATCTCTGTGAACCTAACTCTGGGATGATATTATTATTAAAAATATTTTTTTTAATGCACAAAAAGTGAAAAAACGTAGTATAAAAACATGACATTGCGTTCAAACACCTCAAAAACATGCAATTTTCAACTTTTTTGATGACAATTAGATTCATATTCTTAGGAAATATGTTGTTAACGAAAAAAAAAAATTGTAATGATTACAGATAAAAATTGTGACTTCAGGAATGCCCACCAGCAAAAAACTCGGATGGCGATCGTCCATGGACAACAGCTTCTAACTCCACTATTTCCGGCGGAAATGACTTAAAAAAATTACAAAGTGTACTCCAAGATATGAATAAAATATCCTCCAAGTTTAAACAAATTCTGATTATTCCTTCCCTGTTAAAAAAATTCACGAAAAATACCAAAATTTCGGCCTCCTAAACTGGTTTCTCCCGTTAAATACAATGAAAATATCGAATTTGGTGCGTTGCTGGTAGAAACAACTCAGACTGTTTGCTAGGGAGAATTTTACTTATTACTTTTTTTGGGAATTTTAAATTTTCATAAATCGCCATTGGCTGAAGAAGACCATCTTTATTTTGTCTTCTTTTATTGTGTTAATCGGGACTTCTAGGGAAATTATCGATCGAAAATATTTATTTCTTAAAAAGAGGAAATTCCAGAAGTGAAGTGGAAAGATATTCGAATATATTTTATTTTTTTTTAGAAATTCGAGATTTGAAAAAGTGGATAATGTTTTTGGGTTGAAATATTCATCGAAATAGTCCACATCAAAGTAGTCCACTAAAAAAAAAATGAAAATTCGAAATCAGATTGAAAATGAGAGATACCAAAAAGAAAAATGCATCCGGACTCGTCTTTTTCAAATTTCGCTGTCGGTTCATCCTGTAAACCTTTTATTCGACTTTTAGGACACTCCGTACAGTAGAATCAATGGCAGTTACGTAATCCGTTAGATGCGAAGGAGCCCGACCGTTTGTGTTGAGAGACCGCGCGGGGGCGTCGGAATAGAGCTCGTAATTAATTATCTAGCCTTTAAATCTGTGATCTAGATCTGGACGAACCGCTAGCTCGCGGCCTTTATTCCGTTGTCCGGTCTATCTTTCTCATTCTCTTTCTCTCCCTTTTTTTTCTTCTTTTTCTGAGATTCACGGCAGTGTGTTTAGTGCAGCGTTAGATGCACGCGGTTTATGCACTCGGGATTTTACAAAAAGAGAGTGGGTTATTCTCACGATACAGTTATTGGTCTCCTCAACAATTTCATTACGTATCCCTTTAATTCAAGGACGGTATTATAAAGCTTTAGGAAACTTCAGTACTTCATGATTAAATAAAAAAAAAATAAAAAATGAAAAATTTCAAACATCCATAAAACGTTTCGAACATTCATTAAAAATAATAATAACGCTAAAGAATCATTATACAAAAATTACTTCCACAAAAATTGTTCGACTAATAATCAGATAATTTTTCATCGGGAAAATTGATCCGTAAGTTTTTCGTCGGGAAAATTAATTCGTCAATGTCTTTTCGAACAAAATTTTTGGAATTATCTACGAAACATCCTTAATCAATTACTCACTATCATGATATATTTGTTGCTGCACATTTAGCTTTAATTATTGATTGGGTCTATTGACTTTTCAATAAGTACCACAATTAGTTTGGTTCTCAGAATTCTATTCATATAAATTTATATACGTAAATATTATTATTTTATGTACATATAAATATAAATTGAAATGTCAGTGCTACTCGATAGAACATTTAGCTCACTCGGGTTCCACTGATATAAACGTTACAAGCGCATTCGTTAGCAATGTTTTGGCTCGTTGATTTCAACAAGCTTTTTTCCCCAATCTACGGACTATAGATTTTCTATTTTCATTCATTTCCCTCCTCATTCGTTTTACTTTGTTCTGTGGAAAAATCGCGTGATGGAATCGAACAATATAAGACGCATGTATAGCGAGTATTATACGCAGAAAGATTGTTTTTTGTATACAAAATCATAGTGCAGAAACTCGTTGAGTGTACGGCAATGATTAATCCGGTAACTCGGTAGAAAAGATATTAACGTTAATCGACGTGACCGGAAGAGTGATTTTCCGGTGAGTTAGCTTCTTCGTTGTGAACAAAAAAGAAGTTAGTTTCTTACTTGGTAAAACATTGATCGCTAAATGCAAAAATCACAATGACCCGCGTCATTAACAGGATTACAAAAGACTGTTTATTTATGAAAAATCGTAGATTTTTGTCTAATCCTATTAATTATATGTCATATCAGAAAAAACTAATAATTTTTATTTTCATTGCCAAAATCTTTCGAACTTTGTAAATTCCTATTGACAAATGGTTGATAAAACTACGCTGGCTCATGGTCAAAAATGGAATAAGTCAAAACCGATCAGCTGTCAACAGTAAAGGGCAATTGACGTTTGTACGATTTGATCATAAAAAGTATCAAATATTTTGAGTAATGAGTGCTGTTGTCGAGTCGTCGATAAATTCGACGTTAAGAAGTCAAAATTTGACTAATTAAATAATGAAATAAATAAACTTATTTACAAAAATATAACCAATTCTTCTGGAATGCAAAGAACACGATGATTCGTGTACTTGGTCATATTCCTCACAATTTTCAGAGCTCGCTTTCTCTGTCAAGTTCCTCATATTCATCAAAAAGAATATTTACCTTCAAAAAATTTGGTGAATTAATGTATAAAATATTTAAATACTCTGAAACAACCATAAATATACAATTACTTGTGTGACAGCTGATCAATTTTAATTCATATCAATTTTCACCAGATGCATTTGTCGATCTCAGTAACAAATCAAAAAAAAATTTTTTTTTTCGTATCTTCTATTCATTTATTCGAGAATCCAAAGAAAAAAATGGTATCGGGATTTCTTTCCATACCACTTGGAAGACCTTGATCCAAGGGGGTTTTTTTTAGTTATCATCGACATTGGATCGAGTTCTCAAGATCTCGTATTTAACGATATGATTATGCGAGTCGTCTCGCGTGTGAAGAAAATACCCCTGTATTAAATGAGAGGAGCGTATAGAGCGCGGTTACTTGTAAATTTTATATATATATAATAAAGCAACTGGGAGAGCGGCTGGTCTAGTGGATAAGGGCTCGGGCTCCCGGGTTCGAATCCCGACCAAAACACCAGTGAAAAATTGAGATTTTTTCCACGTGTTTCCAGTGTAATCCCGGGTGGTTTGGACTCCACCTTTATAAAAATCATGTCCAGACTTCGCTGTGATGCCTGAGCGGTCGGCGTACGGCTCGGGTGCCTCCCGTGGACGGTTCTCATCGTGCGGATGGTGGCTCCCTAGCCGTGTACTGGCTAGTTCATTGCATTACAGCTGAGGAGGTGCCTTTCTTAAGGCCCTTACATACGTCCAGAATTTTCAAAAAATCGATTTTTTTTTTACAGATTATTATTCTCTATAGTTTTAGGCGTATTTCTGTGTAAGTCGATTGTACAAATTCCCCATAGATCGAAAGTTATTATAGAAAAGGTGACTGCCCAACGCAGTCATGTTGGGCAGTCACGAAACTTTAAATGCATTTTTCTCAAAACTACTTTTTCTGGCACGGTCTGCATGATGACTCATACAGTTTTTAATATTTTTTGATGCTTTTTTTTTTGAATATTCGAAATTGTTTTCTCTATAGTCTGTCGAGACGGATTTTTGATGTTGTGATTAAAAAATTTTATAAACATAATTAAAGTGTGACATTTATTACACAAAATGCACACTTTTTTTTAAACTGCCGTAAATTGTCAAAATTTTTCGAATTTCAAAAATCCGGCTCGACAGACTATAACTACAACTTTATTTTACAAGAATTTTTTTACGTTTTGCAGATCCATCAGCATTTCAAGAAGAAATGATGCAGACCGTGGAGTAACTTTTTTTTCGTAGTGCTTCGGGAAACGTGATTTTTTAAGTTGTAATTTTTGAAAAAAAAAATGAAATAAATTTTTTTTATAAAGTTTAAATACTAATAAACAATGTGTAAACATTATTTTTATTAATTTCTATTGCTATCTCTTCTAAAAACAGTTTTTCTTTTAGCGCGTTTTAGGCGCTGCTGGACGTATGTAAACCCCTAAGCGCCTCTGGTAGCTGTGCTTGAGCATGCTCGCATTGCTACCCGGTGAAATTAGGTAGGTACCGGCTGTATCGGCAAGGTTTTCTGCAGTTTACCTTCGCCCTCGGCAAATGCGATACAGTTGGGGATAAGTCGGCTGCAGCCGCACAGGGGGGTGTCTTTGGAAAAGGGGGGGGGGGACAAGCTAAAAAGGGGAGAACCCTGGGCAATGGTAAATACAATAAAAAAAAATATAATAAAGCAACCAAGCTCGATGAGCATAGAATAAGAATATTACGAGTTCTGTACATGTGAAATAACCGATCTGCCTACACGTTCCAAGGATTTTTTTGCCACTGCATATATTTTAAGTACATATAGAACGTATTTGCAAGCGCAGGAAGTTCCGGCCTTTCCGTTGCCCCGACAGAGTCGAGCCTCCCCCGACGAGGAATCGACCAAAGTGTTGTAGAAAAGGATGGTTAGTTATACATGTATTTTATTTATATTTGTATACATATGTGTAGGTATTTATGTATGTATATGTGTAGATAAAACTGGTGCCAGTGTAGAGGACCTAGCGTCTCTGATTGGTAATTAAACGCATGACAGCAACCCGCCCTTCAACCGGTAGCTCATCTCCTCTCTCTAATGACTCTTTAGCACGAGATGATCATCCTTAAAGAAAAAATGCCCAAACATGAGCGAAGAAGAATTTATATCTACTGAAATAACCTTCAACTTCCGGCTGACACTTTGCTTTATATTAGGGAATCTTTGGAGTTAGGCATAAATTGATAAAATTAAAAATTATGAAGTGAACAAATGTAAGTGATAAATTTGATAAAAATTGAGTGGTTTTTTCCGAAATGTACTTCGCCAAAACAATCAAATAATTCCATACAAAAAAACTCCAAAAAAATTGAATAATTATATTTTTGTAGATGACAAATACTTAATTTGAATAATTGTTTTCTCGCTTTTGCTTCGATGTAATTTTAAAAAATTGTTTGACTCAAATTTGTTGAATGAACTGCAAGATAAAAACGTCGGAGAAGCGACGAAGGAAAAGAATGTCTAGTCTATGGGGAAAAAGAAAGAAGACCGGAAGTCGTCGGTGTAGCGGTTTTACGCAAAGCGGACGGATCTATGCGCTCGCTTCCGGTCGCCTGTAGATTTAATTCCACGAGCTCACTCGATGGGACAATCCATAGAGAGGGGGGAAAAGAGAGAGAGAGAGAGAGAGAGAGAGAGAGAGAGAAATCTTGCATGTAATGCATTATATATGAAAATTTCGAACGCACCTTTCCATGAAATGCCGGAGCACAATCTCTGAGTGTTCTCTTCTCTAGCGTATAAGCAATAACAATTAAGCTTGCTTTATTGCTAATTTCATGCGCGAGCCATCGTTCATTTTAACCTACAACAATAAATACGTTAGCCATTTAGAGATAAGAATGTTTTCAGTGTTGAAAAATATGATGTCAGTTTACACAAAACGTTTTCCGGATAATTAAAAAAAAATTTATAGTTCTTAACCTCTCGCAAATTTTCGAATTGCGTAAATTCAATATTCCGTAAAATTCAGATTAAAATTACGGTATTTTGCATTGTTAAATTATAAATAATGCAATATCATTGAATTTAATAAATAATCGTA
Source organism: Rhimphoctona megacephalus (assembly GCA_963989365.1). Lineage (NCBI taxonomy): Eukaryota > Metazoa > Arthropoda > Insecta > Hymenoptera > Ichneumonidae > Rhimphoctona > Rhimphoctona megacephalus. The sequence continues at coordinate 21,262,106 of OZ022423.1, read as the reverse complement.
ATAATAAAAAATTATTATTATTTTTTCGATTCAAAACAAAGACGATAAAAACTTCACCCTTTTATCGTTGATTTAATTTATAAAAGATAAAAATTGCAATGCGAACAAAAAGAGTTGCATTCCAACGGAGCGAGCTTCAAAATCCTAAAGAAATTACAATGACGAATCCGAGGAATGTTTTGTTACAGCAGCAAAGAGATAAGTAACAATATATGTGTACTGGAAAAAAAGTGGTGTTCATTGAAAAAAAATAATACCTCTGCGTTCCGCGGTACATATCTGAATAAAATAAAAGTGCGGTTCGAGGGAGGGTAAAGTTACCGATCTAGTTCGCGGCTTCCTTACAGCCATTAAATGGCAATGTGAACCGTATCCTTTGTGTATATCCTCTACACTGTACACGTTGCGGTTATGGCTAACACCCAACGATTCGCTTGTAATGTTTACCGCGGTTAATACGCACATCAAAGAGACACTTTACCGGTACAGTCTGCTAAATTGAGTACTGGTATTTTCAACAGAAACGCTTCTAGGTATTTTCGTAGCGGAAAAGGTAAAAATAAATAATAGACAGATCTTAAACTATTATTAATTAACTCAAATGTAGCCATTAACGTTGTAAACATCTATAACCGCTAAATTCATTTAAATTCAATAAGAAACGTCTTATTGTAGATTAAGCAACTCAGACTTCAGTGTAATTAATTGTAAAACGTTTAGTGTTGAATCTACGATACATGGTTGATAAATTAAGTCACTCGAATGACTCGACTGTACGAATAAAGCTTCCTCAACGTTTCATACATGAACGAAAAACGTATGGGATATACACTCACTATCTTAGCCCATCATAATAAGTGAGTCTGAAGCACGACTATTACAATACATACTCGTTTCCTTCCTTGCGTTGAATCACGGTAGAATCGCAAATCTGTCTCGTTCTCTCTTCATATTCCCGCGATCTTTCTTTTTCCACACCATGGAGAACTATATATAGCGAGTCTTGAATTGCTGCAGGGCACGCACGTAGCAATTGCCCATGTAATATATAGTACATAGAGGCAAGTAAATTTCTGATGTACACATGTAAATATATGTGTGTGTGTGTGTGTGTGTGTGTGTGTGTATTAACATGAATAAATATGTGAAGGAAGCGAAGACTGTTTTATAAATCTGTCATAGTGTGGGTGAACACTCCATAAGAGTTTTTAACCTTGGCACTCTCTTCTAGACGATTTACGATGTTCTTTGAGGTTGCGAAAGTATCTTTAAAAAAATGATTGCACTTCACAAGAAAGGGAAAGAAAGGATCGAGCAAAAGGATAAAAAAAACACATTCTCACTACCGGCAAATTCGATCCTGATCCAATTGTGGGCGCTCGAAGAACCCGGAAATGCAATAATTTTCAATGAAATACAAGCTAAACAATTCAGTAAAATCCTACTAAAAGTAAGCTCTCTCATAGCCTTGTGTCACTCGTACGCTACGATTCTCGCCTTAATAGTTTAGCTGGAGTAGAAGAAAAAAGAGTTTCCTACTTCTGAAGCCCCTGAAAGGCTTACCTTACGGAGAGAAGAGGCGGATAAAAGTGGCACGACTTGGTTGCAGCCAAGGCAGAAATTTGATCACCGGGATGTCACAAGGTCTTTTATGCTAGACTCGCTATAGGGAAATGGGAGAATAGGCTGCTCGACGATGGCGATTCAAGATGGCAGATTTTTGCAAACGAAATGCACGAAATGTTGCACGTAAGAGCGAGGAATCAATTTTGCGAATTATTAGATGGAACCTGAGAAAGAGACAGGGAATTTGACACCAGATACTGGCAATAACATTGCACACTATATATACGTATTTGTAATATACATATTTATATGTATGCATAATCGTAATATGGACCCAATGTCAAAGAAAACCTCATAAGCCACATCACCGGACACTTTACATCCTCTACGAGTAAACGCCCTTTTATTCAGCAGAAGATCATCATTTTCTAGACAAAATTCAACGTAAACTTTCATTTTGACGAGGAGAAAGAACATTTTTGCTCCCCAAGAGATCATGAGCAGTCAAACCTCTTGAACGAGTGACCATAACCTCCGAAGCTCACAATCCCCAGGACGCTTTAACGGAATGGTCATTTTTCGAGCAATAAGCTTGCCCTCTCAAGTATACTCGACTGTCAAGTTGACCCGTTCGTTACGACAGAGAGCGGGTGGAATTGGTCGCGGAAGCGCACACACTTGACAACGCGAACGAGAGGAAAAAATAAAAATGAAAGTAAAAATTCAGCCTAAATTAAGCTTCATTTCAACATTGGACCAAAGTACGATGAGTTTTACCATGAAGAGGATTTCTTCCTGCGGAGGGCGCCAATATAACCATGTAAAAAAGTTCTCTTTCGCAGCGAGCGTGTGTATATCCTTCGGCCAAAGTGTTCGCCGGTATAGCTCGAGCTCGTAAGCTCTCATATTTATACCACGGTCGGGCGTATAAAACTGTTAGCTTATGTTTTTCGGTATAATACGAAAGAAATATACGTATATGTATCTATACGTATATACGTGCTTATACATATACATATACATGGCAAAGAGCAGGGGCAAGCAAAAATTACATGAATATTGTATACAGTCCAAGTTTCCACAATTTAACCTACCTCCCTTCTATAACGTTGGCAGTTACGTTCCAACAGTTGCACATTTAGATAGGCGAAATTAATTTGCAGCCGTATCATCGTGCCATCTGGTCAAACCGTCGCTAAGACGATCCTTGTATTTATACAGTACGACATCGATGTCACATTAGACAGTGTTTACATTCGTTTATCTCATTAAATTTTACAATTATTTATAGCGGAAAAAATGCCATGAAAATGATGATAAATCAATCCAACTTGGAGAGAATTTAGGAAAAAAAACAACTTTGAGGAACGAAGGTTCGAAACAATTTTACTCGATGGATTTGACGAGAAGAAGGCAAGCGAAAACTCGAAAAATCAGACCAGTTTGTGATGCTAGCTGGTTAAATCGCGAGGAATTCAACTGTTGCTCGTATCTTAACCTGTAGCGCTCGAGATCTTAACGAATTCCGAGTGTATGCCCGTCAGCAATGAGCAACAGAGAAAAAGAAGGAGTCTGTGCGCGAGAAAAATCTGTGACTATATCTGGGAGAGTGTTCCAGAGCGTGGTGTCTTTAGCACCTGGTTCACCAGCGTATTCTCTCGATCGTTATGAAAGTAACGTACATAATTTCGTTGGACCTTCAAGAATAACGGTCGGGAGATCTCGTAGCAGTGATTTAATTATATGATACATTCGCGAGAAGAGATTCAGGATTTTATTCCGTTAAATAAAGAAATCAAATGTGTTGTCACTTCCATTTCTTTTTTTTTTATCTCACATTTAATCGTGTGAATTCCTAGAATTGATTATTCAAAGCACCCGCGTTGTTAATTTTTAATTATTTTACCTTCTTGAAGTGTTTTTGAAATTGGAGATTGCAGGAGCGAAGTAAAAGACGAGAAAGCGGGCTGATTTTATTTTCATTTTTTTTTAGGTTTGAGCGTTAAAAATAGGAATCTGATAAGCTTGTTGGGCATGCCTAGCGCAAACGCATCCTCACGTGATACCCCAGCTTCACTATATGTACCTGTACACGCCGTTTTATGGGCATGTGTATATTCTTTTTTTTATTATACATATAGTACTTTCCCTATCCCAAGAAACACGCCGACAACTGCTTACAGAGGTCACAACCGTGAGATCTATGCAAGATTTTCGTGATATGCCAGCTTGTCGTAGGAATGATGAGCGGAGATAGCCAAGCTTGAGATTCACGCGGAAATAACGTTGAAAACCAAGCGTGCGAGTACATATACGTAAATATTGAATCGTGTAAATTTTTTTCAATGCTATCATATAAGGTCAAATAATTTCATTCGCTCCGTTCTATCCACTGATTCGACATGATGTCCAAAAATAATTAGTCATCCTCGTGTCAGTCATAAATATTCAATTAACAACTCAATTGAAATCCGAGCCTTGAAACGAAAAGTTTCTCACTGAACTAGCCATTTTGAAAAATGCTAATCTAAAAATTAGTTGGCACAAGATTAGTTTTCATTAATTATTTAATTTCATCAATAATTAAGTATTTTCTCACGGTTTTCCGTATATTACGAATAAGTCTTGCTAATGAGATTGATGATAGGAAAAACGTTGAAAAATTCAATTGATTTCACAATTGATGAGGATAGTCGTGTTAATAATGAATAATTAATAATTATTATACACCGGGTATACTTTTGGCGGTATGAAATATTATTTTTCGTAACGCCTCGTAACTAATGGTTTTTTTTTTATTATCGCGGATGATGAGAACTTACCGAGTAACTTTCGATTCGTTCGATCACTGTACTTTTTTCTGCTTCTTATTTTGATAATTGAATCAAAGATTACCGTTCATTAAATGTTGGCTGGACCCGCGCTCACTTCTGGATATGTTATTTTGAACATGGGGCAACACTCCTGACCCAATGTGTGCGAGCGTCTCTCTTTTTTAACCGTAAGAACGAAGCGTCCTCGTTAAGAACAAATTGCCCGTACAAAGTGGCCCATAAAGGCTTGGGCTCTTATTAAAAGAGCCTTGCATCGAGGCAAAAGTGTCTGAGAAAAATATATATGTATATATAGGTCTGGATAGCGAAAGAGAGAGAGAGAGAGAGAGAGAGAGAGACGAAAAACTCGATGAACGCGTAACCCTGGGCAGCATCAAGAAATTGTGCAACAGACAAGACGCAACGCACCTGCCCTGAGGTGTATAGAACCTGCCGCTTTTTCAAGTGGTCTCTCGCATTTCAAGTCCCAGGTATCTAATATTTGCCACCCAATATCTTGTCCGAAGTCCCAAAATGTTTGTACATGTATATTTATCGAACGATGCGAGTCACCTGAGTGGTATTGACGTCTGCAACAAAAAGGTGACGTTTATCAAGAAATCTTGAAGATGCAACTTTTTTAATCGAGCACGATAAGATTTCAATGATTTTTTTTTTCTTTAAGGAATAATGACCAATCGTAGACTCATCATTTGTGGCAAAAGTGGCTTTTGCCAATTGCGAATTTTTTGGAAAACGAACGTTTGTGAAAAAATTTCGAAGCTGCAACTCTTTTGATCAAATGCCATGAAGTTTTAATCATTTTTTTTTGCTTCGGACTCTAAACGAATAATAAATAATCGTAATTCTGTACGACGGTTATTAAAGGACTAATTATTCCGTAGAAATTTTTATATAAAGTTTTAAGAGAATGTTTGAATATGGTATTTGCTCGGTCATTTGGCACGACTCCTGGAATTTGAGCTAATCGTAATACGTATTTTTAAAGGCAATTCATTAAGCGACTGCCTCAATTGCTTCAAGATTCACCAACGAACTGCTATATCGTTTCACGATAAATGTAATAAGCAATAATGTATGCAAAACACACGTTACGAAAGTTGCGCGTTACACTGACTTAAAATGCCCGTCGCAAGGTGGCCGTACGCCTTGAGCTGCTTGTTTAAACGTCAACGATAATGGAATTTGTGTTTTAACAACGCGAGTGTTTCTCGCTTATTGTAACCCCGTAGATTGCGCCGGAAATTACCATAACTGAACCGACCCTCGAAAACTTGAGTGTGTCTGAAAAAAGCAATTGTTTCGATGCACGCAACGTCTTACATTAGAAATGTCCTCTGTAGAATCCGTTCGCTTGCAAATCGCAGATAAAAACTTTCTTGAATTGACAATTAATTGGAAAAATGAATTGCCACCAACAGAGTCGAACACGATTACTTAAATTTGAGTCATTTTAAAGTCACATTTACAGGCAAATAAAAAATGATTAATCACGTAAATAAGAACAGAAAATGAATATCGATAAATTAGACATTCAATTAATCGATTAATTTCATTCAGTTTCTGAATGACATCTAATTTTGTTGCAATGAAAATAATTCGAAAAATGTTTTTTTAGTTGATAGAGAAATTCAATTTTATCGGTGCATCAAGATGCAACAGAGAGTAATATACAATAATGCATGTCAGAGTGAACGTAAGGAACATGTAATAAAATGTATACAAGTCTCTCGTGCGAGCACGCGATATTGTAGTAGCTTGGTCTCCGATACAGAAATATACATATATGCACACGCATATAAACATACATATGTATAGAGATAGAGTGAGAGAGAAGTATATCGAGTTAACCGAATACATTTGTGATAACGCGTGAAATAATGACAATTTATAAGTTGGTGAGGACGATTGAATCAGGTAAATACGAGATGCAGAGGGATTATCGTGGATAAAGGACAAAATATATGGAGCGAGATGGCAGCATATCGATGATTATATCGGGGCCAAATACGATCTGTATAATCGTTTATAAAATATCGAGATTTTCTGCCACTGGGATTACGCGAATTAAAAATAGAATTAGCATTTTTGCAATCGTATTTTACGTACCAGAAACATCAGAAATGTTATTTAGACATCCAGGCATCATTAATTATAATTAATCATGAAAAATTGCTTAATACTATTGCCATAAAATGGATCTCTATTTTTCGTAAACAAAATTAATGTACAATTTTAGTAAATTTATAATCTTTTGATATTTATTTGATAAAAATTTCTAATCAAATATTGATTTTTGAAAATTTATCATCATTTTGCATAAATCATTTTTGTACACTTACGTTTTCAAATGATCGTGAGTTTTGTTGAATGCTAGCGATGTTTCAAAAGATTCATCAAGACTTTAATATATTATAAAAGATCGAGCACAAAATCGATGTATCGAAGATATATACGGTATGATGGAGAACACGAGGCAAAATGCAGTTCGTTATAACGCGGTATATAGTTAATAATTATTCATCCAGGGTGATGATACAGGTTCCGGTTACTGAGTGGAAATGTACATCAGATACGGTAGGCGGCCACCTGCCAAAACCGATATGCAATTAATGCTAAATGCTCCGAGAGCACGCAATCTTTACGCTCGTGCTTTTGCCCAACGCAAATCGAACGATCGACCTCAACGATTCTCTCAATTCAACGCTCTTCTCTTTCAGTAACACTGTCTCGAGAGTTTATAAATACTTGCAACATTCCTCAGCCGCGGTATAACATTTTGTTACTAGCACAAAAAATTTGGCATTGAAAAACAACTTTTGTTTAGTTTCTCGAGAATTCAAACTCATTTTTTGGATTTTTTTTTTTTACGTTCTCAGAGTTCGTAATCGATCCAGAAAATTTGTTGACATCGGTGACATGCCTGTCATTTTCAAATTTTTTTTCACATTCTCAAGAATTTATACTCGATCCAGGACAATTTCGATTGCATTTCACTCTCCAGGGCCATTTTTAGAAATATATATAACCGTACCATTTAAAAGACAGTTAAATTATCATTTTTTGTTAGTTTTCGTGAATTTGTATTTCATCTAAGAAATTTCTGGGACACTACAATTTTTCTTGAGATTCTTGCATTATTTAAGTGTTGGGAAATTTTTGTAAGTGATAAGGATTTGTTAAAATATTATAAAAGCCTTATACAATAGCTGTAAAGTGTATTTTTTTTGCTTTTGTGTTAAATTTGAGACGCGCTGGACAATAGGAGAAAAATACTAAGAATAAATAATGAGACGAATCGATGGAAGTCTTCTCTCGGTCGAATCGGTTTGCAAAACTGAACGAAATTACGTAAAAAGAGGCTATACCGACGGAGCAATATGTACACTCGAACGCGGGAACGTAATGAGATATCCTGTATTTAATTAAAGCAATTTGCGCATCGAGAGCTGGGAACGAGAAAACTGATTGTCCTGAGAACCACGAAATAATGCACCCGGGGCCTATGCATATATAAAGTACATATATAAATATATATGCACATATATGTTCATCCGTTTTACGAGAAGAAATGCATAGAAACACGCGCATCACTTATAACTTATGTGCGAATCGATAGAATCGACTTTGGATTCTATTTTTTTTCTCTCATATCCTTTCTCAATTATTCTCACACAGAAAATTGAACGAAAGATATACCGCAAAGGAGAACAAAAGATTGTGTGAATAAATATTTAAATAAAAAAATATGTCGTAAAATTAGTCAAACTTGTTTTCGTTGCAATTTTCGCCATCAAACTTCGAGAGAGAAAATAAAATGGAAAAAAGTATAAACGATAATATTTATTTGAAAAATATCCTTAATTCACCTTCTTAATGCGATTATAGAATAAATTTATTGCAACGAAATAAAATCGTGAGACAAGGCGTTTATGCAAACGCGAGAAGCCCCGTAAATTACCTTCGCAAATGTGACGAAGAAATGAATGAGTGACACATTCAATTAGCGTTCGTAAACTTGTGACCATTTAATGTCATAATAAATTACCATTTTCCGTAAATACGCTGTTTTTGGGCCGGTAATTGATGCCGCGATCACGGGATATTATTACTGTAAAAAAGATCGGAGGGAATGATAAGAGGGCACAAAACAGGGACACGAGAAACGTGGTTCTTTGCACCCGGCTATGAGAAAGAATTCGTCACGCATTTTTGCCATATTATTACAATAGTTATTCAGAAATTAAAAACTCAATGATAAAAATGCCAAAACAAATCTGAAAAAGAATTTTTTTCCTGACATTTTTTTTCCCAACACCTCAATCCCTGTTTGGATATTCGCGAACAAATTTTCTTTCACAGTGAAAATACAGTACTTGGAAAAAGCCCTTAGCGAAAGGGCTGGAAAAGGGTCCTTTAACCGGATGTGCTGTTTCGAGTTTCCTCCTCAATGAATACCATTTACAAAACATCTTTTGGATGTCTTCAATAAAAGCTTATGAATTCCATTCGTGGTGGTTGATCTCATTGGCGGTTATCGAGAGCTCGTCTTAAAAACGTGGCTTTGAAAAGTATAAAAATAGTTTGGAGTATGGGCACGAGCCTCTGAGGCTCGAAAATCTTGTGAAAACGTGTCCGAGCTTATGGACATTCTGAGATCGCACCTGGTGCACTTGGAATACTCTCGTTTTTGTTGTTTTCTTACGAGAGTTTCCTTTCTCTCTCATTTCGAACTAATCGCTTTTCGCAGCTATTTTCGATAAGCACAGCTCTATCACAGGACAGAAAAAAGTACCAAAAGAACATTTATATTACACCTTTATGTAGAAGATCGCTATATACATAAGTATATACATAGATTTGTATATGTATAATTGTATGTTGCCAAAAGGACTGTCGCGCAAATCGCTACAAATAGGCAACGCGTGTTTCCTATTTTCTTCAAAGATAATCCAGCTCGCACCGACAAAAGCCGACGACGCTGTGAGCCTTTAGCTGCATAACCTTTTCTCAACAATCTCTTTTTACCCTTTCCCTCTCTCTCTCTCTCTCTCTCTTTCTCTCTCTTCATTTCTATACGTAGAAACGTAGTATATTGAGCTTTTTCTATCTCTTTTGCACTCGAGTCCGGCTGGCAAAGTATATTTACCGGTTAATGATATTTAAGAGGGACACATTTCACGGCTCGGCTTACAAATGGCCGGATTACCGGATTCATCGACGAGTGCGACGACTATGCAGTTTTTTTATACATGTATATACTGCGAATAGGTACGCACTTTGATTTCTAGCAAACCAAAGGACGTAACCCGAACGATTTTCATTGGGGATAAATGGGAATAACGCCCTTTTAATTGACAGGTAATAATTTAAGGTTACAGATGTATTTGTATATTTGTACGTGCGTTATGGCTTACAACTATTTAACTCGAATTTACTATAGTGTAAATATATTTTAAGTGCTGCGACAAAAAGCGAAACCACTCTTCACTTCTTACTCTATCTTTCTCTTTCTCTTTCTCTTTCTCTTCCTCTGTATATATATATATATATCGCTCTTAGCAAAGGCGAACGATTATTGCAATTTTAGGTATCTCGGTGACCGTCGGCAATAAACGCATTTTCATGAAAATGTCTTAATCTTTACTGTTGCCACAAATGTGAAACTTCTGGTCTCGATCTTTTACACCCAGAAAAAAGTTCTATTTGGATCTACTAGGATCGTTTATTCGAATTTTTTAAATTGGAATCAACAAAATTTCTATTCGTTTCCGTTAGAAAGCTGTATTTAAATTAAATAGATAATACTATTTGGGTCCGTTTATTCGAGTACCCACGTTAAAGTTTCTTGCTCCGGCCACCACGTAGTGCAGAGCGTCGAGGCATTTCTCACTCACGAATTGCGCTCTAAATTTGCATAAATTGCGGGAACCAAAGTAGTATTATTATTCTGACTGACTATGTCTAAGAAGACGAACGTGAATTTTTGTATTTACCCAGGGTCGCAGACCCATGAAAATATTATTAAATAATATCATGATTGAATATGGTATAATTAATATTATAAATATTATAAATAATAATATAAATATTATTTTTATTTCAACTTCATATTCATTCAATTTTTAAGATAAAAATATGTCCGATTTTAATACATATATTAAATTTTTCATTAATCAAGAATATAATAATATTGTGCCAAAAAAATAATTTCTTAAAGTTAAATAGACCTCTCTATTTGAAATAAGGAAAAAAATTTATTTGATTTATTTAAATCCTAGTTGAATTAACGGGAGAAACCAGTTTAGGAGGCCGAAATTTTGGTGTTTTTCGTGAATTTTTTTTAACAGGGAAGAAATAATCAGAAATTGTTTAAACTTGGAGGATATTTTATTCATGTTTTGAAGTACACTTTGTAATTTTTTCAAGTCATTTCCGCCGGAAATAGTGCAGTTAGAAGCTGCTGTCCGTGGACGACTTTTTTTTCACCTGGTGGGCATTCTAGCTCAAAAAGTTATTGACCAATCGTTCTGAAAATTTGTGTGAATATTCTTTATTCAATTACAATCTATATGAATCTAACTCTGGGATGATATTATTATTAAAAATATTTTTTTTAATGCAAAAAAGGTGAAAAAACATGATATAAAAACATGACATTGTGTTCAAACACCTCAAAAACATGCAATTTTCAACTTTTTTTATCACAATTAGGTTCATATTCTTAGAAAATATGTTGTTAACGAAAAAAAAATTGTAATGATTACAAATAAAAATCGTGACTTCAGGAATGCCCACCAGCAAAAGCTCGGATGGCGATCGTCCATGAACAGCAGCTTCTAACTCCACTATTTCCGGCGCAAATGACTTGAAAAAATTGCAAAATGTACTTCAAAACATGAATAAAATATGCTCGAAGTTTAAATAAATTCTGATTATTCCTTCCCTGTTAAAAAAATTCACGAAAAACACCAAAATTTCGGCCTCCTAAACTGGTTTCTCCCGTTAACTAAATCCTAGTTGATTAACCTAGTTGATTAACTAAATCCTAGTTGAATCGACTAGATATTTTTTCTGGGTGCATACTCGTACAATGATCGTTATAAAAGAATTTGTTTTGCTATTCCTATCGGTTTTTTCACGCTGCGTTAATATTAATTTGTTTATCTGTTACTGTACGTCATTAATTGTGTCATACAATATTCTGAATTTACTATAAAAGAGAATATAAGGATAAAGAGAATGTGAATTCAAAATGATATACGCATTAGTATTTCTCGAAGTGAATTTATGCTGTAAAAGGACAAATTGAAAATAAATATTAATTTTTGGTAACAGCGATTTTTTTGATGCTGTGGTAACGGGGCGTTTTGTATTGCGTTTACTATTCAAAATCGTAGAAAGCAGTTTTTCTACACGAGTTGGTTTTACCGAAATCTACTTGTAGACAAAAGGGCTGAACCTTTAAGATTTAATATGAAAAATGTTGTGGTTTACTGCTTTTTTGGGTCAAGACTTTTAGATGTGTACAGGGGAGAGACTTTAAATACCCTTTTTGCCGGTTCGAAGCCGGCTGAAGCTTATGGGCAGAGACGGCTCATCAGATAGCATTTAGCCCTTGAACGTCCCTCGGAAAACCAAGGTAGAAGAGTTTTACGTACAGAGGGAACGTTGTGCAGTTCAAATTGTCATGGCACCCCGGCAAGAGAAAAATAGAGTGAGATAGAAAGGAAAAAAGAGGGAGAAAAGGTTTAGAAATGGTCCAAAGGTCGAGGGCGAAAGAATGGTCGCCTATATCCATTTAGTATGAAACGCCACGCGACCAGCACGACCTAAAATCTATGGTCTCGTGTACTACCTTGGGCCAAAGACCTGTCGAGCCAGGAAAAACGAGAGTACGAGATACGAGAGAGAAGGGATATTTAGACATATATTTGAGTTCGCACTACAAGCAGATGTCCGACAGATAAACTGACAACTTGAATTATACTCATCAGTTGAACCTACACCCGGATAAAGTCTATACTCCCTAGAGAGTCCCAGATACGTAAGATACAGAGAGATTGCCCAGATCAAGAGAAACAAGGACGAAAAGATAAAAGTTAATAGGTTTATTAAGTGTGGGAATTGCTTCGAGCGAAATACTCGCTTCTTATTAACTTAAACGCTCGAAAAAAAATATCGAAAGACACGCCCTGCTCAAGAAGGGGATTTATTAAATTTCAATTAATTTCGGTTTCGCCTCATTCTTTTTGAATTAATTGCTTCCGATTTCAAATCAAATGCAATCGAAAATACAAATATGACATTTCATTTTCGAAATCGTAGAATTTAAATTAGTTATTTTCTACGGTTAATTACTCGATGGGATTGTTATTATTTTTTCTTAATCATTCTATTTCGAAAAGAACTTTAAACAGGATTTGTTTTTTTTGTTTTCAATTACGAATTAACGTTTTCTCTCGGACATCCATATTTTTTTTCAAATGAGGAGAAAAGAGAACAACTCTTTATACTTTGTCACCGTAAATTTTATTGCTCCTAATTACTCTCTCGTCCTTCTCGAGTATGAAAGAATAAAACAGAGGGTTTGCTTTGCGTGTCGCGTGTTCGCGCATCGCGGTAAGGCCAGTTTCCGCCACGATAACGGACGTCAGACCAGCGAGCACACATTTCTTTCTTTTTTTCATTCTGCAACTCTTTCCATCTCTCACTCTCTTTTCTTCTCTTTTGTTTCCCTCATGTGTACCATATAATCTCATCACTTTTGCAATTAGCGCAATTATCATTTTATCCTTAATCCGACACGTTGTTTTATATCCTGCCAGTTCATTCTCGAATTCGAGCAATCAAGAGATCGCATGTAGCGATATGTCTTTGAAAAATATTATGTTCATGTGCTCCTGAAAATAAATCTTTACTGTTAATATGATTTTTTCCCCTCACAGAAAATTTATTTCAGTGCTATTTCATTCATTTTAATATCTTCAAAAGATACACAATTTAATCTGAATAAAATTCTCTTAGTGAGAATCCTTCTGATTTGATTTAAATAAAATTTAATCAAATCGAACATTTCACAATTACTCGCTGTCAATGTCTCAGGACGTAAAACATGAATTCTTATAATTTAAGGGTTTTCCTATTTTTCTCATTTTTCTCTTATTTCTCTTACGGTAAATCGTTTTTAATTATTTTGAATAAAACTGATTGAAATCCGAAAACAAACATTCGCGCTGAAAATAAAGACACGCTGTTAAAGTTTCCGGATGTGATGTTTTTCTTATTTTTTCTTTTTTTCTGATTTAGTCGATCGATTGACGTGATTTTCCAAAAGTGAGATGTTACAAGAACCCTTGGCAAGGGATGAAACACGACAAGGTAACATTCCACTCGGAAAAAAGGACTCATTCAGGTGCCATACGGTCCTTTTTCTATTTCTTTCTTTTTCTCCTCCCGACGCGACGTTCAGACATCTCAGCAGGAATCGCTTAAAAGTTTGGGTTGCATCCCCCCTGGAAGAAGCATCTGCAACGGTACATCGCCCTCGGAGGCAAAGAAAAATGTCTCGGCAAGTTGCGACAAAGTCTCGTAAGAATGAATACAATTTAAGAGAGAAGCTTCGTGGTTCATAATATAACGTTTTTTTTCTTCCTGGCCGATATACATTTCCGGTCTGAAAAAACTGACACTCAAGCCCTCGGATCGATCGTATTTTAAAAACATTTTTAACTTTATTTACTCGAAAAATTGATCGTTGTGCGATGACGAATGAATTTTCATTTTGATCCACATTATTTTGGCAATAAATCATTCAAGATTTATGGGAAAACTCCACTTCGAAAGTCATCGAAAAGATCGGATATTAAGATCGAAATTATTTTTATATTCACCCCGAAATTGCACCATCTGTTTTTTCCAATTTCATTTTCGATGTTTCGTAATTGGTTACGACATTCGTTAACAAGGATTCGAAAGGGTTGAGGGTCGAAATTTTTATTTTCGAAATATAATAAAACCCTTCAAGGAAACGAGAGTTATCGAGAAGAGAAGAGTCACCATGATCGTTATCGATAATCGTGCGAAGAAATCAGTCACTTGCATACGCCAATTACTGAGTTCTTTTTATTTTGGCCCTCTTCAATTTTTCGTATTTCTTCTTCACAAATATTTTTCAATCGCGCTAACAAACTCGTCATAATCTTTTGAAGAAATAAATTTCGTCATTCTCACACCCTTTTTCATTCTTCATTCCATCGTCCCTTAGTAAGAACAGGCTGATCAAGCGGATTTTGAAAGAGAGAAGAGATGGGCGAACGTCGATGCATCGATACGGCACACCGCACAAACCTCGAGAAGGGTTGATCGTCATGATAAAGACCGGATCGATTCTATCAGTTTCCCGCGTAATTACGCGTGTTGGGACACAAACGACGGGTCTTTGGGTTCAATGTGAGTGGTACTTCGGGTCAATATAAATCTATATATAGCTGTAAATCTGATAACGAAACAAAAATCTGTGACGATTTTTTACGAAAATCACGATTTTTATGGATTGTACGATGTTAAAAAATTCGCAAGTCCAAAAATTTGTCTTTCCCCACGGTAATGTTATAATATATTTTTTTCTAATACCTGCTTCGAAAATTTGATTTTTGATTGATGTACAGCGTGCGGGAAGTGGCTAATTTCTCAACGATTCGTCTTTTGTCTTATTTTATTACACGGATTGACGAACTGCACATAACTACAATTGCTTTTTCAATCTCAAATCAAACTTTCGAGACAGCTATCACATAAAATATTGTACGTAAGAAGTGCGAAAAACAATGAATTAAATCGCGGGTATACCGCATTCGCCTCGACTTATGATGCATATTCGCACTCGTACTCGTCTTCGGCTCGTGCTACAAATCACACTCGTACTCGTGCGAATATGCATCATAAGCCTTTGGCTCGTGCTGCAAATCACACTCGTACTCGTGCGAATATGCATCATAAGCCTACGACTCATGCGGCAACTTCACCCGCGATATTATTCGTCGTTTTCCGTATTTGTTACATAAAATACTATTACGTAAAAAAATTCAAAAAAATCCGGTGCGATTTTATTTAAAATCCCCACTTCTCTACATTTACCATACCTATTTTATTAGAAATCAAAACTTTTTAGTCAATCTAATAAAATTTCGTACCCTCATAAAAAGATTTGATTATGACGAAGGCTGGAATAGCGATTTTCCAAAAGTTCGACTATTACGCATTCGAGTCGTCAAATACTGAAATCGGCAATATTATGAATATTTTCAATTTCAAATATATTTTAACGAAAGACAAAATATTAAAGTGATCAAAATAGCGAAACACCAGAAAATCGAACGATCGAAAAAGCGAGAGCCTCTGGGCTGTAAAGTATTGCCTTTCATTCTTCATGCTTCACAACCTTCGCTATTCTGTACTTCTAGTTTTTAGTCATTCGAAAAATTCACTTTCGAATTATTCATACAATATATTTTGGTCTCTCAATAAAAGAATTGCTCTCCATTTCGAGTTGAGAAAATATAAACTTCTTACATTAGGATAATCTATATTATCTGCATTTGAAGTATAGACAGTCTGAATATATATTTTCAAATAAATGCGCGATCAAAGAAAAAACATTACATCAAATACGCATTCAACTTAATATACAATCGAAAATATAAACTTCGTATTTCTTATTTTTCGTTAATCGAATGTTATGAATACTAAAATTTCGAAATATTAACCGTTCTACAATTTGGTTATTCTACATATTAACCTCCACCCATTTTATACGCATTAAAATTGAAATGTGGTTTAGAAATATTCTTAAAAATCTCGTTACGTGATTTTCATAGGAATCTTTCAAACATAATTCTTTCAGTATACTTTTTTCGATTAAGAAGATTATTTAAAAGTCCCACATAATTATTCCATGTGCAATAACATAATCAATTGACATAATTATGAGAGATAATAAATACATTTTGATTATTCGTACTCTGTAGTAAATACATCAATTGGAACGTCATTTTAGAAGTATGATGAACGATGTGTGGGAAGCTGCGGTATAGCTGCATAAAGGGTTGATATGAAAATGGTTGAACAACGGGAGGTGTACGCTCTATTTTGAGTTTTATCCGTGGCGTTATCTGAAGCGAGAACCGTGGGAGCTTGTCGGTAGCCGCAAAATTTGCACGTACTACAAAATGCACACAGACATACACAAACACGTAGATTCTTTTGTCGCGCCCTTCGAGAGGGCTTCGATCGATCGTTGTCGGCATTCGGCCGTTCGAGTGCACTCAGCCATTGCGCATTTTCGAATATTTTTCATCGAACCAACACGTGATTATTTCTTCTCTCTTCCCCCCCCCCCCCCCCGATCGATTTTACGTACGTATTTTTTGTCAAAAATGTATATATATATATGTCTATCGCGAGGATCAAGTATCCAGAAAAATTAACGACTCGTGCACTACAATGAAAAGTAAAAAGAAGTGAAATAATGGAAATAACGTAACAACAATAAAAAACAACGTTTCTCGTAACTTTTTTTGAGAATCGAAAAATAATCTTCAAACAATTATGTTGTCATAATATAACATATAACGTAGCGCAGTGTCTGAAACAGTAAAACTATAAAAAAATTACATTAACTTTCACGCGATCACAATTCTCAATTTTATACGCTGATCATCAGTTTTTGGGAGTTCTCCAAAAAGAATCTTTTTGCTGTTTTCCTCACCTACCGACAATGAGGCGCTATTAAACCCACTCGACTTGAACTCGAGCACCTCTCCACAATTTTTAAACGGCCCCTCAAAACTTTTTTTTTCTTCTGCAACGAAATTTCACTCGAAGAATTAAAAAAAAAAAAAGAATTAATCAGATTTACTTGAACTACTAGATTGTGGTGTTTAAATACTTTTATTCTCTCATTATTCTGGCTCGTGTAAGGTTTATTCCTTGGTCTTCCATGGCGTTCTAAAATAATCGTGTAAAAATAGAAAGTTCTTCTTTAAACTTCAGTTTGTTGGAAATATTACAATATTTTTTATTTATTTTCGTAAATGTCAAATAACTTAAAAAATTTTTGATTGGATTCGATTTTTGAAAAGTTCTCATGCCTATTTTTTTTCAATGCGTAATTAATAATATATCGAAATGTTAAATAGCCTATTGCGAATTACCTTTCTGTCCCTCGAAGATTTCTTGATATCTTTCGGCAATTCTCAAGATATTAGTAGACAAACACTCTGATAGAAAGACTGACAAATTGATTTTTCTTTTACAGATTTATTAATATTTTACATTTCCCAGTACCTTTACTTTTTTATTCTCTTATTCTAACGAAACGTATGCATGTGAATATTAACGGGGGAAAGTCATGTAAACGTACGTTTTTTCAAGATTTTTTTATAAAGAAATGGAATAGTTTATTGAATTAACATAAAGCATATATCAAAATATACGATGTAAGGTATATTGACAATTTTTTTTATACTAAAATATTTGAAAATGGTGGCGCCACAGCTGCTGAAAGTTGGCAGCTTAGATTTAAACCGTGCAGCCTACAGGTATCAAATCCTAACTAAAATAAAAAAATCAAATTTTTATTATTATAATACATTAATACGCTTTGCACGACGGAGAAAAAAAATTAAAAATTTAGGACCGTTTACAAAAATACATTATTTTTTTTCAAAATGAAAAAAAACGTACGTTTACATGACTTTCTCCCCTTAAAGTGAAAATTGCTTGCGCTGCGAACGTGTCAGAACTTTGTCCTTTGGTACGAGCAGTTATATAGGTGAGTAAAATTTGTAAGGGTACGATGCACAAACCCCTGCGGTTGGACACACTCACGTACAAATGCATATAAACATCGGACTCAGCATCAGCCACATAGTTTCTCTCCCCTGAGTTTCAGAGAAAGAGAAAGAGGGCAAGAGCTCAAGGGGTTGGTTTAACAGTGTACATAATCATGGCGTGTGTATTGTTCGTGTTCGCTGTGCGAGCAGTAGGGGTTCTCTCGTCTAGTATCTTCTTGGATCGGAGAGCAACCGAGCATCAAATTGGCTTAGGTCCGGTGGTGGGTCATCAAGAACCTCAGCACCAACTTTGCTTCATGCTGATACATACACAAACTATTTGTGCTAGCTGTACTATGCATATGAATATTCCAGCAACCACAAACAATTGTTTACAATGGCTGTTTGAGAAGAAATCCTTGTACCTTGCAGAGAGCGTCGTATCAACGACCCTTGTACATCGTTGATCAACTTAACGAAATTCTTATGAATAATTACTATGATCTCCTATACAAAGATTTTTTTAAAAGAAACAACCAAACTGAAATGATTAAATGGACGAAAAATGTGATTTTTGAAGCAATCACATTTAAAGACAAACGACACAGCTGATCTTTTCAAAATTTGAATAAATGGGCAATAAGAATTCATGCGTGTTCCCTCGTACTTCTTTTCAATATATGCGAATCAAAAAGTATAATAAAGAAAGGGGAAAATCTTGAAGTGAATCGCATTTGCTTGGATTTCGACGAAGACATTTACATCGGTAATTCGTGGTCTCGAGCGAGCCAAACCTGGTAGGGTTCGAATTAATGAAAAGAAGATACATGTCGATGGGTTTCATTTTAAATGCAGGTAATGTATGACAGACACGTAGAGTTTGAGTAAGGGAAATAAAGTGACGTTTCTCAGTACGTATACCATACAAGACGTGACAAGAGAAAGGCTCGCACGAGTTATGCCTTTCTTTTTATCCCTCCCGCCCTTTCGTTCCTATAATTTAGCAGAAGATTAAGCAGAGCCGTTGCCGTTGCGAAATATTCGTGACAAGCCATCGTATCCGGTGGTAAAGATAATCGCGTGAATGGCGCGAGAGAGGCCGTACTTTCAACTATGTAATACGTGAGTCAAGACTTGCGCTTTTTGAATTAAAACACGTCAAGTGAGCGTCTTATCCTGATTGTAAATGCGTATGTGTTTATATTTTTATATGTGTGTGGGAGGGGGGAGATCTTCAGAGCATCTGAGAACGATGGGCGATTACTATACTTGGCAATTTCACGGCGGATAAACGGTGTATTTATTATCCATTGACTCGCAAATAAATGAGGATATATTATGTAAATATAGATATATATGTGTGTGTGTGCGTGTATATTTAGTGGAATTATAATGGTAGATAAAAGGTACTCCGTCTGAGGATGAGCATGTGCTACAGAACATGTTTCTTATACATCGGCAGAGCAGGTGATGTTTCTTCATCTTACTGATTTCATACTACACTTTGCATGCTCTCTCATCAACCATGAATCCGAAAAAAATATTGCTAACCAACTGTTTACATTAATTTGGTTTTTTTTTTCTCCAAATATCAGCTAAGTCTTCCAATAATTATTTGCTCTCTTCGATGTTCCTACTTTGGCGAAAAAAATGTTGCGAATTACATAAAAAATAATTATTTAACCAACAAGATGAGTAATATAGTAATGAAATCACCGACAGCGATGGGTGCGCGGTCGGTATGCGATTTCGACAATTTCATAAGTTGAGCGACCTCGGTCGAAGTCTTTACTTGACTGGGCGATCCTTTAGCCGTGCACAAGCTTGCGCATCGATCACTGAGTGAGCGAAAACAATTTTTCTGAGTTCCTGATATTGCTAACCGACGGAAACTCAGTAAAAGTAGTAAAAGTAGTAAAAGTAGCAAAAGTAAAAAGCCTCGTGTATCGACCGGGTTTTCAACGGTTTCCCTTGGCCCTCGTGCAAATGCAATACAGTAGTGCATTAGGAAAGACAGTAGCGCATTAGAAAATACTCTTGCGGGGTCTCAGAGGAACTTGGAAGTCAGTGAAATGAAGGTGAAAATTCGATTAAAATGATGGGATGGGCTTGTATAAACTCCAAATGGTAAACGCAGGAAAATTAAGAATAAAAATATTAACGAAATCATAATGAATTCAATAAATATTCTTTGTATTGACTTTCTACAATTTGGAGCAGAAAATATGTCAAATTGTAAAATAAAAATTGTATTTATTGAAACAATTGCGACTAGGTAATAAACTTTAGTTCCTGTGTGTCGTAACGGTAATTTATCGTTTACTAATTTATTATTGATCTTCACAACACGCGGCTCTCGTATCGTTTACTTTGTCGTGCGAGACAAAAAAAGTTTTTCCTCGGTGTCTGCTTAAAAATAGTCAATCTTAGCGAGAACGTGTGAGATGAAACGAAAGATGAGCTTGTGCCCTCTCCCTCCCTCTCTCTCTCTCTCTCTCTTTTGCTCTCAGTTGACAGATCTGTCGGCGTTGGCGGTGTCCGCCCAAAGAAAATTTATCTTCGTACATCGTCGAATATCCCCGAAAACGACGGCGACGATACTTGCTCTCTCGTCATACGATGATAGCGGCCAGCCGTCATTTTAACTTTCAACTCTCCTTATAATATGCATACATATATTTACAAATTTCAAGTTACACGATACGTCTAATTGTAAAATGAAACTAGAAGTTCACACCCCTCGTCAATACTGAACAACAAGGAGCCTTAAAAAAAAGATCGTTAAAAAACGTTGTAACTTCGACCCTAATTACCTAAATTATAATAAATTAAAATTGCTTAAATTCATTTAAAAACAAGCACTGTCGCCATTTTTCCCTTATGAGCAAACTTGATTGCGAAACAAATGGAATTAAACAAAAAAATGTTTTGATTAGAAATGAAAATAGCTCGAATCCAATAAGTTTAAAGAAAATTCTCCTTTTTTGTAAAGCGCACAACCTGACGTTTATTCCTCGAAAAAGCGTCGACGTTGTTTTTCCCTCATTAGCACACTTGATTGAGAAAGAAAGGAAAATAAAAAAGCAAATCTTTCAATTTAGAGATAGTGACGGAGAGTTCGATAGAGTAAGATCGAGGGAAGTAGGTGTGAAAGAAGAAATCACTCGTCTCTCCGTAAGAGAGTAACACCCAGGACAGAGAAGACGGCTAATAGGGTCATCGAGGAAAACACGGTCAACGTCCGGTTATGGGCGGGGTATGGATTTTTTTTTCTCTTCTTCTTTTTCTTTTCACCGTAATACTGTTTTACGGGCTCGTGTGATGATAGAGTGAGACAAAGATAGGTCCATACGGGTAAGAGTAAAAGAGTTAACGAAAAAAACAGCGAGAGAGAGGAGAGAGAGAAAGATCGAGGTCTACTTCGACGCTTCGGGGCATCATTAGCGGCCGCGAATAGCCCCGCCCGTCGTCCTACTGCGGCGGTATATACGCGCCCTTTGAGACGACTATACACCACCGAGAGACGCGACCAACAAGACGGGATGCTGTGTGTATCGGCTCGGGCGCTCGTGCCGAGAGAACGCACGTGGCACTTTGCCCGTCGTTCATCGGTATAAAAGACTGCGAGAGAGAAAGAGACTAACAATAAAAATAAAAAAAGAAAGAGGGAGAGAGAGAGAGATATGCACATTTTGCTCTCTCGCTCTTGGGGCACGCGGCAAAACCGCGAAAGCGTTCGCGCGAGACCGCGACGTGACAAATCTCCCAGCTTCCCGTATTTATAAACACTCTCACGCTACATGAATCTAAAATCCCCTCGGAGAGATTCCACGGAAGCTGCCTCTCTGTATATACACATATGTATGGCTAACTACTTTTTTTTTTTTTTTTGCTAAAAGTCTTTTACGTTACATTAGTTTCTGATGCACTGGGATTCAGACGCCATACATTTTCTCGCACATGCTTGTCTTTCTTTTTCATCCTCTTCCCCGACCTCTCACTTGTTTTGACATAGTATCGAGGCTTGCAACATAATTCAACGATATCAGAATTTGTGCTCTTTGATATTTCTCCTAATTTGTTTTTAATGTTTATTTATTATATAAATATGTTTTAATATTTCTGCCTATACCTTTTCCAGTTTTTACGAATTCATCCCATCAGTTTAACCCAACTTTTTCCCCCACTTGACTAACTTCCAGGGTTCTGTAAGACCCTCAAGAGTGTTGCTCACTGCCATACTCTTTAATAATGCACTACTGCATCGCATTTGCACGAAGGTCTAAGGAAACCATGGAATACTACTTAGCCGATACACGCATATTTTTACTGAATTTCAATTGGTTATAGAACCATCAAAAACTCAGGAAAACTGCCTCCCGCTTAGCGATCAATGCACGAGCTCATACATGGCTAAGCAGTCGCCCATTCAAGTACTGGCTTTAAACCGGAGCAGCTTAATTTGGGAGATCGCCAAAGACACACAAAAATATCGTAAATTTGTCTTTTAGGTATAACTTAGTATGAACTATAAAATAATTGGTATATTTTCTATATACTCCATGAATTCGAGGGTGAAATTATCTTAAGCCTTAATTTCGATTGAGCTTTTGAGGTCGTTCTATTTTTATTTTCTTCAAATCGTTCCATTAGGAGGTTTAGGTAGGAAAGTATCGGTGCAAATGAAATCGATTAATTTTCGATACTTTTTATTTTGTGTTTCTGTATACAGATACGATTGTATTTTGTGAGCAAATGTGGGAGCAAGAAAAAATCGCGCGAGATACACGTCTGATGCTTGATTCTCTGATGCTGCATACACATCTCAGCTGTTTTTACGACTCTTTGAGTCGCGGGCGTCGCACCGGAATGCGCTAATGAGGACTTGGCTAACGTCGCTACACTTCCAGCCGTAGTATATACACGAAGTGTTCTACACCCCTCTTAGCGCGGAAATCAGAAAAGTCTCTCCGCGAGGTTCCCCTTTTCTTCCCCTCTCTCGTTCCTTCTCTATTTTTCTCTCTCTCTCTCTCTTGTCGCTGTTGATCCTTTTTCCGCAGCATCCCCTGCTCTCCTCTTTTTTTTTTACTCACCCTCGTGCTGACTATCTCGGATGGCAAGAGCCTCGTGACATTATCCACCGTGGTGCGTTACTAGAATAAATATATCGTGTCGTTCGACTCGACTCGCATCTTCAACCAAATGCGATGAGTTTCAGTGGAAACAAAATTCATCGCGGTAAAGCTCATTATAAAAAAACGAAAGTATCGTAAAATCACGCGGATGGAAAACCACAATTTGATGTATTTATATGTTATTTCATTGTTATTATTACTATTATTATTGGTATTATCAATAATTATTACTCTAAAAAATTGTATTAAAAATCTTTTTTCTCGGTTTTATTATAAATATGTTTTCCTGAGTTCAATTTGTTATTGCAATTTTTATTTCGACGATTTATTTTGGTTATTAGATTAATTTCCCGATTATTTAAGGTATTCCTTTCACGAACTCGAATATTTTACAATTAACAGATTTTTTTGTACATAAAAGTAAAAACACATCCCAGTCCAGTGGAAAAATATCGAGCCAGGTTACCCAACTTTTAGAAAAGAATTATAACTTTGAAAATCGTCTAATTTACACTTTATGGAGATGACCTGTTTCTCACATTTCTATTTAATAATTCATATATTAAATAATGATAGATGTTTGATATAAACTGTTCTATGGTTAAATTAAATTTTAAAGATTCCGTACCAACGATAAAAACAGAGAGTCACCGGACGTTTGAAAAAAGTATTCACGATAGAACTTAAAAGAATGTGATCAGCAGACGATTTTTTGTAGCCATGACGTTCAAGAGGTTATGTTATCTTCGACAGTTTTTACAACATTTTTAACGTTATTCTTGTTTTTGCCCGTTACAAATTGGCTCACATTTTTACCAATGTCACTACGTACTTTATACGTATTTTCACTCATATTTCACTATTTTTTTTAACCAAATACAATAAGTCCAGCTTCTCCCTTTGACAGTGCAGTTGTTGACATTTGTAGCTCTCCAAAAAATATCAAAAACTTTCATAATTTACATAATTAAGCTGAAATTTTCGATTTATGTTTACAGTTCGGGCTAATAATTGGTTATAACTTTTTTAAACAAAATGCGGCTTAATTTACGAACAAATGTGGATGGCCCTGCTTATGCGCCCAAAAAATACGGCCCTCCGCGAAAGGAATACCTTAAGGTAGTTCGGTAAAGTTTGGCCGAGTCTAAATGTAGGTCCATTTTTCAAATTTGTAAATGGACGATTACATTACAATATCGATTTTAAAAATCATTTTGATTAAAAATAGAATTTAACAAATCGCGTATACTCTTATAAATCATTTAACGGGACAGACCTAGTTGGAACGTCAAAAAAAAGGCCTTTTTTCCGATTTTTTTTTGGTCAAACGATAAAATAATTCACAACAAAAGTTCTTCCGTTTAAAAGATACATATGTAATGTATATGTTGCAATTTTTTCAACGCAATACATATCGAAATAAGCTGGTGACCGTCAATTGCCGAGGACGCTGCAAAAAAAAACACGGTTTGCGGTGATCAAGCTCACGCTGCAACGGCTCATCTGAAACAAAAAAAACGGAGGGGATTTTTAGTTAATGATATAATGCTCCAGTTGAACGAAGGGTTTTGAAAAATTTCCATTTTTCACAAAATGGCGGCCGTTAAAAGTCAAAAGTGTTTTTTGACCAAAATATCAGTTCCATTTTTTGCTATTAAAAATAAAAATAATTATCCAAAAAAAAAATCCTTCGTTCATATGGAGGACTACCATGTATAGAAGAAGTGATATAAATTTCAACCCGATCGGTAAAGCCGTTCTCGAGCTACAGTGATCACCGACTTCAAAAACATGGTTTCGAGAAAAACGCATTTAAAGTTTTGAGTACGGTTTGCATGGCTCAGACACGACGTGCTACAAAGTCTTGTATTTCGGCGAATAATGGTCCGATTTACATTTACCTGGGCGGAAAATGTTCGTAAGAGATTCTACTTTTTGAAAATGAAATAAAAAAAAATCGATTTTTCGAAAATTCTAACTAGGTCTGTCCCGTTAAATGACAATTAAAATTTAATAAGATCTTGGCCTGACTCGTGTAGTAACAGATCCGTGGATCGGTGAGAATGTAAACATAACCTTGAAAATTTTGCTGCACGATGTATTGATTACGAGCTTCTTCGGGCAGTTTTATTAAAGAAAAACAACTGAACCACCGTAAACGTTCACTCGAAGCTCTAGAAACATGCAATGAGAAGAAAAAACTTGGAAATGAAGCAGCTGGTGACTAAAAAAGGCACTCGTCTAATTGACATTTCGTACCAGCGGGCATAAATGAGCCGCCATCTTGATTGTTTACTGACTTCCGAGAGAGAGAGAGAGAGAGAGAAACCCGAGTCAAGCCGACAGAATTCTGCTCCGTGTGTGTAATTTTATTCGTGATTTCTCAATAATTATACGGGGAATCCAATTCAATTTCTCCTAGAAGATACTTCACATATCGTAGATTGGAGCAATACATTTTTTTTGTCATGAGTTGCACGACAAATTTAGGAGTATTCTCGAACTCTAGAAGTTCTAGCCTACGCTATCGTCTGCGTTCTCCTATGGTCGCAATGCATTTTTAAAATCTAACATTTCAAAAATTACATGGTAAAAATAGTTTAAATTTAACCAATACGTAAAAAAAATTATCTTCTTTCGATTCCATGCCAAAAAATATATGGTCACACGTGGACCCCAACTTTACCCAATTGCCTTAATATATATATTTTTTAACGTTTTTTTATAACGTTTTCCGTTTATTTCATGTGTTTTATCATTGTGACTATGATCGTTTTTATTTTTTTACTTAGACCTAAGAAACTGTTTTTTATTGCCGAATTTACGAAAGAGAAAGACGTCGAACTGCATACTTCATTCAATTATTTCATTCTGCATAATTCGTGAGATTAGGCTGCTCAATGTTATTCAGTGCTCACTATTTTAAAGTGGTCTGCTACTCAGCCACAATTACTTGAATAATAAAGCGTACAGAATTTTTTTATTACTGGCATGAAAGGAACACTCAAGAATATTACGTGTAATTTTGTTATTCCGCACGTAAGTACGTGAAGCGAAAAAAAAATTCATTATTACTGAAGTTGAGAGCATAAGACGTTTGTTCGGCATAATACGCAAAAAAATTTACAAAAAACATTTGAAATAAATTTTGTAAGTGATTTGTTTTATTCGTGTTTTTAAAAACTGACTTTTCTCAATTTTTTCATATGTTTTGAAGATTTGAGTGAATTTCAAATCAGTTATGAAACTTCGCGGTTGAGTGAATCTCCTCGAAAATCCTCGTTATACTCTATTATTTACAATGCCAGACAAAAATGCCATGCGTAATACACAGCGCATTAATTTACATAACGATGTTAACGAGGTTCAGTAAATTTTCGACAAGGTGTATTTTGCAGAAAAAAAGGAAATTCAAAAAAAAATTGAATTAAGATCAATTGAGTCGTATCATAAATATTCGACAGCGATTTGTCTTTGGGATCATTTTCCTCAAATTACTTTTTTGTCTTGTATAATGTGCGTTCACAATATAATAGACGATTCTGGGAAATGTTTTTTTCTCTCGATTTGTTTCGTTTCCTTACGTAATCGAATTTCCGTCGAGTTAAGAAGATTCCGTGAGTCCTTGCATTTTATTGAGATTCAAGGTAGCGAATCAAGACAAACGCATCTTCGAATGAACAAAACAAGCAGCGAAAGAAATATGACACGAATTTAAATTTTCTTGAAAATTTATGTGGGGGTTTAATTTTTTATGAGAATTGAAGCCAATAAAACAACTGTAACAAGAGTGCTATACGCCTTACAGAAAAATTCTCTGCTCAATTTTCTACACGGCGTATACTGTTTTTTAGGAGTTCTCATACATCAAGCAGATAATTTTTCGTTGTTTTTCGTCTCCGTCAAAACTTATTAACATAACATGAATTACGATTGACATAGCTTAACTTGACATAACTAAACATAACATCAATTACGATTGAGATAAAAAAACTTGATAAATTATTCATTCGTGAGCACAGTACTTGCCTATTGTAACGCAATTGAACGAGAAAAAACTTATCGTCGCGAATCCCAATCCAAATCCAAGAATCGCAAATAGAAAATCCTTATCCTCAATGCATAAAACTTTGCAACCATCGACACTACCCCCGTTTTCTGGAAAACCACGCTCATAGAAACCCCGAGGAATAGATTTTGAGACATTTCAAGCTTTGATTTAATAGCGTCGTCAATTAATCATTCCCTGTCACTTACACAGACAATTGATGAGCTTTGTAGTAGTAATCCGTATACATTTACCGATGATAATATTAATCTCAATTTAACGTCCTTTAAATGCTGATTCGCTAAAAAGCACGGTGTCATTGTAACGTTCATAAATGACGTAATCAGAGTTGATCACATCTCACTCATTATTGATATTCAGATATCGAACGTGTTTTCCTAACAAAGCAGACAGTTGTTCCTGGGAAAGACCCTGACCAGTTAAAACAAAGCAAAATAAACAGGCCAAATAAATTCTCGGACCCAGACTATTCAGTAATTACGCGAAACAGAAGCTGCAGATCACTCGAAGAGTATTGAGATTAGCTATTTTGAAATATTAGTACATTGAATTATCCAGGAAAATCAAGGTGAAGATTATAATCAAATCTGCTAAAGCGCCATAAGCTTTTCCCTCTTTATCAAAGGATCTCAAAGATTCATTGGGCAACCAACGCTAAATTTTGAGCGTTAAGTTCATATGCTGTCACATTGGTAATAGATGTTTATGACTTAGGAAATCGGGAAAAGCAGCTGGTTGGGCTATGCTTGGATACCTCATGAGAAGCTGTCATCGTTAGGCGAATTTCATATCCGCTGCCGTCTTGCGTCTGGTTACAATCAAGCTTTTAACAAATTTTTACATTTTCATACAAACAGAGCCCACTACGGGTGGTCACTCACTATTTCCTAAGAATCTGGTACGTACTTGGTATAAGGATTGAACGAATAAACCAAGAGTTCTTTAGCACCGCGATTGCATATAAACTTTACACCGAGTATGTCCATCAGTCATGCTATCTGCAAGGAACCAAACGCTTTCGAACTGTCCTTTCCTTTTCCAGATGAGTTCATGAGTTCTTCATATCAATGAGAATCTCTTCGAACTCCAGTAACGGCGTGGCCATAATCACGAAAACTTTGAGTTTGTGGCAAGACAAACTCGAGACTACACCTCTATTCACTGACATTTTGTTGCTGTTAGTAAAACCGTACCAATCGGATCACCCGATCAAATTGAAGCAGAATTTAAAAAAACGGATATATTTCCAGCCGGACCAATTTCTTTTATGTACTCTTCGTAGC
The DNA here is from genome assembly GCA_963989365.1 of Rhimphoctona megacephalus. Classification (NCBI taxonomy): domain Eukaryota; kingdom Metazoa; phylum Arthropoda; class Insecta; order Hymenoptera; family Ichneumonidae; genus Rhimphoctona; species Rhimphoctona megacephalus. The sequence continues at coordinate 21,233,384 of OZ022423.1, read as the reverse complement.
AAAATTTTATCGTTTTTGCCTAAATATCATCAATACACACATCAATAACTTTTGATTCATATGCAACAAGCATTATTACAATTTTCAGATTACCATTACTACGGCAATGTCTGATGATCGTTGTAATATCATATTCCCAGTAACTAATATTATTGCGATTACTTGCAGAGCTATTGACTCAAGACGAAAATTGGCCGATTCATGTTTGCAAGTTGGTAACACAATTATATTGCGGCCAATGTTGAAACAGAGTTTCAGCGATTAACTATCGGTCAATGTCAGTCCGATGTTCGTTTTGTATTGCAGGAAACCGTTACCAATATCTACCAAAAGCACAAAATACTTCAGCTGATTTGTATTATCCCTCTCCAGTTCAGTACATGTAACATGCATATTAAAGGGCCTTATCTATCGTTTTCAAGGGATAAAACTTGGCTAATCAGTTTGCCATGTCTTGATTGTATTGCCGTATAGCGAGAAGATGCAGTTCATTTTTATCTCCAATCGGTCGATATTCATGCTGCTTCAGCAGTATAGATTGTTGCATGTAGTCAGTAATGACAAGATAACGATTTATGCATTCTTTTTTCGCATATTCAATGAGCTTACAATATCCAATAAGTTGTTCGAGATTTAAAAAAATGGAAACTTGAAAAAAAGTTTGCGTTTTTGGTGTAATCCTTTTCATCTCAGAGGTTCAGATTGCACTTTCCTTAATGCATACATGTAATAAGAACACCTCATTGTTATCAATTCAAACGCAAATTGAACAAGTAATTATTTTGGTTTTAAGAACAGCGACAAATTAACGGGTTATTTATATACTTGTTGGGCCGAAAAAGACGCATTTGTACAACTTTTTTTTAGAAAATCGGAATTATTAATCTTAACAGGAATTTGGTACATTACAAAGTAACATCTGAAGAAGAATCGGTAATTTTTTTGTTCGAAAATATTTATTTATAACGGAGATACAGCTGATTTCCGGGAAGCAATTTAAAAAAAAAATCGGTCTTTTGCGATGAGCAATGCCATTCTGACCCAGGTCATCTGAAATGAAAAAACCAAACAGATTCCGTTAGTATATTAGTTTATCCTGCAATTAATCGAAGGAATTTTCGAAATATCAAATTAAAACATAATGCCGGATTTTCAAAGTGAGAGTCTCGATTTTTGTGAAAAAAAATCGGCGTTTTTCGTTCATCGAGTCGTAAGTATGCATCGGAAAAATAATTCCTTCGATTAAATACTAGATTTTTATATCTAGAAAAAGCTCTAAAAACTTCAGAAAGATCGATGCAATAGTTTTCGAGATATTTTGCTCACCGACTTTGAAAACGCAGTTTCGAGATAAACGCGTTTAAAGTTTCGAAAAGACGCTTCGAGCGTTCCGACGGGTTTCAACATAACAGCCTATAACTCTGTGAATTTTAATCCAATCACCTTGAAATTTTCAGGGAACATTTATAAGATGTTATACTTTCAAAATATGTCGGTTTTCAAAAAGTCATTTCTCGACTTTTACAAGTATCTGGAACTCCTTAACAAACAATAACATATTATACTGCTGCTATTTTACGAATTTTTCCATTGCACAATATCGCGAAAAATGTATTTCGTTTTTTATATTTAAAAAGTCATGCTTTACAAAAACTCAGAATTCATTATTTTTTTTTTTTTTTTGATCTTTCGAAAATATTATAGTAATTATTCCAAATTGACGCCCTCGTCAAACTATCCCTTCGGAATTCTTTATTGTCACATCCAAAAGTGCTCCGTCCATATGAAACTAAAATTGATTACATAATTTTTAGAATTACAATTTCATTTTCATTAATTTTAGAAATATTCATATTTAATTTTTATTAATTAATTAAATTTAATATAAAAGATTGTATAATTTTGTAATTACTAGCAAGTGAGTAAACATATTCGATGGCTTTGTGTCCATAGATTGTACGACCCGGAAAACGGTGCTTTATCGATAAGGTGGAAAATGTAACGGCTAGATCAATCTCGATTCAGTCTCCTATATCTCAGAAACTAAAGTTTATGTATATGCATACGTATATATTTTACAAACATGCGGAATATTAATGCATCTCGCTCTCTTCGTATCCCTCGCTCCGTAATTTTTTATGCCTTCTTTATAAAGTCTCATCGTCGACGGTGCCGAACGCACATCCGGCGCCATGCTACCTCGATCCACCTGCTACTTCAGCCCCGTGTGCATCCACACGGTCAACTGTTGTGTGCAAAATTTACAGAAACGTAAAGGTGCATACGTAAAAGTAGAATTTTTACTCAAATTTAACAAAAACATAAAAAAATTCTAAGATCCAAAAAAATAATCTTTAGAATCTTCATTATCTTTAGGATAACACGCAGGATTTACTGTGATCGATTAAGGAAGTTGTATCGATATTTATATGACATCATACGAAAAATACAATATATTTGATTATTCCAAGTTAATGTATTGAAATTTGGCGTGAATCTTCTTGAACAGCATTTAATTATGTGTGAAAAATTTGGAGAGGTTTCACCGTCTAGTAATCGAGATATTCATTGTTGAAAATGACAAGTTTAAAATGAGCTCTTATGGAAGCTTTCAAAAAATTGCGAAATTCAGCAATAAATATCTCAATTTTGAGACGATGAATCATCGGCATATTCCGCCAGAAGTTTAATACCATATTAAGCTTTCTATTTACAAAATTTTATTGTGTAAAGTTGGAAAATAATTTTTACATGAGAAACGCTATAACCTCCTTAAGGTAGATCGGTGACGGCTACGTGATCTTTGCAGTACCTATTATAGACCAAGGTTTGCAAATGCAAAATTGTCTTTGAAATTATAATTTTATTATTTTCGAAATATAAACAGCGGAGAATGGATATTTTTATATGAATTTATCGTTCAAAAAATGTTTACTAATTGAAATTTGACGAGCGTAGTGGATTGTAAAACGTGTCATGGCCGTTACTGTCATCTGCCGAAACTATCAGTTTTCTTTATAACCTATATAGAGTATTTACACAAAGGAATTACGCAACGACAGAGATTTTGCCAGTTTACCTATTACCATTAATTCTATCGATATTTATGAAATACGGTAAAAACATTCAAGAACAAGAAAGAAAAACACAGTCAAATTGGCAAACTGTCACGTCTAAAAGCATGTTCTAGCAGACGCTGAATACAGAGTTGCTAAGCGCTCTCGCGCTCTTTCCCGTGTCATTCCTGTGGAAATCTCAATCATTTTACAGCGAATAATTTTTTATTGTTCAGTCGATTTTTAACGGTAACGTCCAAAAACCCAAGTACTTTTATACTCAGGAATATTCGCAGAATACAGTGATCATTTTTTTATTACGAAATCTTGGAAGTACCAAATGTAAAAATTCAATACGTCTTGACGTGCATTCGATTTTTCTATGCTCGTAGGAATAAATGTCTGGAAACAATCGATTTTTACGAATTAATTACTACCAAACTAGATGGTAAATAGCGTTCAAGTTGCAAATATCCATTCATCTCGTATTTATGTGTAACTATAAAAATTGTCAGTCCTTCATCTTGGATGGCTCAAATTCACCGATCTACCTTAAGGGTTGATTGATCGCTATTTAAGAAAGTGTAAATTAGACTAATATTCATTAGTTTCGTACGTTCCAGTCTCTATTTTATTGTTTGTTCAAGGTACTGAAATCCAATACTACAAATGAGTGCTAAATTTTCCCGATGGTTTTATACAAAGTTTAATGCACTAATTGACCGTAGTGAAGGTAGATTTGTACTACAGCACTCTTTCTTAACCTAGAAAACTGCAATTTCTCTTACTTTCAAACAAATGAGCTTAGCAAAAATCTGTATGAGGAATTCGTAGAAGATCTCTCATCGAAATCGGTTAGAAAATACGGATTATTCTTTTAAAATATCGATGAAAATCTACCATCGTGAAACTTTGCATTTCTCAGTTTATGATTTTACAAATCTGTCGTTATTTATGTTTTTTTTAGGTTAAGAAGACATGCAGCAGTACAAATCCACGATCACTACGTTTAATTAGCACATTGAACTTTGCATAAAACTGTCGTGAAAATTTAGCACTGTGTTGGATCACAGTAGTTACTTTGAACAATCAAAAAAAATGAACATCATCAAAAATAGAATAAAATAATAAAATTCATTGAATAGGTATTGCCATTTGAAAAAAAATTGAAATACGAAATTGAGTGGCAAAGTTTTTTCATAAAAATCGTAACACAGCCGAATTAAACTTGGTCGATTTCGACAAAATTATTAAACGTGCCAAGTTCCGATAAACGTTCTTCATTCTTTGGTAATATATTTCTTCACCTGTCCAATAATTCTTGTCATTCATGGTCTAGGAAAGCGATGCATGTAGAAATCTCTTTGAGTTTACTGTGTCCTCTTTATTCCTTTCTCTTCTTCCTCTCTTTGGGATTTTTTAGTCGATTGGCACTGAGCCACCACTTCTGTTATATGTGCATGGTCACTCGACACTCTTTCACTCTTGTGATCGATGATACCTTTATAAATATACGATCCCGCATAACAATTATCCTATTCTCCGAAAGTTGGCGAGAAAACGACTCCACCACGGGGCCAAATTGAAATTATTTATCGTACCTTCAAAAATCATCGCTATCCTGCTTCTGGCAACTCTTATTTTCGAGAGATATTTATTATTCGAAACATTGAATTTATTTATTCGCTACTTGAACCGGAATTGTGCGACTATATTGAGAGAAATTTAATACCAATCTAAATCTGTACATATTTTAACACATTTTTCAAAATAAAATCTCATCGGATCAAAATATTCAGCAGACATCTAAAAATTGCCACGTTTTTCATTATTTCCTGGTTTTAATATTGTTTGAATCTATCTCCATAATTAATATTTCCTAAATTAATCGAGTCACCATAAAGCAACAATGTTTTTAACGTTACTTTTTAGTTTGGTGAGGTTAACGATTAATTTCATTCGGGCTCATTTCGTCCACACACATCTTATTCAAAGAAGAGCCGCCGGAATTGTCGGTGGGAAAATATTCGTTTCTCGACCATCTTCCCGATGCACATGCACCATATACCGATATACGAGTTCTCGTGGATGAGATTGAACTTCGCAGTGCACACACACACACACACACACACACACACACACACACACACACACACGAAAGAGAATTATTTTGTCTACGTCGGAGTTTTCGCAAGACTATGTGTAGCGTAACGATGTATTCATAGAATACATGTACTCTATTCATCATTGCAGTATCCTTTAATGCAAAGACTGGTGGGAAAATGGACCACGTTTCATACTGTTAAAAAATATATGAAATTTACGATAGTTTTATCATACAACAGCAAATGAAATTTATAAACTGGGTATATGAAATATAAATTATTGCACTCGTATACTAAAATTAAAACATGAATATAAATTTTATCTCACTGATGTGGAATTAATACACACAACATTGAATATTAAAATGAAATTTAAGAATTTTGTAATCATATATTGAAATAAACCATATTTTTGGTTGATAATTAATACGAATTCATACATCATGAACAGTGTATTGAAAATACAATATGACTTTGAATTTTCTTGACAGTTGACCAAAACGTTTAAATGTGGATGAGAAAAACAAAACGAGAACTTCTTTTTTGAGATTGATCTTTGTGGAAAAATCTTTTTCTTTCTGTAGTTAAAGATTAATATATTAATATACACACAAAATTAGGCTATTTCTAGTTTTTTTTGAAAAAAATTGATTTTTAATTTAGCACGAGGATAAATTTTTAAAAAATTCCAATGTCCCTTACACATGCCTGAGTTTTAACAATCCGATCTTTTTCTTATTGGTGTCGATTAATATTTTTACTTCCCTGTAGAAAAGAATAAACAAGTAGTTTTTTCTCTTTCTCAATCAGCTATCATTGCTGATTGATCGATGTAAATTCGAGGAGAGAGAATATATATTTTTGTACGAAGGGTTTGAATAAAATTGTAAAATTTCTAGGGACATTTTTACGAGTAATACGATAAATAAAACGCAAATGGTCCATATTCACACTAATTATTTTCTGTGAGCGTATATAAGTGAAAAATCTTGTTGTCGGGGGAGGTCTCGTTGGTCTCACGCGTGCTACGCTTCTCGGCTCTGTGCACGCGAGCTTGCCGTGTGACGCGCATTACGTACCTACGCATTACGATAACTACTGGGTTCGTGCCGGTGAGCAAAGAAGAGTTTCTGACTGAAAGGTCTCGCCACGTCTTCGATATCTCTCAAGCAAAGTAGCCCTTTCTTCGCGATCGAATTCATAGAAGTTTCCACGACTTTTGCGAAGCTGTCAATTTTTGAAAAATTCAAATGTCAAGATAAACCTAAAGGCAACCTTTTCGTGTTAAAATGTATTTTTTTTTTTCAAGAATGCATGATAAATTGAATAAATGAACAAAAAAAATTAAGTAAACAAGTGAATTTTTTCGATTATCTGATTGTGATTTTCGTCAATTTTCATTCATTCATTATTCATCAGAATATTTGTGCTCCAATAATAACGAATCTTAAAAACGAGTATTTTTTACACAAATCTGTATGAAAAGATTCTTTTTCTGATATCAAAGAAGTAGTTGCTAAAAATAAATCTTCTTACGAATCCTAATATCCATGAAAAAACACGCATGTCTAGCGGATGATTTGTATTTTATTACAATTGATTCATTTTTTTTTATTTACCAGTAACGCAACGAGTCGGGATGATTTATCGCGAACGAGAGAATAACTAATTCGGGGTGGATAAGAAAACACGCTATTTATGTGAGTCGATAAAAAGAAAGAGGAGAGAGAGAGGGAGGGAGGGAGGGAGGGTAACAGTTCGAGATGTTAATTCAAATGGAAGTCGTTAATTGCAATGGCAACGTGTATTTATCTAAATGGAGATCGTATAAGTGCAAAAGAGTACGTGCGCGCACATTCGCGAATTAATCTCTCTCTCTCTCTCTCTCTCTCTCTCTCTCTCTCTCTCTCTCTCTCTCTCTCTCTCTCTCTCTCTCTCTCTCTCTCTCTCTCTCTCCATCTTTATTTCTTTTTGCTCCGGAAATACCCACACAGATAATAATTCTGATATAATTCCGCTTCGGTTAGGAACGATAGAAAAAAGTGTGCAAGGGCTTGAAGAGACACACACGCAATCATGCACATATTCAACACAGAATTATTATGTTTCTCCAGGATGTGTAAAAGCGTGTGTCCTGTGCGTACCTCGTTCAACAGTCTTTAGTCCCCCGTGGTAGGTTTATCGGAAAATTGTTCATTTACATTTTCCGGCGGACACATTTCCCTCTCTATTACTCTCCCTCTTCGAACCTTTTTGTCGCTCGCCTTTACACGTTCTGTGCAAAAATATTTGTCTCTATTAAAATGATGTAAAATTACATTTTGATATGCATTTTTTATTCAAAATAATCAACAGCAAAATGTTCCCAAATGCACTTCACAACTGTTTTTTTATAAAATTATAAAATTACTCGTATTTCATAGGCAGAAATATTTTCTTATTTAAAAAAATGAAAAAATTGTGTACGAGCCTCAAAAAAGTTGCTTTTTTTATTCAACGAATTAAATTAGATTCAAATTTTCATTCAGACTCTTAGGATAGCAGAGAAATAATAAATTTGTAGAAATATAAACGAGCCTAAAACATGTGAATCTTTTTTCCTGACAATCAACGTCACGTGCCCACTTTAATTTGAATAACTTTTTAATTACTCGGGTTGTGTACACTTCGGATTTTACACGTACTAGTCACGCATCTCTCAATGTCGTCCTCATGGTAGCCCAATGTCTTTATCATCAACGTCATATGCATGAATATATATATATATATATATATATATATATATATATATATATATATATATATATATATATATATATATACTATAAAGTATAATATTAACACGCATAATATAGTTCGCGAAAGACAAAAAGGATGGTTCGTGGTATTGAGACATTTTCTTTTCACATTAGAGAGTGCCTCGAATTATACACACCTTTTCTCGGTGCGCCAAGCTCGTATATATACTTTGAATAAGAGAAGCAACTGTACACGGTCTCGAGAACACAAGGTCTCCGAGTCGTGAGTTACGGTCCTTCAAGTTCTTGGTGCAGAGCACACTTAAACAGATTCAAGCGCCACCGACGATCACGCCATCATCGCAATCTTTATTACTTCGTGCACGCTGCACTGTCATTTATATGGTGCACGTAACTCTTTCAAAGATAAAAAAAAATAATAAACTTTTGTTTGGATTTGTTGGGATGAAAAAAAAAACGTTCAGATCTAGGAAACAAGAACAGATCTAAATGTTTCTATTGAAACGATTTTTTACTCGATTATTCCTCAATTATAAAAATGCATGTATTATTTATAATGAAATTATTGTTTATTTGTCAATTGTATAAATAAAATTTCGAAATAATAAACCAATCAAATAATTATTACATACTTCCATAAATGTACTTAAATTGTTAAAAAATGATTCAAGATCAAATCTACATGCAGAAATTGAATGATCCAAAACCAAATGTTTATTCTTTATACTAAATTTTCTTTTTTTTTTTTTCAATTCAAGCAATTCCATACGGAGTATTTCTGTACACGAGTACAATGTTCCGGCGCCTAGTAACAAAAAATAAGATAGCTCAAGTTTTTAGCACAAAAGACGAATGAGAGAGAGAGAGAGAGAGAGAGAGAGAGAGAAAGAGAGAGAGAGAGAGTAAGAAAGAATTATACCTGCCGCCCAAAGATATGAATCTGATTTTTTCGCAACGATAAGTACTTCCATTCCGCAATTAAGAGGAAATAAAACGATCGCGAATGCTCAGACGCGTTAATTAATAATGAAATTAAATACGAGATTAAAATATATATATATATATATATATATATCAACACGTACGAGCGAATAGAAAAATGTACAATAAAGTAATGAAAATAAAAATAGAATTCGGGTTAAAAATATATTAATTTAAATTTGAAAATGGATTTAAATAACAACTTCAAGTCTTAACTTTTCAATCGAGAAAATGTTTATCCAATAATAAAAAAAGTTTAACTCTACGTGAACAAACGTCGCATTGCCGCGTGTTTCTTGTCGGGATGACCGCTCGATATAGATGCAGGGAAGATGCTGCACAGTGTGCACACGAGGGCATTCTTGTTTTTCCCACAACGTTGAGCGCACGCCCGCGCGCTCCAAACCCTCTTGCGACCAGCAAAAGGTCCTCTGTCACAAATTTTAACCGAGATATCTATACTCTTATATAAAAACATACACACACACATATATATATATATATATATATATATATATATATATATATATATGAAGAGCTAAAACACGAGGGAACATAACCCGAAGCTAGAACGATTCTTTCCGCCCAATGACGGTTTTATCCCTCTCGAATGTCCGTTCCTCTCTCACAGCCACCGAGATCATGCAGATAATTCCAGTACCAGCATCAAAGCTATGCTACGAATACACACGAATATATACAAATGTGTGTATATAGAATATAGTATATTAGGCTGTATATAGTTCTCCAGAGATCGAAAAAAAGAACAAGAAGATATGAAGAAGAAGGCTGAAAAAGAGAAAAGGAATGAAAGAGATGACTCCGCGAGCGGGACCTGTTTTCCGTGTTAACAACCGAAACTCATAAAGACGTTTAAGTGGCCTATGGAAAAAGATAGAGAAGTTCGTCTCTCTCTTTTTTCCATCCTCTTTATTTTTATCTCTTTTTCTCTCTTTGGTGAGAGATTTCGAAGCGAAGACGCCGCCGACGCGACTTCACAGTCAAGGACGAGGATGAATAGGGTTGTTCACCGAAAACCATATATATATATATATAGATTTGTGCACGAGTATAGAGTGTTGAGAATCGATTACTGAGAATCAGAAAGGCGCGATCGGCAGGATTTATTCGATGAAATTCAAGTGGTTGCGATTCTTTTACTTTCTGATGCAGAATCCGCGGGTAGAAGGGGAAGTTTCGTAAATATGGAACGCCTACCCTCGACGCTCGCAGTTTTTGATGTTGGGGTTGATCCTAACGTGAATGGAAGAGCGTCTGAGACTGAAACGCACCGAATAAACGCGAGAGTGAAAAAAAGAGAGAGGGAGAAGGATAGAGTTATAAATTTGACGATCCTATGGACCAGAATGAAGTCATCTCGAACCAAGTCTCCGTCGAAACGATTTTTCGAATCACTATTTATATTTACTTCGATGTGTGTACTTCGTGCTTGTGTCTGCCTTTATATTCGTGCTCTCTCTCTCTCTCTCTCTCTCTCTCTATGCTCTCTCTCTCTCTCTCTCTCTCTCTCTCTCTCTCTCTCTCTCCCCCCCCCTCTCTCTCTCTCTTTCTCTCTCTCTCTCGCTTCAAGCTTGTACTATATCGTGTATAATGTATACGTAACGATTCCGTACCGATTTAACGATTCTAGTTGCTTAAACCTGTCGGCCATCCTCGTATTCTTTCTAATATATACGTACAAAATAATCTATGACAAATAAAAATCGAGACTGTATCTTCGAACTCAAGAATTTTTCCAATTTCATCTCAATGCGTAAAAGTTTCATTCGTAATTTCATTAGAGTGCAATATCGTAATTAATATTTGTTATTATGCTCAATTATTTTATTGAAGATAATAATATTTTGTGAAATATGCTTATTAATAATGGTTAAATGTTATAAATGTTGACATCACTTTTCTCATAATTATAATGAACAAAAAAACAACTTGTTTTTCCAATGCTCAATCATCACACTTTAGAGGATGTTTTTCAAATTTTTTTCTTCGTCGAATGATAAATAACAAGTTTAAAAAACAACGTTGATTTGTTATTACGCGACCCTGAATTGGGTGTACGCTTCAATAAACACGGGATGAATAAATAAAAAAGTGAAAAATGTCAAAAAGAATGCGAGATATCTATTTTTTTTTCGGAGACCGACGAGAGATCAAACGATCAGGGAGGAGACATTGATAGCGAGTCGGGACCGGGTGTCATCCGTTTTCCCTGACAGCTTCACTAGATCGGGCGCGTGTTCATATATACATATATGTTTTAAGGTGTATCTATAGATAGATATACAAAACGTGGGATAGTACACGAAAGCAATTCCAACCGATCATTGGTTTCTGTATCTCTCGAAAAACTGACCTGTCGACATGAAACACGGTGAAACATAGTGCGGTCATTGGGTTGTACAGGAAGCCGGTACATTTTTAACTCGATGAATTCCCGCCTATGCCGAAAGAATTCGAAATAAAACAATCGCCACTTAACACAACCGATAAAATGAATTTTTATTGAGATCCATCGAAATGATTAATTTTACGAGAATAAATATCAAATCTCGTCAATGATAGAGAACGTATAGTTAAAAAAATTGTTGTGAATATCATAAAAACAAAAGACAACACGCAATTTATTTATTATCATTTAAAAAATTGGAATTAAAATCCAATGAAATTTATTGTTTGAAAAAAGAATATTTTCTGGACTGATTAATAAATTTTGATGCCCAATAAAATATTTCAAACAGAAATTTAAAAATTTTCTCGTAAAAGTGACATTCGATGTATAGTCAGTTATTTTTTATTTATCAAAAAAATCGACGAAATAAATTTGATGTTTTAAACGAAAGTTTGAATATGTATATTAATTTTCTCTGAGTATCGTATGTGGAAATTCCCATAAGACGATTTTAGGTATCCCGGTGATTCCATACTGCACTCGAATTTTTACGTGCCTTTAACTAAAAAAAAAATCGTCATAGGTAATAAAAAAAATTCTAAAACTTATTCCCACGTTCCAATTTGTCACGAGAATATTTACTATGACTTTCAGTGTAAAATTGACATAAAAATTTTTTTCACTATTCAATTAACCAGGATTAAGATGAAAATGTGTTTGATATTAATATGTTATCGCTAATGAATATTAATATTTAATAAAATCATTAAAAATATAGCAATGTCCAATGAACATTTTTTCATTGAACTGGCGATGCAATTGTTTAAATCATGGGCAACTATTTTGTTTGTGTCGAAAAGCTCGCAAAACATTTAGAGGTTTAGGTGTCAAATAAATTCGTGGTTCCCATAGATGAGACGACCAAGGAGGTGCGATACGTCGATGTTTAACTCTGTGGGATATTGTTCAGCCCACATACAAAAGTTCATGCTCAATATTTTTTGATGTAATACTCTCGGTCGTGTAACTTTTGAGGGATGGAAAAAACCCCCTCGAGGCTTGGTACTAAATGTTTTCATCGTCTCTGGCAATCAAAGTGGCCCCACAGACTCCATTTAGCACGTAAAAATTATTGACTTAAGCCCTTGTGTTTGCTTAACTTCGATCTATGTAAAATAACAACTCACACCCTGTGACTTTTGCTTGGTGACTACCCGCCGATCGTCTCATTGTATCAACTGCAAAAAACTCTGTAGGGGCTTGCCCGATTTCTTACTCGCACGTTCGTTACAATATGCTACGAGGAAAAAAAAGAAACATTCTTTTTTTCGTCTGCAAATCGTTATTATAATTATTCGACTGCGATATGTGTGAAAAGTATAAAATGAATCTTGATTAAATTCAATCATAAGTGCAACATTTTAGCAATAAATTTCGTGCTGAATGTTAAGGTTAGTCTTATTATAATTAAATTTTGGGTAAATACATATTTCGAATCGGGGCTACAGTTCAAAACTGCTCGAAATTTTTTTCTAATCAGATTCTAATTAAACAATTTGAAATATTTAGCGAATTTTTTAATGAATTATAATTTGAAGATGTTTTATTTTCGGTATTTGAATTTTTATTTCGCAATTTATTTTTTGCTGAATTTTTCGTAATATAAATATTGGTTCATTTTTCAATTGCTATTCAAAATTATTGATAATTGGATTTGAATTTTCATTTGTCTATGAATCAATTTTATTTCAAATTTGTGTTGTCGTTTTGGCAGTAAAAATTAAATTTACTGTCGTTATTAAAATAAAACAAATAATAATCCAATATTTTCGAGAATCACTTCATTATCGATTCGGGAATTCGTTTCTCAAATTGTTATAGCTCAATTTCACTTAATACATAAATTTAGTTATTTTAATTGGTATTTAAATTTACCGATTATAGATTGGAATTTTCATTTGTCTCTAAATCAATATTATTTCAAAACTGTGCAATAATTTTGATAAAATATTCAATGTACTTTTATTACCAAAAAAAAATAATAATAATAACAATCGAATAATCAAAAAAATCTTGATTTCTGAAACATCGTTTTTAATTTTCAAATAATTGTTGCTCAAATCCTCATTATGTAGAAATAGCTTGATATTTTAATGCCCATTAAAATTCAGACATGAATCAATCTGAATGTAAATTTGTCGGTAATTAAATTTTATTTTCAATTTACCGATTCTTCTTTTCAAAGTTATTGACAATTTGAAGTTTTTATATATACATCAAAATATATACGAAAATATACGTAAAAAGTAAACAGATAATTGTACACCGTCTTTTTTCAAGACTTTTTTTAATTGAGCGTCGATAGAGTAAAGAAATAATAATTAAAAAAAAAAATAATAATAATAATCGAGAAGACGAGGAGAAAAAAAACGACGTTGCCAAGGTATTATCGACTTGAATCAACAAAAGGCAGTGTGTCTCGATCTCTTTCTCTTCTCTCACAGAAAGACAGTGCTGTATATTTATACATACTCGAATGTATTGGGAACGGTGAAGAGCGAAATGGGGGTGGGGCAAGGAGGGATCTTTAATAGCGGGTCTCAGCTTAATGACCGTGGAGGCCTTTTGGGGCGATCGAACGAAATGTCATTGCAGTAGATTCGATAACGTGACTTTTCCTTCTTTCAACATTGCATCGAGTATATAAAGTTTTTCAAATTTTTTGTGGGCCAACGGGCGCGAGAATTAATAAAAAGAGAAAAAAATAAAAAAGAAACAAATAAAAATCAAGTTGTATACGTAATGTGTGATAAAATTAAATCTGGGAAATCATTTACGTCCTCTATTTGCATATAAACATTTGGAGAAATGATTGTGAGAATTATTGAAATTACACTGAGAAAAAAAATTTGTTCATCTAACTAATTCCATTTTGTTGGACGAAAAATTGGTGGATCCAATAATTTTTTTGTTAAATGGCAAATAATTTAATTTATTCAATTAAATGATGAAAATTTCTTGTAAATAAATCAACTAAATCACCGGAGCCAAATGATTTTGTTCGATCAACTGATACCATTTATTTGCTTACGCATACTTTTTAGTTCCTTTAATAAAATATTTGTTTGAATCTCAATTACCAAATTGACTAAACGGTAATCGTTAGGACGAATAAATGAATTAGTTTATTTGAATGATATTTTGTTGCATTAACATTAATTTGTTTGGTTGCACCAAAGTTTTGTTGGTTCAGCCAGTAACCTGTTTCAACATTCACAAATTATTTTGTCTTATCTCAAAAATATTTTGTTGCCCGCATCGAACTAAATATTATAGTTTGGAGAAACGAAATTTGTTTTGATCAACAACATTTTTTTCTCAGTGTAGCAGCTCAATATTCTTTGTTTTCTTTTTCATTTTTCATCCGCAATTTCGTGAGGAAAACATTTATATTTAGCATTATTTACAGCGTTATCACACAAAAAAATAACAATTAATCTATTAAATTAATCATGCAACAATTATAATGTTGTTAATTTGATAATATACAATACTGTTAATTAAAAAAACTATAATATTGTTTCAGTAACAAAAATCATGATTGATCCTTTATTTTTACGTCTTACTACTATCGAATCAATTTTTTCAATTTATTTTCAATTTATTCGAATAATTTATTTTGATTAAAATTTTTTTAATGGAGTTTTAATTTTTTATTAATTTTGATTAATGCATTAATAACGAAATTTCAGTAACAATAATAATATATTATTTTAGTTTATTGATTTTAATTCGTTTTATTGGAGCACGATGATGTTAAATCGAAAACAGGTCATTACGTTTCTACCGGTTCAATAATTATATTCATTACCGAAAAAAAAACGCGGGAGCTCTGATATTTTGAATTATGAGTCGTAAAATGGACCCATAATTCAAGACTGAGCATTACAAGATTTCGGCCCTTTTGCAGACTCGATTTATACACACGTACACGTTGGGACCTTTAACAATGCCCTGTAATTATTTCTATTACTGATCAAATCCTTAACAAGAAAAAGAAAACATTTTTCACCATCGTATTTCACAATGTGTCCAGAAATGTTCGTAATAAATTACAAAAAAAAAAAAATTAATTGGAAATTTTGTAGATTAATTAAAAAATGAATTAAATGATTAAATAAAATCAATTAATTTTAAAAAATTCAATTATTGTTGATTCACTTATTTGTTTCAATATCCTGAATTTTAAGTTATTTACTTATTTAAAATCTTTCTTATACGATAAAAATGGAATTTTTTCCTCCCACTTTTGCAGTTTCAATTTTTTTTTCAATTAATTCATTTCAATTAATTTATTTCAATTAATAATTTTTTGTTTCAATTAATTGTTATTATTGTTATCCGTAATTCAACATTCAAAAATATAGAACAGAACGATTTTTTAAAGTTGTTATTGGAAGCCGTTTTAATTTTATTGTACTTATATTTTCGATGCCATTTGTCAATACATTCAGAGTCCCCTGGGGTGAGTCCGTAACATTTCCCCACTATGATTTCATCTTTGATATCACATCGATTGTTGATCATAATAAAATCTACTATACCATCAGTTACATGTGAGATTTCGTTTTATTCAGCAGACGCTACGTTTTATAATGTTCTACTAAAAAAATTACTAATTTCCCACGTAGAGCAATGAAATTAGACATAGTCTAATGTAAGCTGATAAACTTTCAGATCGATTAAATCAATTAATGAAATATGTGCATGAAATGTAAAGCATTCAATATGTTCTTGCGGTTCTTGCTCTGCACTACCGAATCGGTAGTCCAGCCATTATTCAGCCCACCATTTAAATTCAACGGTTAGGGCCGGTTGTTCCACCTCCAGGTAAATTTTATTTTATCTGATAGTTAAAGGTCTGCTACTCAATGCTACAACCGTCGGCTAAAATTTACCAGAAGGTGAAACAACCGGCCCTTAATGGAAAATATTTTCATTAAAAATTTCCCAACCCTGGTTCAGACTCTACAGTTTAGAATGCGCATGCACAGAGGTATGCGCAGATCGTAAAGAGATTCCTTTCGAGACTCTCTCTCTCGCCGCGGTCAGAGTGTGCGTTCCAGTATATATTATAGTTCAGTGCTCGTGCCGCTCCTCTCACTCCCCTCTCCATTTCTCGTGTAACACGAATTAGATCTGCTTTATTTTTCTTTTCGAAGTTTTGATGATTCGTTACATAATTCGTGAATAAAAATCACAACAATAACAACAACAACAGCGTCGCAATGTTGTCACGAACTGCATTGTGCATCAATCACCAAGCGTTGTCGCGTGTCAACGCGGTCTCGCAGGTAAAATTGTGGTTTTTTCAGAATTTGAGGTTATATCGGACCGGTCTTGTTAAAAATTCAAATTTCACGTTTTTCATTCCGGATTGGTATCAAATTCTCTATAAATGTTTCTTCGTCCTCGGATTCGCAGAGAATTGTGTTTAGACATATGCACGTCATCTGTCACATACGCAATGTCGGAATCAAATGTAATTCTCCACTGAAATTGCCAAAGTACGCTCCTGTTTTGGGAATCTATACAAAGAGGTACTCGAGCACCACCAAAGCCACAAATGAAGCTATTTCTTCGACAACCGACGGTGTTTCCAGTTCAGGCGTCGCCGAAGGACTGACATCAAGCTTAATTGAAAATATACCAGGTAAGAAACTTATTTCTTGATGTTCTAAAATATGGTATTGAAATTTGCATTCGTAGGATGCAAAATTTATTAATTTTCCCAATGTTGCGTCAGTGAAACCTGGCCAAATTGCCAAAGTTTCTTCAAAATCTCGATTTTTTTTCCTCACTTGAACGCCAGACTCTTAAGGAGGTTGTATCGATATTTATATGACATGATACGAAAAATACATTATATTTGATTATTCCAAGTTAATGTATTGAAATTTGGTGTGAATCTTCTTGAACAGCATTTAATTATGCGTGAAAAATTTGGAGAGGTTTCACCACCTGGTAATCGAGATATTCATTGTTGAAAATGACAAGTTTAACATGGGCTCTTATGGAAGCTTTCAAAAAATTGCGAACTTCAACAATAAATATCTCAATTTTGAGATGGTGAATCATCAGCATATTCCGCCAGAATTTTAATACTGTCTTAAGCTTTCTATTTACAAAATTTTATTGTGTAAAGTTGGAAAATAATTTTTACATGAGAAACGATAGAACCTCCTTAAAATCATAACTGTAGAGGCAAAATCTTTTTGAGGTTCATATTTTCCTAAAAAAAACTGTGAACTAATGAAAAAATTTCTGCTGAAAATAGAACTGAGAGGTTTGATTTCTGAATCTATTTATAGACACTGGGTCTACAAGACCCAACCAACTTACAAGTGTTATGGTGAGTCCATAAAAGTATCTATTTAGATTTTTAAAATCCAACCCGAAGACCAGACTTTTGAGATGACAACTGCACAGGCAAAATCTTTGAGCGGTCGATATTTTCCCAAATAAACTTTTCAAGTCACAGAATAAAATTTGGCTAAGAAAAGAATTGAGAGAATTGAGTTTTTCTGTGTCTCTTAAATCCAGAAGTGTATTTCTAAGTTAATAATTTGCATTTTGAGGATTTAACACATTTTTTTTTCTTCCATTTTTTCCCAACATTTTTGAACGTTGGAATATTTTTGTTGAAACTTTTTTCGAAATTTCTTTTAAAAACCTGTAGAGATCAACAAAATAAAAAAATACTGCCAATTTATAAAAATAGGAAATTGAGTAATAATTGAAAGAATTTTATTGTATTTGAAGGATGCAAATTTCAATAACATTCTAATTTTTTATTTAAATAATTAACAATCTGAGAAATTTGGTTATAAAAGCTGACGGAATAAGGTCAATTTTAATTGACAATGTACCAGGTGAGTGGAATATTTGTAGATAATTATGTCGTTCATTTTAACAACTAACAACCTGTAAAATTTGATTTAAATAGCTGAAGCTCCGATGAAAAAATTAATCGACAATGTTGACAATGTAACAAGTGAGTCATAAATTTCTCAATATTGCAATGGTAAATGTTTTATCCAAATAACTAATAACCTGTCAAATTTTATTAACAAAGCTGAAAGAGTAGCGTCTGAAACAATTGACAATATATCAGGTGAGCTGAAAATTTGTCGATATTTAAATAAATCTCTAATTACAATAACAAACAACTTGTAAAATTTTATCAAAAAGATGAATATGTGACTTCAAATTTAATGGACGACACTTTATCTGGTGAGTCAAAATTTTCGTGACATTTTAATATCCAATTGCGATAACTAACAACTTGTCTAATTTAAACAAAAAAGCTGAACACCTAACTTCAAATTTGATGGATGATACTCAACCTGGTGAGTCAAAAATTTATTGACATTTTGATATTTGATTAAAAAAACTAACAACCTGTTGAACGTTTTTAAAAAAAGCTGAAGAGTCAGTGACAAACTTAGTCGATTAGTAATGTTTTATTATAATTAACAATGCACAAACTTTTATTTAAAAAGCCGAAGCATTTACTTCTATATTAATCGACAATCTACCAAGTGAGTTAAAACTTAATTGCTATCCCACTGTCTAATTTTACAATATTTTCTTATGACTAACATTGTACATAATTTTGTGAAAAAAGCGGAAACCTTGACTCCAAAATTAATCGACATTATACCGGGTGAGTTGAAAATTAGTTGTTAAATTTCAATCAATATCAGCATGCAAAAGTACATTGAAAAAGTAAACTCAAGTATTCTTCGACTTTTGATTAGAAAATTGACTGCATAAAAATGAATAGAAAAGGGAATATTCCTCAATTTAAGGAAAATGTACATATTTATTGCGAACGATTTAAAATAAAATATTTGCCAAATTTTAACATCAAAAATGAAACTTAATCGTTTATTATTTTTATTATTATTAATATTAATTATGAATTATTTATTGATTTATTCAATGCAATGCTTAGCCAATCACACGATTACTATCATGTTTATTAGGGAGGAACGCCACTGTGACGGATCAAAAAATTATATATTTTGTTTTTTTGCGTTTTCCTCCAGTATACATGTTCAAAATTATGTAAACAAAATTTTCAAGCCAAAAGTAAGTATCAATATTCAAATTAACACCTTATTTTATGTCAAGAAAAAGGCAACGAAAAATTTAAACGAGTTTGCCTCGAAATAACTTTTTTCGACCTTGTCCCAGGGAATACTTGAAGACTAATGAACCGATTTTATTTCATTTTATTTCTTTCCAGTATTCGTTATTGCAGTGAATAAGGTTGTATGTGGCCGATTTTTGAAATTTCGATAATTACTATTTTTTAAGACCGCTTAAAAAAAAGGTCGAAAAATCGAAAAACTAATGAAAAAGAATTTAACCGGCCACGTACAACCATAGCTATATTCATAAAGATATTGAAATTTTTTTTAACGTTTTTTATCATCAAAAAATGGTATTCCATGTAATATTAAGAAGGGGGAAGCCTTCAAATGTGAAAAAATAAACAAAAAAGTGGCAATATTTAGGCTTAAACAACCCTAGGTTTGAAATAGTATTTCCATGTGTTTAAGGTCTACCACCCTAGGTTTGAAATAGCATCTCCATGTATTTACTGCCTTAACCATCCTAAGTTTAAATTATATATGGTTTCAAACCGTATATGATTCAAACTTAGAGTGGTTAAGACAGTAAATACATGGAAATACTATTTTAAACCTAGGATAGTTCAAACCTTCTGTTCTGCAATACCAAAATACGGGCGTCGAAAATATTTCCTGAGCGAATACATAATGACATTTGTATACCGCCGACATTTTCCAAATCACACCGAACGCATTCACATCACACTTTGCTTATAGGGACCGTGCGCGGCGCTTACAACGCCACGAAGTGGGCAATTTCTACATTAGTTAGGTACTAAGTAATCAAGCGCGTATACCCGGGTGACCAGATTTTTTAATTGATTTACGATACAAAATTGATTCGTTTTTCTTCATCAAAAAGACATCGATAAATGTAGGGCAGCTCTCACACACCACTTTGGTTTCGAGAAGATTAACCATTTTTAAAATATTGTTCTTTTCCCGAGAGCGCTGTCAATTTCGCATGAAAGAGCGAGAAACAAACGGAATGAATTATATCGCCGATTCGTCGCCCGTGCTTTGTGTTTCTACATTTGAAATATATTTTGAGCCACATTTTTTTAAAATTTTTATATAATTTTAGGCTCCAGCACGATCATTAATCACGAGCTGAGAACCTTAATTGCTCATTTTTAACATTATTAATCATAAAATTTGTCTTTATTCCTATCATTCAAAGCCAAAATAACATCGCACAAATTGCACATTCAGACACGAGAGAGCGCGCACATCAGCGGTGGTGTTGCTCTCTATAGCTTACGTACGGCCCCTATTGCGATAAAGGATTTTTTTGAAACAATCAATGACGATGACAACAGCGACAGTGATTGATAAATATAAAATTGAAAAAAAAAATTCGGAAAAAAATTTTTTGTAAAAAATCATCCCTCCTACCTTCCCCCTCTCTAAAATTATTTGTGACATCATTTTTTATTCATAAGAATGCTTGAAAAAAATTTTAAGCCTTTTTTGTAGAAGGCGCGATTGTAAATATTTACCTTCTTTTTTATCATTACATAGAAGCTTATAACGTTGTTAATTTTTAATATTTTTCAATAAAAATTGGTACTAAAACAGTTGAATATATACTCAATAAAGTATCCTCTACCCAATCCTTAAATCATTATTTATACCTGGGTAAAAAATTCCCAATGAATTACAATTTTTTGGCCCGTCATAGTGGCCAATAAGGGGAACTCTTATCATCATATATGTATATTCTTTGTTTCCATTGTACAGCATATTGCTTTTTACATTTTCGCTTAACTTATGTTGCTAATAAAGATCTGCTTAACTTTGAAACACCTCTGGTGGACTATAGTTTTAATTATAAACTGTTGTCACAGCCCTCCTTTGAGACAAGTCGTTAGCTTTCACCTGTGCGTATTAGTTTATCCCCCTTCCCCCTTCCCCTGTCACTCTTACTCCTCCTTGGCATTCTCCTTTATTAGTTTATTAAGCTCCTTATATATTCGCATATTTCCGTATTAATTTTACCTTTTAACGTTTCCATCGTCCAGTTATTTAGAGAGATTCCTGTTCTATTATTCCTCCAAACGTCTACTGCTTCCACCCATTCTTTTTTTATTTCCTCTTGCTTTCTCGCAATTCTATACATATTCCAAACTCTCCTCTTTCTCATAGCACAGCTCGCACGTCCAGTTTATTAATCTTTTTCCCCCCTACTTTTCCAACATTACCGCACCTTAGCCTAGCTCATTCTTCTTTAAGGTACTCTTTTATTTCCGTGTCTTCCCAATATTTCGCTCTCCCGGTTTCCATTTTAATTTCCTTGTACATATTAGCAAAAGTGGATTTGTCAATTCTTATCCAATCCTTTTATATATCTTGGTCCCTTTTCATCGTCATACATTCTTTTAGTATTTTTTCAACGTTTTTCCATTATCCACTGTTTTTAATTAAATCCCATATTCTTCCTTCACCCACTTCCCCCATTGCCTCTTCTAGATCTTTACTCCATTTAGAAGGATTTCTGTTTATGATATTTCATATTTCTTCTTTGAAGCATATATTTGGCCATCGTTTGGACCCTTATTATCAATATACATGATTAATTTTTATTACAATAATAGAATTAAATAATTTAATTATTAAATAATTAAATTATTCAAAAATCATTTTTGGATAGATGCACCTGTTGCTCCAACGGTATTGGATACAGTATCTTCTGTCGGAGAACCATCGCTAGCATCTCTCGGACTGGGAGGCTGGACCCCGCCAGGAATGGTTCAACAAATCCTGGAATTGATGCACCTTTCATGTGGCCTGCCTTGGTGGGGATCTATAATGATCGGTATATTTTTTTACATTTATTACATTTATTGAGGAAGCGATAACGAAACAGAATTTTTTTTACATCTATTAAGGAAGCGAGAACGAAATAGAAAACATGAAATAAATAATGAAATGTATTTGAATTTTGTAAAATTAAAAAAAGAAAACAAACAAAAAAAACTGGTATGCGTTTTCAGGTACGGTAGTCCTGAGGCTCGCACTTTTCCCCTTGGTCATCAAGGCACAAAAAATCAATGCTGCATTGAGCAATAATATGCCACAACTGACGCGCTTACAAACAGAAATGACGGCAGCACGACAAGAGGGTGATCATCTGACAGGTTTGCGTTTTCATTAATATTTAATAATTGTTACTATTATTATAAAATAATTCAATTTATTAATAAAATTGAAAAAAATAAAAGATTGTAATTTTTGTATTAAAGTATTTCAATCATAAAGATTCGTTGTTGATCTGATTCTTGTTTTTTTTTTACAGCGGCTAGAAAAGCAAGAGAGCTGTTAAAATTTATGAAAGGAAAAGATTGTAATCCTGCGAAAAGTATGATTTTGCCACTCATTCAGGTACGTTAACAGCGAGAATTATTATTGTTATTATTGTTATCAATTAAATTAGAATTTTTTGATAATAATTTTTGAAATATTTCGCCGAATTTTCCAAGTTTTCATTGACATGATTTTCTTTTCTGTTTTTTTTTTTTTCTTTCAGGCTCCCATTTTTCTCTCCGTTTTTCTCGGATTGAGAAGGATGGCTGAATTACCGGTGGAAAGTATGAAAGAAGGAGGTCTGTGGTGGTTCACCGATCTCACCAGTGCCGATCCATATTATATTTTACCCCTTATTACGGCCACCACTCTCTCCATAACTATCGAGGTTGGAGCCGACATGGCAAAAATGCAAACCGTCGGAGCGGTGAAATACATTCTTCGAGCTTTGCCCATCATAATCTTTCCTTTCACTATAAACTTTCCCGCCGTACGTAAGAAATTAAAATTGTACATTTTTTATAAACAAACAACCACGTTGAGGCAAATGATATTTTTAATCCTAGGAGAGTTACACTTTTGGATCCAAAAGACCCATAATAAGGTTATAAAAAAAAATATAATATATAAATATATAAAATAATATATATAATAAATATATAAAAATAAAATATATAAAAAGGTTATAAAAAAAAAAAAACTCACGATTATTGTCCCAGCAAAAAATTTTTGTTAGTTCAAATGGTTTTTCTGTGAAAAATATTGAGCGCACAGATTTTGCGTGTACAGATATGATCTTAAAAGTCTAGCCTCCAAATTAAAAAAAAAAGAAAGACATTGGGTCCTACAGACCCAGTTTAATCGTCTTAGGGTTAAATGTTCTTTTTGTTATTCTATTTTTTTAATGTTTACGAATTTTTCATCCGAATTTGTTTGCTAGTGTTATTATTAAATATACGCTTTACTTAATAATTTAATTTGAAATTCGATCCCTTTTTTAGGCAGTTTTGTGCTACTGGGTATCGGCAAATTTCCTGTCGCTCGCTCAAGTTGCTGTTCTGAGGATACCAAAAATTCGCAAATGGGTCGACATCCCACCCCTCGTGAAACATTCGAAAATCGATAAAGTTGCGCAAAAAGGTTTTATTGAAAGTATTAGAACCGGTTAGTATATTTTTTGAAATAAAGAACAAAAAGGGGCAAAAACTTGAAATCTTTTATCGATGTTTTGAACAGTATTAAAAAGTTCGTTCGTGAAAGATTTTTCTCGAAAATCAAATATTCGTGTTACATTGAAACGATTTATTTTTCAATATTTTCTCGCTGTGTGTCATTGTATTTTTTAATTGAGGATATTCATGTTTTTTTTCTCTTTTTTATACTACAGCTCAAAAGTTTGAAAGCGTCTTTTTGAGACTTAAGGGATTAGGGGTAGTTAGAGACGTGAAAAAATGAGTATTTTAAATAATTTTTTTTTGACAGTAATTAAATTTATTTTATAAAACTAATGAAACAGAATTATTATATTATGTTTTAAATTTACTTGACCAAAATTTCAAAAAAAAAAAATTAATTGTAGACGAAATTATTGCCATCTTTATTGGACCCCGTTCCACAAGTAGTGCTTTGCGGTGACCATCAGAAAATTTTACTGGTTCATCTAAAATCGATCAAACAAAAAAAATCATTAGTTTAATAGTTAATCTAATACTTAATCGAAGCTTTTTTTTGAAAATAAACAAAATGGCGGCTTCTGAAAGTTTACTCGCGGATTTTCAAGGAAAAAAGCACTAGTTTATTGTTAATAAAAATAGAAGTTTTCAAAAAAAAAATCCTTCGATTAAGTACTAGTTTTTTATGCTTTCAATGAGCTGTAAAAATTTCATTCAAATCTGTCGAGTGGATTTAGAATTATAGTGGTCACCGACTTTGAAAATATAATTTCGAGAAAAACGCATTTAAAGTTTTAGTCTAGGCGCGGTATTACCTTCTCGTATAAAGTAAATGTAGGATATCTTGAAAACTATTTGTTGGATTGACTTGAAATTTTTAGGTAATATTTTCGAGTCACCATACTTCAAGAAAATGTCAAAAAAAATCGATTTTTTTAAAATTCTGACTACCCCTAACCCGTTAATAATTTTTGTTGATTTTTTTGTACAATAGGAGATCAAAATCTTTTTATATTCTCAGCATCCACAAAAACAGCCCAAAATTGAACAAGTAAATAATAAATGGACATAAAATCTTAATCAACGATCAAAAAAATTATTTATTCAACAAAACTATTTTATTTTTAACTAAAAAATTGATTATGTAATAAGCAAATTAATCAAAGTTTATAAATTTTTTAAATTTATTTATTTCAGGTTTTTAGATCTTCTTAAGTAATAAATAAATAATTATTTTCACTTAAATTTTGTTCAGTGGAGAAAAGACTTGTTATAAATTATAATAAGAAATTGGACTGCTTTCAAACTTTTAAATAAAAACAATGATCATTAAATTGAAAAAAAAATGTTGAAATATCTGTTCTCAGCGATCGCAAACATGAAACAAGCCCGGGAAATGAACGCGAGATACGAAACGGACGAAGTGCAGTTTCGTCGAGCAGGAAGAGCCCCGGTACAGCAAACTTATGCATACGACCCTACGAAGGAACTTCGGAAACCGGCCTCCGTTATGGCAAAGAAGAGATAATCTTCTTTTTCCACCTCTGTTTTTGGTATTGTAAATACACAAAATGTATAGACGGTAGACGAACGAGAGTCCAAGATGAACCTGGCCGTTTGAGAATCTCTCTTCGTCGATCCTTCATTCTTTTTCTTTTCGGAGTTGTAATAGACAAATGTGCGAATTGAAAAAATTAAAAATAAGTTGAAAACATACGTGTTTGCTCTTCGATTCCATTTAATTTATTGCATTCTTCAGAATTCTTTTATTGTTGTTTATCATTTTTTAATATGCAATATTTCTGAACGTCGTTTCGTGATTATTTATTTTTTATTTGTAATACACGTATATCTATATTAAAAAAAAAAATCCAAAATCCAATAGAACAAACTTTTTTTAAAGTTGAAATTAATGAATTAAGGCATGACACAATTTGTCATCATTTTCAAGTATTTTCTTCAATAAAGGACAAGTTTGTTTATCGAAAAAAATATATTAACGTATCAGGAAAAATTGTAAATTTCCTGCAGGTGTTCACATTTCAGCTGAAATTTTGCCTAGGGTATTTTAGACCCTGAGTGCATTGAAAAAACTAAAACAGTCAATTTCCAAAAGTTCAGGGACTCAAATTTGGGCTCAAACTTCCCCTTGGGTATTCTAGATCCAGAGTATACATTGAGCGTTAAAAAATTCAAAAAGTATCAATTTCTAGAAAACAATGATACGAATTTGGACTTGAACTTTACCTGGGATATTGTAGATATCAAGAGTACTTGAAGGGTAAAAACAATTTTTTCATCAAATTAAGCCAAGCTTCTACTTTCTCGAATCCAGTTTAATTAAATTAATTACTAAATATTTTCCACTCCATTCACAAAATTCCTGAGAAAAATTTCCATTCTATTCTTTATTCACACAATTTTTTCAAATACACAATATTTTATTTCACTCTTTGATGCTCAGGCACTGATTTATGACACCGATCAAATGACTATTTTCTGTAGCAGCAGCGACTCTTTCCTTGTCGGCCAATTGTTTGTTTACAGCATTTTCTGCATTGTGAGTTCCTGGGGTTATTGAGACGTTGACTTTAAATCTTTTTGGCAAAGCTCGCAACAATTGAACTCTTATGGAAAGACCGATTAGCGTAGCCATGCTACAGTGTGGTATTGTTGGTGTGAATTTAACATGGACAGTGTTCTTTTTGTTGTCAACCTAAATTATTAGTTTAATTAATTAAATAAATAATTTTACATCGAAATTGTCGCTAACGTCATCTAAAAAATTTGAACTCACTTCGATAAGACTTTGTTCGACGACGTGAAGTTCTTCGAGGGTCAATGGATGTTCGGGATCGTTAATATTTCTGATAAGATCTAGATGTCAAAAAAAAACTGAACTATATTAAACAATCGATTTTTATGTCGACATAACCTAAAAAAAAGTATTTTACGAATTTTTAATTGAGGCTTGTTCGATCAATATTTTACCAAATATTTCTCTGGCATCGAATTCATCTACGACGTTCTCATCCTCATCGTCTGCTGTTATATCTCTATCGTCGATCTTTTGATACAATTTTGGATTCAAGTTTTCGACATTTTCACCCATCGCCATTATGATACGATCGTATACTGATATAAATACAACGCAAAATACGAAAACAATCGAATTGTTCGCGGAGTATTGGTCTGATTTACAATGAGCGATTTTTTGACGGGGTTTTTGAAAAATGAGAGAAAAAGCAATTTTCCATGCAATCAGCTGTCCGTCGTTGCAATGTTTTACAAGGTTAAATAAAAGTATTTAATTCCATAAGACGAAGTCATAAATTAAAAAAAAAAACATCAGCGATTTGCAAAAAAGGTGGTTAGTTTTTCGTTTGTCGTTCTTTTGTTCCTTCCTCCAATCTTCATTCTGGTTGGTTCTTCTTCTTGTTTTTGGCTAACTCCCCATTTTGAGGAATGTGCCACATTCTGATTGGTTGATTCGATGAAAGACAGAATATTCATTGAGTACGTTAGTACGTTCGACTGGCACCTTTACAAGCCTACCAAAAAAAAGCCTACCCGTAAGAATCTCTACCGCTCGATCTCTATCAAAGAAATGTCAACCAACAAAAAAACACTATCAAGCCTAAAAACTACCAAGATTTGTTCACTACCATGGTCATACTCTACCAACGAAGAATTACTAATGTAATATAACTATATATTACACTGTATATAGATATATACGCTAGTAATTCTTCGTTGGTAGAGTATGACCATGGTAGTGAACAAATCTTGGTAGTTTTAGGCTTGATAGTGTTTTTTTGTTGGTTGACATTTCTTTGATAGAGATCGAGCGGTAGAGATTCTTACGGGTAGGCTTTTTTTTTGGTAGGCTTGTAAAGGTGCCCGTTCGACTTGGGCCGTATTCCAAAACCTGCTGCGCTTAAAGCGCAAGGTATAGTAGTACTATTCTCTACGGTTGGTCAGCATTTTGAGCGCTGAAAAGCATGCAAGTCGAATGTACTCATTGGCTGCTTTCCAACAAGTCGACACAGTGTGACACTGTGTCGACACTGCGAGAGGTGCTTGTTGGAACGCTTTTTTAGTTTCTGACACAACCATCAGATGTCAGGCAGCTCGCAATTTCACTAGGTTCCTAACAACGAGTTCCTAACCTTAATGTAATCGACAACATTTCCATCATGGTGAGATGATTATTTTTTCATATTTTTATTTTTATTGGATAAGCCGTGTTATAATTTATAAAAAGGTTTGTTGTAAACTTGACATAAATATTTTGTAGGACGACTTAGATGTAAGCATCGTTCTACTTATGGAGACACCAATCTTGAGTAGCAGTAGTTCCTCTACGTGTCAAATATGAGGAATGAATAGACCGAAATAGACAGAGGTTACAGAAGAGAAGTGTGTAGAAAGATGAGCCAACTTGAGAAAATGAAATTTCCCCGAGAAATTGGTAGTCATGCGTGAAGCAACACGCTAAAACTCTGCTACTCGCTGTGTCTGGCTGTGTCGCACTGTGTCGTAGTAGGAATGGCACCCGTACAACTCACTCGAAAAACAACTCCATCAGGAACATCTCTACCAGACCAATCCCAACCAAGGAAAATCTCCACCAATGACAATCTCCACCGGGAACATCTCAACCAACCCAATCTCCATCATTCCCAACTCCACCAGACAAAACTCACCCAGGAAAATCTCTATCGTGGTTAAACTCCACCAGAGGAAAATCTCCATCAGGAACATCTCCACCAGTCATGAAGATCAATCTTTACTGTCGGTATGGAAAACTGCAAAAGTTATCTAGAAATCCCATAGATGGTGCATCAGTAAGTGTAAAACAGTGGACGCATAACACATAACCAAATTTTGTTACACAACGAGAGAGAAAGGACCGTTTGGAGCTGAAGATTTTTGTCGCTCGCGGATCACAGTGTTTGATTGATCGATGAGTTTGACGACAAAACTCTTCAGCTCCAAACGGTCCTTTCTTTCTCGTTGTGTAACAAAATTTGGTTATGTGTTATGCGTCCACTGTTTTACACTTACTGGTACACCATCTATGGGATTTCTAGACAACTTTTGCAGTTTTCCATACCGACAGTAAAGATTGATCTTCATGACTGGTGGAGATGTTCCTGATGGAGATTTTCCTCTGGTGGAGTTTAACCACGATAGAGATTTTCCTGGGTGAGTTTTGTCTGGTGGAGTTGGGAATGATGGAGATTGGGTTGGTTGAGATGTTCCCGGTGGAGATTGTCATTGGTGGAGATTTTCCTTGGTTGGGATTGGTCTGGTAGAGATGTTCCTGATGGAGTTTTTTTTCGAGTGAGTTGTACGGGTGCCGTATATATGCGTCTGGACTTACCCGATTGGTCGAAATCTCTTATGCTACGTTATGCTACGCTATGCAAAAGCGTGTGTGATCGGCCTTAAGTACGGTGTGTTCACTCCTTCTCACCAGTCTCCCTGGTTATATAGCTTTGAGCAGGGAGACTAGAGAGGAATGGACACAGCATAGGAAAATAAGTGGTGGGGCGTCCTCAAAATCCCGTCCTGAATTAGTTCTCCGCTCTGCCACCAGTATTGCATGGGCCGGAAAGATCATAACTATAGTAATAAAATTAGTCGATATGATGAAAGTGATCGTTCTTTCGCGCTTGCGCAGTCTGATTTCAATATACAGTGGCGTGCAAAAGTTTCGGGCCACCTTATTTTTTCCAGTTAATTGATAAAATATTTTATTTCTCCACTCGTTCATTGTTCAAAATATTCAAGAGAGCTAGAATGAAGGTAACAACGTCGTATATTACATTTAATTATGGCGTATTTTTCGTGTACTATGTGGAATGACTTCGGTCGGTGTGCAAAAGTATCGGGCCACTATATCGCCGCGGTTTGGTACGCACGGTTTGTTTACATTTTTTTCCTCATTAGTTTCAAAACACGTCCTACAATGGAAAATCAGTCTCCTTTCTGCCACAATGCCGAAACACACGAATATTCAGCTTCGTGAAATCGTGTTAAAACTTTCGTCAGAAGGAAAAAGTTCTCGTGATGTTGCGGAGACTTTATCTATTGGCAAAAGTACCGTTAATCGTATTATTACTAAATATAAATTAACAAACTCACTGTGCGACAAAAATCGGAGCGGTAGACCGCGAAAAACTTTGAATCGCATCGACAGAATTATAAAAAGGAAGTGCATTGTAGATCCACGAAAAAGTGCTGCAGATGTTTCCCGGGAATTGCGAAGTGAAAATCTAGCTGATGTTAGTCGGAGTACGGTATCTCGACGTCTCAAAGCTGCGGGGCTGATTGGACGTGTTAGTGTAAAAAAACCATTGATTAGCAAAAACAATAAGAAGGCTAGATTAGACTTTGCAAAAAAATATCAGCGCTGGACGGTATCAGATTGGCGGAAAATACTTTTTTCCGATGAATCGAAATTTCAATTATTCGGAAGTGATGTTCGGAAGTACGTAAGACGTCCAGCAGGTACCAGATATAATGTAAGGTACCAAATTCCTACCGTCAAACACGATGGCGGAAACATTAAAGTTTGGGGAGCATTTTCTGATGATGGCATTGGTCCGCTGGTGGAAATTCATGGTAATATGGACGCTGCAATGTACAAGGACATACTACAAGATTATATGCTCCCATTTGCAACGAAAAATTTGCCGCGTGGTTGGATTTTTCAACACAATAATGATCCGAAACACGCTTCGCGTCTTGTTAAAAATTTTCTTCAAAGCCGGAAAGTCCACCTTCTTGACTGGCCATCGCAGTCACCGGATTTAAATCCTATTGAACACCTGTGGCAAGACCTCAAACATCGTGTTGGAACGAAAAATTACTCCAACAAAACGGAATTGTGGAATCATTTGCGAAGTGAATGGGAAAAATTGCCACAAGAACGAATCAAACAACTAATTGGGTCTATGCCTCGTCGGTGCGCTGCAGTCATCGCTGCTAAGGGCATGACAACAAAGTATTGAGTCGAGTGGAGAAGACCGAGACATGCTTCCTTATTTTTCAAGTTTTTTTGTTATTTTTTTCATACCCAAAAGTACGCGGCCCAATACTTTTGCACAGCCAGTCATAAAAAATTGTTGAACAATTAATGATTTAAGATCGATATCAATATATACAACCTATTGTTTCTAAATATAAGTGATTACGTGTTATCATAACTCGTTTGTTTTTCTCCCACCACCATATTTCTGTTCAATGTGCATAAAAAATAGGGTGGTCCGAAACTTTTGCACGCTACTGTACGTACATCTATAATCTTTCCGATCATAGCGCCGCCCGCTCAAACTGGGATTCCGTGTACATTTCTAAAGCACGCTGTCCACTCCTCTCTAGTCTCCCTGGCTTTGAGCGCAATTCGGAATGCGGCCGCCGATATTTCTATCTTCTTTTTACGATCTGCGCATGCGCATGCGCATTCCATCATGTACAGTCTGAACAGAAAATCGTTTCCTGGCGTCCGCAGGTGTCTTGGCTTAGTGTCTACTCTTTTACATTTTCGTGAACATTGAAAGGGAGAATCGCACAAAACTACCCAAAGAATATATATATAATTTTTTTCATATAAAATTATTATTTAGATACAACTTTTTTCATAAAAATATATTTCAATATTTTCTTGCTAAACGTTTGATACACTAATGATGAAATCGCGACAGTGGCCGCGATAAAGCAAGTGTTTTGCGGTGTTTACGAGTTCTCGTTTCATTTTATTGTTGAAATATGGTTCAAGTATGTTGTGTTAAGAAATGTAAAATGGAATGGAATCCCCAGGTGGATGTATCATTTTTCAGGTATGCATATATTGTGGATGTTTGTTGAAAGGTCATGGATTTGAGGTTATACCGAAATAAACAATTCAAATATTTCAAAACGCATATCAATTACTATCCTTAACTAGTTATATATATAGTCGAATTTGTGTCCATTAAACATTATTCAAAATTCAAAACAAACTTTAAGTGCACACAATCAAACCAAATTTGTAAATTTAATAGTTGAAAAAAATTCAATTTCAATAAAAAAAACTGTTGAGTATTGATAAAATTCATTGATAAAATTTGAGGGCCAAGAAAACCATGGAACTGTTTACAGACTGAACAAAATAATGTCGAATCGCTAAAAGTTGAATGTGAGAATAACATTCACCTGAACATATTGAATTGAGCTATTCCGACGTTGTCTCAAATACAATATAAATGACGAATTTTCAACAAAATGAATGATCCGTTTTTCTAGTTTCCCTCTGAAGAATGAAAAATTATTAAATGAGTGGATTCGTATTATACCAACTGGCACGAAAATATCAAAATATGCCCGAATTTGCAGCAATCATTTCACGGAAAGTTCTTTTACCCTAGCTGGCGGAAAAAGATTGTTGAAGAAAGATGCTATTCCAAGAATCTTCGAATATGATGTACTACAAGATGTAAGTAATTACTAGGGCTATATTTTTTATTCTTTGTATTCAGTATATTATATTATTTTGTATTTATAGATTAATGCTAGGAAAGAAAAGACATCTCCAATAATACGAGATGCCTATCTGGTACGTATTCAATATAAGAATATATTTTTTTACACAATCGCAAAATTTCAAGAAATTATTTCAGATATGAAAAGTCATTTTTGTTTGCAAGTAAAATGAACAATATAATATCTCGATCTTCATATTTTCAGGTGAATCTACTATCAAATGACAGCTATTCAGAAGAAACTGGCTTTGAGTGTACCACAGCCAACACACAGGGACCCGAAACATCTGTACATCATGAAGAAGTAAGTTAAATAAGTTTTGAAAACATATAAAAGGTAACTCTTTAATAATCTGCATAATCTAATATCGTTTTATAAAAATTTCAAAAGATTAATTCAAATATGAAAAGTAATTTTTGTTTTCAACTAAAATAAACAATATAGTATCTCAATCTCCATATTTTCAGGTCATTCAGCTATCAAAAGATGACAGCCAATCAGAAGAAACTACCTTTGTGTGTGCCACAGTCAACACGCAGGGACCCGAAATGTCTGTACATCATGAAGAAGTAAGTTAAATAAGTTTTGCAACATATATATGGTACCTCTTTAATAATCTGCATAATCTAATATCTTTTTATAAAAATTTCAAAAGATCTATTCAAATATGAAAAGTAATTTTTGTTTTCAACTAAAATGAACAATATAGTATCTCCATCTTCATATTTTCAGATCATTCAGCTATCAAAAGATGACATCCAATCAGAAGAAACTACCTTTGAGTGTGCCACAGTCAACACGCAGGGACCCGAAACGTCTGTACATCATGAAGAAGTAAGTTAAACAAGTTTTGCAGATTAATTATTACGCAGATTATAAAGATTATGCAAATTATTAAAGAATAATCTGCATAATCTAATATCTTTTTATAAAAATTTCAAAAGATTAATTCAAATATGAAAAATAATTTTTGTTTTCGACTAAAATGAACAATATAGTATCGATCTTCATATTTTCAGATCATTCAGCTATCAAAAGATGACAGCCAATTAGAAGAAACTATCTTTAAGTCTGAAACATCCAAAACGCATATACCGGAATTGTCTCTGCATCATGAAGAAGTAAGTTGAATAAGTTTTACAACATATAAATAGTACGTTTTTAATCATCTGCATAATTAATATCTTTTTATTACCACCCTAACGGATCCCTTAAATAAGTCCCCAAAAAAATCCCATTTGGGACTCGGGCTTAAGTCGACAAAAGTGACCACAAATGGTGTCCCAAATGGGACTTTTTCCCCCTAGTTCAATGTGAACCGGATGTAATGTCATGAATCCCAAATAGGGATTTTTTTTAGGGGTGAAAACTCAAAAAAAGTCCCTATTTGGGTCTTCGAGCCCCAATATGGAACTTTTTTGTGCGAAGCAACCGGAATAGGCGATTCGCTATGTGTATACCTATTTGCATTCTGTACGAGACCGTCTTTTCAGACGGTCACAGAGTGTTACTATACGGCTCCGGCAATATATGCCCACCCGGCGGATGATGCGTGCTCGCGAAAACGCTGCGCCACACTGCGGCTGGGGGGATAAGCAATGAAAAAGGTCCAAATCGGGACGCGGAGTCCCAAATAGGGACATTTGTTTGACATTTCACTCATAAAAATTCCCTATTTGGGACTCGTGACGTCACGTTCAGTTCACACCGAGTGAGGGAAAAAGTCCCATTTGGGACTCTGTTGGCAGTACAAGAACTCTTCTCTTTACGGCTCTACTCCTATCAACTCCTCTCTTAAAAATCTCAACTCTTAAAATTCATAACATCTCTACATGTACTCTTGTATCATCTGTAATCTTCAATATCATTACTCATCGTAAAGTACGCTCCAAAATATTATTACTCAGAAATATGCCTACTCCAAAATATCACTACTCTAAAATATATATCATAAAGTAGTGATATTTTGGAGTAGACATATATCTGAGTAGTAATATTATATTATGGAGCATACCTTACGATGAGCAGGGATATTAAATATTTACGATGACACAGGAGTAGTCACGTTAAGGAAGAGAGACGTAATGTATTCGAATCTAAAGATTTTGAGAGCGGAGTTGTTATCGAGAAGAGCTGCAAGAGTTGCGAGTAGAGTTGTTACATTGCAGCAATGTAACAACTCTACTCTTCACAGATCAACTCGATAACAATTCCGCTTTGTATAGAGGTTCTACGAGCTGTGTTGTTACAGAGAAGAGCTGTGAAGAAAAGAGTTGTTACTTTACTGCAATGTAACAACTCTACTATGGCAGCTCTACTTGGTAACAACTCTAGTCCGAACATCTCTATGCTATATTCGTTTAACCTCTCTACTCTCTAACGTGTCTAGTCTAATATTTAAGATTGAAGACGACACAAGAATAGACATATTGTATTGAACAAATGATATAATTCTAAGAGTAGAGATGTTTAAGAGCGGAGTTGATAGGAGTAGAGCCGTAAAGAGAAGAGTTGTTGTACTGCCGCCTCCATTTTTAGGGTCATTTTTATCGACTTAAGTCCTGAGTACCAAATGGGACTTTTTTTTTAAATTTTTTTGGGACTCGCTGATCCGTTAGGGTGTATTACACTATGTATACATAGTGTAAATCATCATCTGAAAATATAGAAACCATTCTTTTTTTCAGGTCATGCAAAATAGGGATGTTGCCATACAAACATCACCGCACTGTTTGCCTCCATCAGTTGAAGAGAAAAAATTAAAAAAAAAAATTAAGATACTCCAAGATCGACTACGTCGAAGAGAGAAGACGATCTCAAACATTCGACAACTGCTCTCCTATCTCCAGACTGAAAGTGAACATTCAGATCAGCTTGAAGAAGCTTTGTTGCAACGACTTTCTGGATTCAAATTGGAGCTTTTTAAAAATGAAATCCGCAATTGTGCTACTTCCTCAACTGCACGAAGGTACTCTGAAGATATAAAAGAATTTGCATCAACGTTCTATTTATATTCGCCTGAAGCGTATGAGTTTGTGCGAACGAAGTTAAACTTGCCTCATGCAGCAACATTACGGAAATGGGTGTAGGAATACTCATGTGAAGCAGGGTTCATAGCTCTGTTCTATTAGATACTAAAGGAAATCAGTCTAAAGACTTCGTAGACTATGGATCAGCTGCGAAAGAATTAAATCTATCGATTAACTCTGATGTTTTGATATTTCAAGTAGTTTCGTACAATAAAAAAAATAAATATCCAATTGCCTATTTTTTCATTCATAGCATATCAGCAGAAATACAAAAAACGCTTATTTTAGCCGCAATAGAAAAACTGTACGATGTTGGTGTTGTTGTATGGTCAATGCCGTGCGATAGCGCTTCAACAAACATCAGTTCTTTACAAAAATTGGGCTGTGATTTTAGAACAGAGGAATTAAAAAATTAGTTCAAACATCATAAAAATGATTCAAATAAATATGCAATCCTAGATGCATGCCATATGCATAAGTTATGCAGAAGAGCTTTTGCAGAGAGTGAACCGTCCTCTCCCAGAGGTCTATTATCATTTAAATATGTTGAAGCATTCTTTAAAATCCAAGAAGCGTGTGTTTCAAAAATCTTTAAAACTGCAATATCGCCCTCATTGAAGACACAGGCAGATGTGTGAGCTGCAATTTCGATCGGCAGTACCCCTCTAGGTAGATTCTTCGGGCTAATTTTCCAGATGAGTTGATTATAACTCTTATTGCTATTCTGCGTGAATTCGCTCACGCATCTTTCAAATAATTCGTTCTTCAAAAGTCTTCGTAAATGTGCTTGATAGCTTTCAAAACATCTTCAGATAGAGACTGGTAACTGTGTACGAATCCAGGTATCTTATTTGTTTTTCTCTGTTTATTGTCGAGCAGTGCTGCGAAAGCTCTCTGCCACTCACATCATGAGTCACTGCTGGAGGGGCATTTAGCGTGTTGTGGGTGTGTATCGGTGGAGCTTTAGTGGTAATAAATTGCCCAAATATCGGTTTGATTTCAAATGGCTTGAATACTAAATATAATGATATTTTGTTATTGCGATTTTGTTTGTGTTTCATTTTTTTGCATATTTTTTATCTTATCCGCTTGGGCACAAACTTAAAACATTTACGGCAGGTTGTTCTAACTTCTAGGTAGCTTATCTGGCGGTTAAAAGCGTTGACTTGCAGACCTCGATACTTGAGCCCTAGTCACTTTCGTACGAGCTGAAGTTGTTCCTTTGGCGAATCTCCACCATGGTCTTACACAGGGTCTTACATACAGGAGCCGTATTCGTACAACATTTCGAGTTCATGATCGACTTCTTTGTTTTTCCACTCTACTGCATTCCATAGTTACAGCCAAAAATATAGGGAATTTCGTACCAAGATTGCGGTAGTTACACTGCTGTCTGCTGTTCAAAAAGAACGCGCGTGAAATATTTTGATTTTGTGTAACATGAAATATCTAATTATAGCCTCTGCATCGTTAAAAATGACTTTTATCTTAGCATTTGCTTTGTTCAAAACTATCGTGGTTTTTAAGCGTGCAGAACGCGTGTGAAATATTTTATGTAACAAGAAATATATAATTATAACCTCTACATCGATGAAAATTTGATTTCGCGTAATGTGTTTTGTGTAAGGCTAACGTTATTTTCAAAAATGCCCCCACTGTATATATTGCAACAAGTGATCCCTATCGAAAGAGACAACAATGAATAAAAACAATTTTTCAATAACGATCGACGCCGATTATTAAAAGATCGCACTTATCCTTTTTATCTCAAAGATAAGATGTGTATATGGGGCATTCCATGCCAAACCGGCCAGTCCGTGACCCTGACCTTTTTTTATTTTGTCGAAATTTTTTCATTTTCAAAAGTAACTACTGAAAGGAGTTTTTAGAAATTTTTTTAGATTTTTATCTCAACCCATTTAAAAATAATGATTTTTTCAAAATTGCGCACGAAATTTTTTTAAACGCTTATAACTTTTTCAGCAACAGAGATACCAAAATAAAATAGAAGGTAATTTTTTTCATGTTGAATTATAGTTTCGTAGAAAAAATACAAAAAAATTATCAAAAGGCAATTTCATGTTTTTTTTTTTTTAGTTTTAATCCAAAAATATTGTTTTTTCAAAACTTGGACCGTTTTGATTTTTTTGAAAAAATTCACCTTTTTTGTAGATATATTTTTACATGTCTCGAAATATTCACAGCTTGTGATATCCATCCCTTCTATTTTTTTCTCATTTTTTACCACTTGTAAACCAATAATTATTAATTGTTAATTCTGAATTACATTTTTTTATTGTTTTTTTTTTCCACTCATAATTCCATTCCTCAAGAAATTATGGATGAAAAAATTAATAAATAAATATTGGAACTGATTTCCATGTTTTCTTTTCAGTTTTCAACCAAACATTTACTTTTACATCTTGGGCCATTTTGATTTTTTTGAAAAAATTCACCATCTTTCACGACACATTTTTACACGTCTCACAAAATCCGCAGGGTATGATATTCATGAATAAGGATTAATAATTGATAATCATTGGGTTACACATGGCAGAGAATTTAAAAAAAAATAGAATTTATAGATATCACGCGTTGCGAATTTTTTGGGACGTGTAAAAATGTGTCGTGAAAGATGGCCCAAGTTATAAAAAAAGTTATAAAAGAAAAATGGCCCAAGTTATAAAAAAAATGTTAGGTTGAAAACTGAAAAAAAAACATAGAAATCAGTTGTAATATTTATTTATTAACTTTTTTCATTCATAATTTCTTGAGGAATGGAATTATGAGTGGAAAAAAAAAACAATAAAAAAATATAATTCAGGATTGACAATTCTTTATTATTGGTTTACACGTGGTAAAAGATGAGAAAAAATAAAAGATATGGATATCACAAGTTGTAAATTTTTCGAGACATGTGAAAATATGTCTAGAAAAATGGTGAATTTTTTCAAAGAAATCAAAACGGTCCACGTTTTGAAAAAAAAAAATATTTTTGGATCAAAACTAAAAAAAAATATATGAAATTGACTTTTGATAATTTCTTTTGTATTTTTTTTATGAAACTACCATTCAAGGCGAAAAAAATTACCTTGTATTTTATTTTGATATCTCTGTCGTTGAAAAAGTTATGAGCATTTAAAAAAATTTCTTGCGAAATTTTGAAAAATTCATTACTTTTAAACGGGTTCAGATAAAAATCTAAAAAAAATTTTAAAAACTCCTTTCAGTAGTTACTTAAAAATAAAAAAATTTCGACAAAATCAAAAATGGTCGGGGTTACGGACCGGCCGGTTTGGCATGGAATGCCCCATATACTTACAGCACTAAATATCCAAGGCTTTGGCAACAATAATAATAAATATTATTAATATTTGATCCTCTGCTTATGCCATTGATCATACACGAAAGAAGAAAGGCGATAGATGGTAGATTATTTTTGGAACTAGACGAATACGAACTCGATACGCCTACGGACGGAATTTCCACTCTACCGGGAATGTGTTACAGAGAAAGGTAACCTTGTTTCGTCTGAGTCAAGCTTCTTACGACTACCACTACGCGGAGTTTGCGTCAAGGTCATGTGTGAACTTGGCACCCCAAAATTTGACTTCAATTTTTTTCTAATTATCAGTCGTGTTTAGTGAGTTATTGTTAGAACAAATCAACCGTTTGCTAGATATGTCTATCGTTGGAAAATGAAATACAAAAATGAGCATTAAGTTTCCCTGATTTTATTTTGAATGCTTGATGAGTTTAATTATAGGTCAATAGATCCGAAATCGTTTGTAGGTGACAAATGTTTCAATTACAACGTTTCTCAGATGCTTGCTTATGTGAAAAAAACCAAAATAAAATTAGGGAAAGTTGTTCCCAATCGGTCATATTACCTGCGAGCGTTACCAATAAAAAATTGATTTTTTTGTGACAATACAAATTTCTAGTATTTTATCATATTTTGTAAAAACTTTTATTTATTCGTATGTACGAAGTCGTACAACTAGTTACAAGATTCTGAGATGAAAAATCAGTCAAATTTCATAAAAATCTACAATTTTATAAAAATTGAATCAATAATTTACAATTTTTTAAATTCGGGTCACGGCATAATCTTCAGAAACTAAAACTAAGTTATTTTTAGTAGAATGCTACAATTAATTATGAATATTTACAATACTACTATTCACGTATGATGAAACTATGGAATTCTAAATGTTATTACGCAGGAAAAAAATATGCATAACTATATTTAAAATTGGAAACTTCGTTGCGAATTAGATATAGTCGGAATAATAAATTTGTTCTTCGAACCCTGTTGAGTTCTTATATGATTATGTTGACGACAATAGCCAAAGAAAACTTAATTATTTTATTATTTGCACGTGTCAAGCGAAATAACAAAAGGCCGAAAAATTGATTATTCCTTCAATGACTGTGTAAATGTGTTAAACATACGTAGTAACTCAGCTATAGATATAGGGAAGAATGGTAACTGTGATAAACAAATATGTCGCTCGTGTTGTTGAATTAATTATTTAAAGATATCAAACAGGTTACTATTTAAGGCTGTATTGTTATCAAAAGTTGTTTTCAAATACAAAGAAGTACATTTTTTCACTGGAAGAAATTAGTTATGAAAAAAGATTCGGATTGTTCGAAGAACTGTTCGATAAAGAATCTTTACTTTAAAGTGTTTGGGTTTTACTTGTTAAGAAAATGTATTCCACCGAGAGAATTAGTCAGCTAATGGACGAATTGGAAGTATATCAACACTCTTCCCACCCCATACGGACCGAAAAGATCGGATCATCTTCAAAGGAAATATCACATCTCCATTGACATCCAGATCATAATTCAGATATCAGTAACACAAACTACAGAAAGTTGAATCCCGTTAACTTTGATGATATTCTATTGAAGGAATCAAGGAATAAAGGGAGGAAGGAATAGGAGAAAAATCGCATTCCGACGAAAAAAATTAGTGCAAATCGTCATCGTTTAGATACGAATACGGAGGCTGTGCTAGGTAATTTGCATTATCCATATTAATTAAATGAATAATAATCAACCTACAGATATATAAATGAACTTGATAAATATCCGAATTGTAATCTATCATTAACTGTAGGAGCTGATATCCGAGATGAGTTTGTATGTCGGTAAATACCAGGTAGTATACTTTCGGATAATATTTACCCATTACGACAAGTATGGAAGTATCGTAAAACTTGCAGCAAAACTTGAAAATGAGGTATTTTCTTGCTGGATCAAGCCCACAAAGTCACTGTGCTACGCAATGCAAAACAAAAGGGAGTTCGACGCTTATGGATTAAAATTTCAAGATACGAAGATGTTTTTGCATGATAAGGAACTACCGACTGTATCGCTAAGAACTGCTTTGATGATGTTTTTGGTATTTCTCAAGTCTTCACCAAAGCCCGTCTTATTTGTTGCCCATAACTCAGAATTCGAATCCAAGCTCCTAATTGGTGCTTTTCAAAAAACTCACACGTGGAATGAGTTTACTGGGGGTTTTTCAGATTCGTTATCGATTTTGAAAAAAAAATTCCCAAATCGAAAGGAATTAGAAACATTCAAGTTACCCATTCTAGCAAAACATTTGTTGGGAAAAGAATATCATTTTACGACACGCCATATGAATTTAATATTCTGGAAGAGATTGTAACGAAATTTATACCAATCACTGAGTTGATTGAGAGCAGTAAATTTTATAACGAAACAAGTGATGAGGAACTTTTGGAATATCTAGCACAAGCAGGACTTTCATATTCCACTTCAAATGAAGTTTTACAGCAGGTAAGCTCTAGGGGACTCAAAGAATTATTATCTGAAAAGGAGAAGAAAAATAAACCACGCGTTACCATTTCGAATCCGATACTACAAAATATTGTACGTTTTTTTGAAATACAGGATCTACGTTACAACAGAGATGATCCAGTTCACAGTCTACAGAATGTACTTATCAATGCAATCGATTTATTGCTGGAAGTACTGGATCCAGTTCACCAGGTTTCTGAATACCAAGTTCCAGTTAACCAGGATCGACGTGACCAGGATCAACGTGACCAGGATCAACGTGACCAGGATCGACGTGACCAGGATCGACGTGACCAGGATCAACGTGACCAGGATCGACGTGACCAGGATCGACGTGACCAGCATCGACGTGACCAGGTTCGACGTGACCAGCATCGACGTGACCGCGAAGAGATAGAGAAACGGAACGATCCATTTTTTTTTTCTGACATGTAACAGATTCACAGTTGTTCTAAGGGATTC
Source organism: Rhimphoctona megacephalus (assembly GCA_963989365.1). Classification (NCBI taxonomy): domain Eukaryota; kingdom Metazoa; phylum Arthropoda; class Insecta; order Hymenoptera; family Ichneumonidae; genus Rhimphoctona; species Rhimphoctona megacephalus. Next base: position 21,191,542 of record OZ022423.1, on the reverse strand, counting down.
CTAACCAAAGTAATCTTAAAATGGAACTTTTTTCGATTGATATAGTCATCACCAACAAACGATTCCGCATCGATTGGACCCCAATTAAACCTTGCTATCATGAAAATAAAAAAAAAGGTGTCTAATTTAAAGGAGTTATGCAATTTTCTTTTTTTAACATCGGACTTATCTAACAAACCTTTTATTTGATCAAACAATCACCTTCCAACGAATGTCAAATGATTGTAGTTGGAAAAAAGTAAAAAAAAGTCGAATTATATTGAGACCCCGATTTAAGGAACAGTGGTGGGTCCGGCTCTGCATCATTGCACTTGCAACAAATCGGGGTTGCGCACGGTTCGTCTTTCCGTCTTGGCGCACCTGACGCAAGTCCCGATTGGACCGAGTGCTTCCCCCACCGAGCGCAGACCGGTCAATATTGGTGCATTGTGGGAAAAATTTGGCGCATTTACAACCCTTCCAGAAACATCTCAACCAATATTACTGTACCCTAAAAAAATGTCTCGTAACAACTCTACCATAAATAATACTACCTCGTAACAACTCTACCAAACGTAAAAACTCTACCTGAAAGAAAAATTAATATTAGATAAAATGACTACCACATAACAACTCTACCAGGAGCATATTCTATCAGAACGGCACATCGACAACTCTATCAGGCAAATCTCTACCTGACCAAACTCTACCAAAGAAATTTCAACCAAGAGAGAGACTCTATCATTCTTCAACTCTCCCAAAATTTTTCTTTACCATAGGCATTCTTTACCAATAAACAATCTCCACCGTAGACATCTCTACCATCCTACTCTCATCCTATCTCTACCGCATCCTACTCTACCGACAAAAATTCTCCCAGGGAATCTCTAACTGCTAGCTTCATGATCTTCATGGACGCCTTTACTACTTATTTTCCTATGCTGCTGTGTCCTTCAATCCTTTTCTCTTAGTCTCCCTGCTCAGCAACTTCACATCGAAGGAAGTGTCATGAGACAAAATATTATTTACGTGTTTACGTGTAATAATATATTCGAATGCTAAAAGTAATAATTAATAATTAATCAAAAACAAATTGTTCAGTGTCGATAATCAACAAGCTCGTCGAGAAATAAAATAAAAATGAATATTTTACCCAAGAAAAGGTTCGTCCATGAGAATTCCATACTTTCTGACATAAATGTTACTCGTTTTTATTAACAAAATGTTCAACAATTTAGATGGCACGTACGTACCAAGGAAAATATCGCTCGTGTACGCCGAGACGAAGCGAAAGCAGCGGAAGAGGAAAAAGCAAAAAAAGCCCGGATCCAAAAAGCTGTAAGTCATTGATTACTCAAAATAGCAAGTTAACAAATTTTAAATAAATCAATTTCACCGAAAATCGGTTATTATTCTAACAAATTACAAAACGAACAGTTTCAACCCTAGGGTACTACTGCCGGGTCATTTTGACCCAAGTTAAAACCATTTTCGAATAAAATGAGACACACTTTTTTTTACTTCGACTGCAATCGAACAAATTTTTTTACTTCATATTATTTGCTTAGTCAGTTGTTCTTTTTTTTTTTTTTAAGAAAATTTTTTGTAAAAAAATATCGGTTTCTTCAGTATAAAAAAGGTATAAAAGGCTGATTTTTTCAGGTTGCAAAATAGGACTAAAAGTTTGACAAAATGTTATAAACTGTCTTGAGGCAGGTCAATGTACTGGTGAAATGAAAATGATGAAATTTATTCTAATTTTTTAGGAAACAGAAGCAAGAATCAATTTTCTTCGAAATAAAGCAAGAAGTAAATATGACGGACGTGCCAGCGAACCGGAGGAATCAAAAAAGACAGAGAAACTTGAGCACGTGAATTTTTTTGCTGATCTCGAGGAAGGAATAATTGATCACAACAAACCGAACGTAGAACACGAAGCGGAGAAGAAAGCGGAGCAGGAAAAGTACGAGAAGCAAATTGGCTATTTGACGTATCTTGGGCAAGACACTAATGAGGCAACAGGAAAAACAAACTGGTATGATGAATTGCCGAGACGTTTGAAGGACGAAGAGCCTGAGATAGAAATTCAAACTGCAAAAAAATGTTACGACGATCCTGTGAAAGATATTCGAAGATATTTGAACCTCATGGGTTCGTCGGCATCGACGTCCCTCAATTCTAAGTCCAAAATTCTCAAGGTCGAAAAAGGTGTGAAAAGAAAACGGGATTCTTCCGAAGAAAAATCGCAATCTCCGAAAAGACAGAAGAAAAGCAAGAAAAAATCGAAGAAGCACAAATCGTCAACACGTCGGATGAGCCCTGAATCGAATTTTCGAAACGAAGAGAAACGACAGGACATTGAAAAATTACGAGCTGCACGACTGTTGAGAGAACAGCGCGAAAAATTGCGGACCGAAACTCTGCTGGCGAAAATCAGAGGCGAAACTTTGCCGGTTCCGGTCAAAAAAGAACCGCCAAAGTCTGTGATCAAACAAAAATACAACTCACAATTTTGCCCGGAAATTGCCAGGCAAAACGTCGAGCGAAGGGCGAGATCATGATTCTTATTTTAAGGACATTTTCGTCGCTTATTATCGAATTTGAATTTGTTCCGAACGAAAATTTTGATTGCAAAAAATTTTGGGTATGAATGTGCGTGTGAAACACCCTTGACCTCTAGGAGAACACTTGGGTCTGAGGGACCAGTGACGAAAGTCGCAAATTCAAGATCCTCGTCACAGTAATGAATAATTTGAAGTTTTCATTTTTCAAAAAAAAAGTGTAAATAGACCCAGTTTTGCAGAAACTATAACGTTCGCAAGTTGGCTGGGTCTCACAGACCGAATGCAACACAGGCAGCAAAAATCTGCGATCGAAAAGTTCAGTCGAAAATTAGAGCAATTTTTAGTTCTTTATCTTCTGAAAATGTTAGAAGTTTGTTCTTATTGTAAATAAATTAAAAAAGGATATGGCTGAAAATTGCCCTGAATAATGAATTTTTTTTATCGCAACATTCGAATTTCCGTATTTTAAGGTACATTTATTTTTATTTCCATTTTATCGGCCTTTCGAGGTCAATCATTGGGGCGCCGCCATCTTGATTTTTTGCGGCCAGCGGTATAAAGATGGCCGCCATGTAGGACGATTTTATACATCACAATAGTCCGAGAAACAAATCTTATATTTTTACAAGTGTAAACAAGTTCTATTCTCTGGAAATTTCACAAATTAAGGTACGTAAAAAAATTATTGCTAATTACTTTCGTACAAACACTCCATGCATCGTGCAATTGTAGGGTTGAAAAAAAATGTCTCGGAGGGCTTGAAACCTCGAACCAGACGCCGCTACACGCGCGATTTCTTTTAAAGAAAAACAATATTTTTCGATTCTTACAAACTTTGTATTTATTTATAATTTCGTATTTAAAATCGACAAATCTTTGTTATCTTCGGGTATTTTTTTGTTTGTAATTTATGTGATTTGTTCGTTATTTATTTGTGCACAAAACGTGGTCGGTCAACCGAAAGATATAACCTCTCAAGGTTCGTCGATTAACTTTTCGCAAATTCAAAAAAAATATGTTTGAATATAATGTTATTAAAAAAAATCAATCAATAGTAAATCAATTTTCTAATACGCGATCTATATAATGATATTTAAATTGATAATACAGTGAAATTTCTAATTCAATGCTTTTGTCGGGATTCTGCCAGTTTATTATTATTATGATTATTGTTATTGTTATTATATAAATCGACATTTATCGAAAGCTAGAAATTAAAAAATAATGACCGTTCGAACATTCGTTAATATTCTGTATTTACATTTAACAAACATTGAATCAATACAATTGTACCTTGATGCTTCCATCGGTATTCTGCCAGTTTAATATTATCATTGTTACTGTCATTAATAATACATATTGGCATTTATTGAAATTTTACAATTATAAAGAAATTGCTTAAAATATGGAAACAAAAATTTTAACCAAAAAAAATTTAATTAAAAGTTTGAATAACTTTTTTTTCAATTTCTTTTTATTCACTAATTGCAATAATGATTAATTTTATTTCTCCGTTATTCGATGCTAAATTGTTTGATTTTTTTTTCCAGTGTTTCTAGCTATGTAATTTTTTGCTCATTAGCCATAGTGGTTTAAAGATTTTCAAAAAAATGAGTGGCCAACAAGAAATTTTGAATTCTTCCTTCTTGAGCTATGAAATAAACGGTTCCCAGTTTATCGTTCAATCATTGGGAAATGCTCAGGACTTGATAGCTCAATTAGGGAGTATAGAAAGCGAAGAGAATGTCGTTAAGCTTGTTGACCGCGCAGCCAAAAAAGTCGAAGACGAATCGATACCGCTGGTTTGCGTCGATGGTCAAATTTACGCCATACATAACGGAGAACTTCAAGCTCTAGACATAAGTCAATTGGAGTACGAAAATGAACCAAGTCCCGTTGAGGATAAAGAATCGTCTATCGAAGTTATTAAATCTATGGAGCAAGAGGAAAGCTCTGGTGAAATCGAGAGATTCGAAACCCTCAGCAATTCTCAATTATGCAATGACGAAGAAGAATTGGTCATTCAATCAGAAGACAATGAACAATTGTATGTTGTTGCCAAAGACAATCTCAATGCTAATGACTTTGTCGAAGTCGTAACTGCTTTCAAATGCAAAATATGCCCTTATACCACTCAGGATAGAGAACAATTGTTCAAACACTTTGAAAATATTCATGCCAATCCTGTCATTAAGGTTTGTCCAAAAATTGATTCCTTAAGGGCGGGGTAACGTTAATTCGTGCAAAAAAGGCACATTTTTGTGAATTTTTTTTGACGACACAGTTAAAATCTATTTATTAAAACCAATGGTACATTAAAGTATAACATTCGAAGAATATTGTATAAAAATTTCATGAAGAAATATTAAAAAATACGGCAATGGCAGCAATTATTCGGAAGCGTCTCGGAAAAAAGTAAAATTGCGGTGCCCCTCGTAACTCGGTGCTGGATTATCTGAAATCAAAAAATCAAAGTTCTTTCGTTAGATAATCGCTTTCCCCAGATAACGCTGGGAGGGTTTTTCAAAATTTCAATTTTTCACTTTTTGGGAACACTGAAGTGAAAAACGCGATTTTTGCGAAAAAGATCGGCTAATTTGTTATTGTAAAATAAAAAATATTAACAAATTTGAAAAAAACTCTCCAGCGTTACCTCGTAAATTATGTATAGAAATAGTGTTCAAAATTTCAAAATGATCGGTGCAGTAGTTTTGAAGTTATGAGGGACACCGACTTTGAAAACGTGAGTTGTGGGAAAAACGCGGCAGGTGTTTTCTGATGCGCTGAGTCATATATGAGGCGCGGTTGCTTAAACCGCTGTATCTTCGTTAGTTTTGCTCCGATTCATCTCAAATTTTCACACAATATTCTTGAAAGGTTCTCCATTCAGAAAATCAAATAAAAAAATGCAAAAAAAAGTTTAAAAACGTTACCCCGCCCTTAATTGAATGATTTATTATTTTTAAAGTCTAAATTTTTCATTCTAAAACTCTTAGTGGAACTTTTATTTTTGTTTTGTCGAAAATGACGACGTTCATTTCGAGAATAACGTTTCATTCGAAGTAAATAATAATGGAATTTCAACATTTTTTTATTGGAAATAATTTGATTCTAAATTCATTCAATTTGTAATTTAGTTTTTATAGATAAAAAAATGAAGGGAATTTTGATTTTGCAGGTGCAAGACGAAAATGAAAACTCGGAAGAAGTAAAACTTGTTTACATGTGTGGTGAATGCTCAAATTGTTTTCCCTCCATGGAGGATTGTCGAGAGCACATGATAAAGGTAATTTTGCTCCATGGAAGTAACAAATGATAAAATTTACTGCCGAACAAAAATTTCAAAAATAGTTCATTTAGAAATTGGAATTTTGTAACATCTTCATTCGTTCATTGGTTTAGTTTTGATATTGAATATTTTCGAATTTCGTAATTCCAGGATCACCAATTGACCGATCGAGCGAGTGGCAAATCCGACAAAAAGCAAATCGAGTATCCAAAAAAATCGAATCAGCCTAGTTTCAAACCCAGTATTCTGGGAGCCAGGCGTCCTAAATCGCCAACGTTGCAGGAAAACGTTGCCTCGAAACATCGCACTGCTCAATCTGCTCAACAAAATAAAAAGGCACTGGATTTGAAAGATCGCGAAGTCAAGTACGTACTTCGGTAAAAAAAATTAATTTAAACAAAAAACCGGTCTGAAATAGATTTTTAAAAGAATTTCAAAAATTCTCCTTACTCTATAGAATTTTTCTTAACAACGATTTGTCACAATTGCTACACTCACTTTCCTTTCATATTTTTTTTACTACATCCAAGAAATCGATCGAATAATTTACAAAAATAATTTTTATCATTGTTTTGTTACAATTGCCATTTGTACTCGGTTTTTCTTGTTATTTTTTTTCTGCATCGCATAAATCATCAGATTTTTTTATTTCAATCCAGTTTTAATTATTATGATAATTATTGTGTTTCAAAAATGAAGGTGCACCTACCGTGGATGTCCATACAAATTTAGCACGGATATAACGATGCAACAACACGCTGTTTGTCACATAGACGTTCCATATTGTTCGAATATTTTCAAATGCAATTTATGCAGAGACGTGAAATTTACAAAATGGCGATCTTGCAGTTTGCATCTTTGGAAAAAGCATCAAATCGGTAAGAATAAAATTTCAGAATTAACAAAAAAAATCCAAACAAATGAAAAATTTGAACGAATGAATTTTTCGTAATTTTTCAGACGTTGATTTGTTTCAATGCAATATTTGCAAAGCCTATAAAAGCGCAACGATGGTAAAGCTTCTTACTCACATGAGGGTTCACAGCGAAAATCGTGAATTTGAATGTCTTGATTGTGGCAAACGTTTCAAACAATCGAGTCAATTGAGAAATCATCGTGTAATGCATCTCGATAGAAAATCAAACGATGTACCACGATGGTATACTTCAAAAACTTGTGATTTGTGTGGAAAAACTTACGCGGATTCTAAGTGCCTGAAAAATCACATTCAAGCTGTTCACTCGAAGCTACGACCTTACGTTTGTAACGTTTGTGGACATTCCAGCGCTCGAAAAGCAATGCTGCAACTCCATTTGCGACAACACACCGGTGACAAACCTTTCAATTGTCAACTTTGTGATTACAAAACTGGTGATCATAATTCTTTGCGTCGTCACATGATGAGACACACTGGTAAGTTCACGATTGTGAACAATTAAAGTCCACAAAGATTTTTTTTTTAATTTCCATGAATAAAAAAAAAACAAATTTGGAAGTAACAAAAAATTGATAAAGTTGAAAATAATGTTCGTATTCAATCACTGACCATATTAATGCTTTGAAAATTCATAAAACAAAATGGAATTCCTGAAAAAAGTATATTCATTTCAAATAATTAATTTGGAGTTGACGAATTATTTATGTGTTCGCAGGTGTTCGACCCTACAAATGCCCTCATTGTCCATACTCAGCGATCCAGAGTAATAGTTATAAAAATCATCTACGAGCGAAACATCCTTTTCTTTCGGGTTTATTTACCTGCGAATTATGTCCGTTCAAGACAGTGAAGAACGAGAGTTATTTGCAGCACGTTGGGGATCATCAAAAAGGATTGATCAAAACGCCTACACCGAAAAAAGGTTTGAACTCATTTTTGATCAAATAAATTTATGTCAATAAAAAATGTTCGAATAAAATGAAAGAAAAAAAGTGAAAATAAAAAGATTGAAATAAATAAAGTATAAATAAAGAAATTAAGAAAATTAATAAAAATATTATAATAGATATTATGACAAATTAATAAAGAAATAATATAAAGATATAAAGATATAAAGATTAATAAAGAAATAATATAAAGATATTATTATAAATTAATAAAGAAATTAATAAATTAATAAGAAATTAAGAAAATGGAATAGAAATGCAAAGTTGAAAAAAATACAGTAAATATTAAAAAATTGAATAAAATTTTTCTCTCAAACTGAAACTTCCGTTATACAGATGGCGAAAATGTGGAAGTTTTTCCCGGCAATATAGCAGCAGCTCAATTGATATACAGTTGTTTGGGAGCATTTTCCAAAGTTGGAAAAACAATAGAAGCGAGTCTTATGTCATCGTCGACTTCGGCTGATGGTACATCGCAGACAATAACGATACAAATCCCATCGAAACATCTCGAAGGTTCATTGCCGATAAGCGAGAATTCGGCAAAAAATAGTTCGTCGATCGAGCAAGAGGACGACGAGACGATGCATTGTTTTCTCAAGTTACCGAGAGAAGAAGAGGAGAATGTTGACACCGGTGGCATAACGATACCTGCGGAACCGGAAGAACACATGTCCACGCGAATTCCAGTTGATTCTTAAATTTTCTTTCAATATTATTTCTTATTAATTTTTTTTATCGAATCGACCTGCATTTCATATCATTGTTTCAACTCTAGACAACTACAATTCATTTCTCCGTACGTAAACCGTACAACGGGGTCGAAAACGACCCTAATCTTCTCTTTAGCATAAAATGATCCTCATATGTGACAATGAGGTTAAATTGTACAGCATTATCTTCGTTTTTCGATAACGAAGAGAATGGTGTATGATAAAGACGTATTTGGTCAAAATTCAGGAATGAAAACTCTATAAAACAAAAAAGTTTCGAAAAAATGCAACAACGAAGTTTTTGACTAAAAACATTGGGGTCGTTTTTGACTCCGTTGTAAAGTTATAACGGACACATAAACTTACAGGCAAATATTTCATTTCGTCCGAATTTCCGTATTTATCGATTGAAAAAAAAATTTGAAAAATTCAGCCATCTTCACAATGTTGCAAATATAATTTTTCAATTCAATTTGTTAATAGCTTAATGGCTTAATTATTATTAATTATTAATAATTGATAATAATAATTTAAATTAAATAATTATTAATTCATTAATTAACAATTAATCAATATATTAATAATTAATTAATATATTAATTAATTAATATAACTGAAATTCAATACTCGTAACTTCGTACAAATGGCTGTTTTTTGTCAATCCATTGAATACGAAAATATTGATTGAATAAGATGTTTGGCTGTGAATTTGCGGGTAGAACGACCTTGATTCTCGATGAGGCAAAAATAAATAAAAAGGGCTTGTTGATTTTGTTAAATAATATCGAATAAGCAATGCGATAAATAACGCCACAATGGCGGATAAACGGGAAGTAAAAAAACTTTGACAATTAACGAAATTCGATTACGAATTATTAGGTGTATAACTTAGTTTTTACCGTTCTTCGATGAATTTATTGCCTCAAAATCTCCTCATTTCTTTTGAGATGGCATCCGTATTTTGCCTGATAGATGGAGAAAGATCATCGAAAACAGTGGGCAATATTTCGAAGATTAATGTTGTTTTGTATATTTTATAATATTAAATAAATTTTATAAAAAAACGGCAAAAATAAGTTATACATCTAATATAATGAAATGTTGAAAAAATCTAGTCAGGCGCGAATGTAAATAGCCATTTTTTCGTTGTTTAAATTTTCGTATCATTTTCTGTTTGTTCGATATAAATTTCGCTTGAAACGCGTCGGCTGTGGTTAAAAAAAATCAACGAAGTTTCGGGGGCAGTGATATACTTTTTACAAATGAACAATGCTCTTCGTGTTCCGAATGTATTTATTCATGATAATTATTAAATAAGTGTACATAAAAACTGTAAAATAATATAGTTTCGTCGTTGTTTCAAATAAAAACGGGGGAAAAAACAGTGAAAGAAAGAAAAAGAAAGAATGCAATGAATTCCATGTTCGAAGGATTACGAGAATCGTAAAAGTGGAATGGAGAAGGAATTATTTTACAGAGTTATTGAGAGGGAAGAGTTTTGAGATCCGAACGAACTTAACTCGCACACGTACACGTACTTTTTTTTCTCGGGTTATACTTTACCTGTTTTTTGAGCTTTCAATGGTTATAACATTGCGGAAGTTTCGAATGTAAATAATTGCAAAAGTTGTCGATGCATCGAATTTTTTTTTTAAATTATTCGATTACGAGTTTCAATCGGGACTTCTATCGAACGTTTCAGAACGTTTTAGTGCAACCGTATCGATTCGCTTGTAGGAAAAGAGAAAGAAAAAAATGCGTGGAAGAAAAATACATTTATTAAATGCGGAAATTCTATTCTTGGCTTTGTGGTTTCGCGAAATTTTAGTAACAGCTTCAAAATATTTACTCATTCAGAAAATAGCAAGCTTTAGACAAGATTTCAACGGATCACACGATAAACAAATTGATACGGTTTTTTGCTTTTGTTGTTCTCTGTTGTCTCATTTTTTCCTTCGTTTTTATGTACAAACCAGTCCGATTATACTCAACTTCCTTTTTCGTAAAAATAGCGAAAGCTCCCTCATCGCTGGAAACACCCTTGTTGGCTTTTTTCTTCTGCGTTTTATCACAAAAACGAAATCAACAGTCTCGAGGAAGTTCACCGTAGTATGCCGTCAGTGCTATTAGTTTCCGGTCTAAAAAGTTTTGCTCGACCTCTACGCTACATCCAGGGCCAGCTAGCATGGCGAGCTGAGAAAAAATCAATCGAATTATTTTCTTTAAATTTTTGCTAAATAACTCATCACTCTTTTTTACGACTCGATATATAATTATTACGAATTTCTGTCACTTTTTTCATGTCCGTAATCAAATTTAGTTTTGTAAACTCTTTTCAAAATTTTGCCAATCATTTTGCCTACTTTTCAATCTCAAATAATCAAAAACTTGCATAATTTTTTAATATTTTGAAAAATTCTTTTATGTTTCAGTGAAAATCGAGAAAAAATTCTTGAATTTATGGAATCTCGAATAAACTGGAATTTTGCTATGCATTCTTTACTTTTTTGAAAATTTCCAGAACTAGTTAATCTGGAAGCAATTTTCCTGAAAATTTATTCGTTTCTGATAAAAATCTGAGGAAATTTCTTGAATTTAATAAATATATTCTCGAATAATCGAACGTTTGTTTATAATTATTGCTTAAGATTCTGCGATATGATTTCTAAACATTTTTATATTGAGTAAAATTATGATTGCCGAATATAATAATTATTTTGGAAACCCCACAACAAAAACGGGTTTATAAGTGAAAATATGAAACTAAAGTTTATTTTTTATACAGGGTGGCCGATATAGGGATGGTGCAGATTCGATAGAGGGCAGGTCGAAAGTACATGTGGCGCCTCTAGCGTTATAAATCGTAAGTTTTTGGGGACGATTTCCCTTGTTTGAAGTATACGCATATTTAGTGATGAAATATATGTATACTTAAATATATATATACTTTAAACATTGGACGTTTCCCCAAAATCTTTCAATTTTGACCACTAGCGACGCGGCAGTCTATTTGCACCTTCCCTATAGTGGTTCAAACAAAAACTACGAATAGGGACATCATTACGAATCGAAAGAACCCCATATAGAGTTATCCGAAAATCAACGGTTTATGGTGTTATTTCATGGGCAGCAAGCAGCAGCAGCAGCAGTTTAGTAACTTACTGTGACTTTTATATATCTATATATAAATATATTATATATATAGATATACAAAAATCACAGTAACATCTAGTAAGTTACTAAATTGCTGGTGCTGCTTGCTGCCCATGAAATAGCACTCTTAGAAGTTATTCGAACTTTTGTGATCTTCGGGACATCAATAAAATCATCACTGTGTAAAAAGTACATCATAAATTGAGATAAAATTTGGCACAGATGTGGCATAGTGATGCAGCTAGTAGATGATGTAGTTTTTATTATGAGTCACTTATGTAATCACAGTAGACTTGATCTATCAAAGTCAATCTATCAATCATCTTTCAAAAATTATCTTTCAAAAATTTTTACATTCGACAAACAAGCTGTACAAATTTCAAAATCTTCCTATGAAAAAAGATACACGATCGAAGAAGTGATGATAATCTTAATATTTTTTGCGTAGAAACAGACTGCATTTCGGTACAAGGAAAGACTTTTGAAAACTTGTTTTCAAAAGTTTCAAAAGAAGTTTCGCTACTGAATAAATTTTTAAAAATTGATTTGTCACGTACTTTTATTTGTCCTTTATGACTGGATCTTTTCTTTTTTGTAGTTTCACCTCATTTTTACGGAACTTCTAAAAACATAATTTTTCACCGTAAGAGTTAAGATTATGATCACATCTTCGGTCGTGCATCTTTTTTCATAGAAAGATTTTGAAAATTATACAGCTTGTTTATCAAAATGAAAAATTAGTAAAAAAATGTAAAATCTACTGTGATTACATAAGTGACTTATAAAAAAAAACTACATCACCTAGTAGCTGCATCACTGTGCTACATCTGTGCCAAATTTTATCTCAATTTATAGCGTACTTTTAGCACAGTGATGATTTTATTGATGAATGGTGGAATAAGTCCCGAAAATCACAAAAGTTCGAATAACTTCTAAACCGTTGATTTTTGGATAACCCTATATGGGGTTCTTTCGATTCGTATTGATGTCCCCTATCCGTAGTTTTTGTTTGGATCACTATAAATGGGCCACCTTGAATTCACTTTCTTTTGCAAGATCAAATTCACTTTTGAGTGCTTGTTATTCAGATCAAGTCACGGTTATTTTTTCCAATTGGACGGATATAAAAAATGATTTATACCTGAATAGTATCGATGTTTCTAGGAAGAAAATACGCAATATGATCGGAGATGCGTTTCGCTATTTTGAACAATCGAGTACCACCGATCGGATGTATGATGTTGCTCAGATCGAAAGTTTCATCCTTGGTGTATCCTGGACCGCCCCAAGGTGGGCTCAGAAAAACAACATCGGCGATTAATTTTTCAGCAAGTTCGAAAAAGTCACCGACGATAAATTCTATTCGATCCTCGACTCCGTACACCCTGGCGTTGTTGCGAGCGAGCTCGATCTTTTTTGGATCGATGTCGATTGCGAAAACTGCAAAAAAGAAATATAATTTCATTGTTTTTCGTAATTACTTCGATAAAAATAACATTAATTCGGTTGATAGAAAAATACCTCTCTCGCAGGTAAAAGCGAATTGAATTGCGTTGCCACCAGCACCGCAAAAACCATCGACAATAGTATCGCATCGACACCTTTCAGCGATGTGCGCTGCTATTTTTTCTGGTGTCACGGAAAACCAACTTTCTGCGAAAAAAAGGAGAAAACAGGAAATTTATAATCACTGAGAATGTAAATAATATTAATTAAAAATGGAGGATTAATTCAATAAAAAAGTAGGCAATAATAACTCATTGATAATCAACTTTTTTTGTTCAAACAGGATTTTCTGGTTATTGTCGAATTGCTACATTGTTATAGAATTTTCCTTAAGATATTTCGATCGCATATCATGTATAATAATTAAATTTTGAAAATGTAGAAAATTTAAACAAATTTCGAATTAATATTGAAAATAAAAAACTACATCGATCGAAATTTTGATAAAAATTTTGAATATTTGTGAATTACCTCGGTCCAATTGGATTCCTTGATCAAATTTACTGAACAAGCGATACCTTTTTACCCAATATTTCATCAATTCCTTATCATTGTCGACCTCAGCTGGCAAACTGACGTTTCTTTTATTTTGCTTTCTACGACGTTTCTTGAGTGTTTTTTTGACACTGTCTTCGTCGGACGTTTTGATCGTCACAATTTCGTTACTGTATTTACCATCGACGTCCATATCAGCTTCATTTTTAGTCTCGTTTACCGGGCTCGTTATGAAATCTGTTCGATTCTCGGTTATCACGATCGACGAATCAAACACCTCATCAGGCTCGAGTGGAATATTGCACGTGTCATTTAAACCAAGTATTTCCGGCTTCGAATCCGACGAGCTTGTGCTTGGCTTACTAAATATCAGCCTCTTGGCATGCAACTTGGTCGTCAAACCTGGATCACAATCCTCGTCGGAACTCGATGTAAATTGTGCTTTTGTATAGGAACCTGTTTCATTCGGCTTTAATTCCGTCTCACTTGGAAGTGTGATTGGACAGTAATTGAGATAATGCTTTACCTGTAATTTATTGAATATTTTCAATGAACATCAAAAATTTTAACCCGTAGTAACCACGCTAACCACACTAGTGCGATTTGGGATTTTGCATTGTCAAACTCCCGCATAAATAATCGAAAATTATTTGATAACCCGCGTTTCTTGGAGTAAAAACCTCCAGGAATTCAATGATTATAGTCGCGAATGCAAAAAATAATATTTATATAGTGGAAATACGTTACAATGAAAACAAAAATTTTCAAAAATACGATTTCGGTGGTGCAAATTCGCACCAGTGTGGTTATTACGGGTTAAGGATCGAAACAAAAACTAGTAAATCCAGTTGACTAAATCTTTCGTAATTTAACTTTTTATGAAGACAAATACAATTTTCAAAGTTAATCTTTTTTTTTGAGTAAATGAAAAAAAAAAATCAAATATGGAATTGAACTTTGAGTTACTTCATACATTTTTTGTAAAACGACTTATTTTTTGTGCATTTAGTAACAATTACTTAACAAATTATTATTTTATTCATTCAATATTTCATTAATTTTTTCACTTGTTTGTTTTTTTTAAATAATTTTTTCCAAAATTGATATTGTTAATTAAGAATTACCTTATCTATTGTGTCAGTTATTTCGACACCGTTGTCATCGAAATACGTGTGCTTATTTGTGGGTTTCGATCTACTGATTTTCATTTTGAGCTGTCGATTTTGCAATCTGATATTACGCTTTCTGTACACGACCTCCCCTTGCAATTTCGTTTGTTTTTGATTCTCGTTGAAAGTATAGCCCATCAAGGAAAAGGCTTTTTTCACAGTTTCGAGACCTTCTTCGGTTTCGTCGCAGTCCGCTTCGTGACTAAAATATTTAAAAAAAAATACATTTATAACAACAGAAATGATGCAAAGTATTAAAAATTATTTTAAAAAAACATGTGGAACTTTTTAAGGTTTCTACAATTTTCAAGAAATCGTTTTTATTCTTTTGGGCGCTCATTGTACTCAGAGAACACACCAAACAATTTCATTCAAAAATTCTACCTGGTGACAGCGTTATAAAGATAAACGCGATTTCCTCGAAAGTCTTCAGTATTCTGTCATAATTTTTTTTTTTAATTTCGTAATCATTTTCTCCATAGTATGCCACGCATATTCTATCATATTTTGTTTAGAACATTTTTTATATAGAAGTCTTTTGCAGAAGTCGCGATTGTGTGCGTCTTGGTACCCACTGCTACCTGGTACCCACCTGCTACACCTAATATCTGTACCACTCAATATTGCCACTTTTTTGTTTATTTTTTCACATTTGAAGGCTTCCCCCTCCTTAATATTACATGGAATACCATTTTTTGATGATAAAAAACTTGAAAAAAAATTTGGTGCAGTCTTTTGCAGAAGTCGCGATTGTAAATATTTACCTAATAAATTGAAGGGTCAAATTTTTCATAAAAAACGAATACCTAAGTTCAAAAAGAGCACAAATTGCATATTTTTTTTTAAATTAAAACCTTTGGCTCGTCCGATATAATATATAAGTCCGGTATAATGGCGATACTATATTACAAGAAACTTTTCGACTTTTACAAATCCAGTCATTTTTGCATGATTTATTATGTCTACCGCGGAGAGGTTTTTTTTATGCGTGCTTTTTTGTTTGCTGTTCGTAAAAAATTAAAAAAATCAACTATTTTTAAAACGTTACGAACATTGATATGCAATAATAAAATTATCAAAAAATTGTTGACAAATCGTATAAAAAAATGATTGTTAAATAAATAATCAGGCGATGTCGTTTTTCGTCTTATGAAATTAATTCGTTGATTTTCCAGAAAACGATTGAATTTTTTCGGCTTTTTTTCTTTTTTTTTAAGTTCCCCATTTCCACCTTTTTCGGAGGAGAATTAGGAAAATATAAATTTCGTATATATATTAAATGTTGTTACAAAAACTTGTACAAAATGCGTCACTTTTTATTTAATTTTTAAGTTAAAAAAAACTCGAAAAATGGGAATATTCTAAAAAGAACCAAACATATTTCACGTAACAACAAAAAAAACTGTCTACTTGTCTGTCAAAGAATATTTCGTCCAAAATGTTAATAAAATTTCAGAATTATTATTATTATTCAAAATCAATGTTTGTCAAGTTTTAAAATGGCTGAAATTTTTTCAGATTTTTGTCTAATTGCAGTTTCGAAATTCCGATCGAATAAAAATTTTGGCTAAGAAACATGTGTAATTCATTTTTAAGAAACATTAATGGAAAAATCTAATTTTTCTTTCGGCCCTGAACTTATAATAAATCAAGTAAATAAAAAATAAGTAAATTAATAAATAAAGAAAATAAATCAATACATTTTTACCTTCGTTTGAGGGTAATGGGTTTATCATCGTTTGGTTTGTCTCCATCGCCACCACTCGAAGATCTACGATTAATATTGCCGTTATTAGAATGTAGATTAGTATCAGTGCTGTTGCTATTATGCGAAGTTGAAAATTCCTCGTATCCATGAATATCCTGAGTTTGTAGGGAATCATTGCAATCGTGATCATTTTCCATAGGCTGTAATTCGTCGGTCTTCATAGTTAAATTTTTCATCAAAGCGCCAACGGACTCAGCGATCATTTTCTTTTTGTTTCCGGTTCCCGAAGAGTGTCGTTTGGAAGTATCGTTTTTTCGGGAATATTTAACTTTCGATTTGTCCAATGTTGAAATAATTTCCAAGTCGTTAACGTTCACCAATTTGTTCATCAAGTTGCCGTGTTCCTTGTAATACCTCAACAAAAATTTATCGTACTCGATCTGATATTGCAATTGAAAATTTTCCTTCCACAAGTGCTGCCAATATTTGTCGTTGTCCTCAGATATCAAATCTTGTTCCTGGTCGGAGCTGCTGCTCGTTACGTTACTTTCGATCGAGCTTGTTATCGAACTTACGAGACTGCATGATTGAGCAGAGTTGGAATCGAAGCTTGAGCTTGTGAGGGTCATTTTAGTGACGTTGGTCATGGAGTCGGAAGTCGCGTTGGTTTTGGCGATGGAACCGTTTAAAGAATCGCAGCGTGAGATCGCGATGAGTCTCTCGTCTTCGCCGCAGTTTGAGGATTGTTGAGCGAAACTTTCTTCGGCGCTGAACGGGCTCAAAGGGTTCCAGCCTTCGCCAACTTCCGGTGATATTTCAGCGTTCAATATTTTCGTACGATGAGCTTCAGCCTCCCCTTCGACGATGCCGCTCGATTGTGTATTTTCAAAAGTGAAATTCGTGCTTCCCAGACTATCTTTGATTCTCGACTCGCTCTCTTTGTCCACGTTTTTACCAAATATCCCTGCGAAACTGGAACGACCGAGCTCACAATTTTTATGCGCTTGATTTGGAAAACAGGTGTTTTGCTCAGGAAATTTTTCGCTGCTACGATCTTTTTCTTCGATGTTACTCCTCTCGGTCTCCGTCGTTTGATAGTCTTGTTGTAAATAACCTGGGTTTATGTAATCGACGTATTTCTCGATCCACGATGCCCAAATTAATTGTTCACCGTGTTTGGACCAAAATTTTTCCCAGGCTAATTCACACGACGTTTTCCTCAATATCGGGTACTCGATTTTTTCGTCTTCTGTAGGCTCGTTCATTGTTTCTTCATCGTTTGTTATTTGCCTTGTGTGTTCTGCCAGATTCTTTCGTGGACTGTGGCTCGATGCTTTCTTCGTTTCGCCCAAGGTAAATGACGGACGTTTTGCTGATTCGTCGGGGCAATTATGATCATTCGTCGTCGATTCACCGCACGGTAATTTGTCGATCGATTTGCACTCTATCGCCTCCGAACTCAAATCACAAGTTTCACGGTAATTCGTGAAATTCCTCGTATTCACCGCCTCCTCCGATAATTTGTCCACCCCTGTGTCCAACGACTTCTCGTACGTTGCCAAAAGCCCGTGAATACTTTTCGCTTCGTGATAGTCATGGTACTCCGATAAATCTGCACCTGAATCCGATTGATGAAGACCCAATTTTTGCGTCAAAGACTGATTCGTCGGACGATTTGCCGAATCACGCACAGAGTCGTGCTCGTCCGTCGAATAATTGTTGTCTGTGTGAGACGCGCTGCAATAACAACTTAATGGCTCTTCCTGCAGGAAAAAAACATTTGTTTTACTGATAAACAATTTTGTGAACATTTTTTGCTCTCTCTTAAGACAGTTCGATCATCGAGAACCATCATGGCGGTGTGAAGCTACCCATTAAATCAGCTGAAAAACATCGTTCTGAAGTTTGTTTTGTTCAAATGCAACAATAAATCTTTTTTATTCATCGATTTATTGTTTCTCTTAATAGAAAAATTATAAAAATTTTGCCTTAGTTTTCAGGGACTCACATATTAGGACCATTTTCAGAACGTTGTTGTCCGATATCTTTTTTTGTAGGAAGAAAAATCTGGAACAATTTTCACTTGTGCTTTTAATGACCCGGTGTATCAACAAATGATTAATATTTATAAATTCTACAAATATATTCACAAATTTTATTTTCAAGTTCCAAACTTTGACTGATTTTTGTGGCTGAGAATTGCTTATGGATTTAAAACGCTACCGATAGGAAATAAAAATTTAGTTGCATTTCAATGTTAGAAATTTTAATGTCTTTAAAAATGTTGGACTATTTACAATTAATATTAACAGTTTGTTTAATGATCGAACTGTCTTATTCTTTTTCTTTTAATTTCTCACATCATGTTTCTCGGCAAATTGAGTCTCTATACATGCTCTTTTGTGAAGATCCAGCATTTCACCGACCAAATCGCTCTCCGCGTCTTCACCCTCGCTCGGATCTTCTTGAGCGACGACGGTGTAAACTTCTGGATTCCTTTTAAAATTTTCATTCGTAATGGAGAATTAATAGGGAAAAAAACCCTTCACAACAAATTTTATGTATTAGCTAAGTAGTAGAAAAATGTAAGATACTGTTTCATTAAAAACTCAATTTTTTCAATGTTCAAAACATGGCATAATACAATAAAATAATAAATATTTGTTTAAAAGATATTGATGTTATGATAAAAAATATTAAATAATTTTGTTTACTCTAAAGAATAAATAAAAATTTTTTGTGCAAATACATAAAAATTACAGTTTAATAAAAATATGACAAAAATCAAAAAATAATTTGAAATATTAAATTTCAACCCCAAAAACATGGTGGCATAAAAAAAATTGATATGAATTTTCCAATATAAAATTGCAGCAACTAATCCGACTTATAAAAAAATCATAAAAGTCGAAATGAATTCGTAACGATTATATAATTACAAAAAACTTGATATTAAATAAAAATTTGATGAAAATTAGAAGCAATTGTAAAACTTCATTTTTAACCCCAAAACAGTGGCTGCATAAACGAAAAAGTAAAGTTTTTAGCGTAAAATAATGTTGACTAATGCCAATTATTAATTTCGAAAGTCATAATCGTTGAAACAGTGACAGAAAATGGTACAATTACGAAAAAAATAGAAATTAAACGAAAATCAATTACGAGAACCTAACATCGTCATATGGGTGTCATGGTTAGGTCATGTTTCACGCAAAAATGATCGATAAATATACGCCTTGTGTAGCAAGCTTCAAAAGACAAGTTTACCCAACAATACATTCATTTTCAAACAATGAAAGTAAAAAAAACATGAATTTTTATGAATTCACGAATAATTGATCTCAGCGATTGGATGATAAAAATGTATTTACCGAATAAAGACTCTGCTGCAGAGACAGTAAATATAGCTGTCGGGCTCTGGAACATCGGACTGTTCGGCGATATAAATTTCGGCGAGTGGTTCCCAAAAGTGTTCTGACATTGTCGACGATTATTAGAAACTTTTAGAAACACGATCGGGAACAGTCACGACAAAACCCTCATGTTATTTTTTTACTTTTGACGAGTATCAAATTATCACGATCACCCCCCTTTCATAAAAACAGTCCGCCATTTATACCTCGGTCATGGAGACTATACGGAAGGAGTCCAGTCTTCGCGTTCTGGCGTGTACGTAAAAATGTCGATAGTTAAGGTTTCTCGTTTCTCGTAAGTGGCGCTGTAGTACCTACATACGATTTCAAGCCAAGCTGCGAATTATGAAAAGAGGATGATGACGCACATTTCATCATTTCAATAAAATCGTTAAATATCTTGATAAATGAATATTTTTTAATCATCGATATAACTTAATTCATCGTTTATATAGAGCAAAGTTGTTTCATTGTATTTCGTTCATTAAATCATTATATAATTAAATAAAATTTAAACTGGATGCAAAAATTTATGGCTATCGGTTGGTGGTAATTTTTCTACTGATGGTATTGCAAAATTTTAACTGGATGCAAAAATTTATGGCTTTCGGGTGGTGGTAATTTTTCTACTGTTGGTATTGCAGATATTTTCGTGCGTTGACAAAATAATAAATATTTTGTTGACGAAAAGAGCATTTTCTTATCGTCTACCAATCTAGAGACCGTTGCTAACCAATTAAATTGACAATCTAGATGAAGTGCTACCCAATTAGAGTTGTGTTCATTTATTAGTTTCTTTAATATATGTGCAAGAATAAACTTTGCGGAAAACCACGTGGAATTTTCTGAAGTGTAAGTAAGAAATCATTTTGTTCGATAGACAATAGAGGTTATAAGTTCCGACTCCGTTTCTTTTTTATCGAAACAAGAAAATTTAGAAAACTACTGTACACAAAATATTAGTGCTACAAAAAATTTGTTCAGATGCATTTCACTTCTTGATTCTCATGGGCTAGAGATTATAACATAAAAAATCGAAGATTTCAACGCAAAAACTTTAAAATAATCGGTCGAGTAGTTTCTGAGATAATTTTGGTTGCAATTTGATAAATGCACTTCCGGGAAAAATTCATATAAAATATAATAAAAACAGATTTCATACTCTGAGAAGATGATTTTCAAAATTTCGGCTTGAAATTTTTCGGTAGAGTTGGGGTCCACGTATAATCATATATTTTTTTGCATGGAATCGAAAGAAGATAATTTTTTTACGTGTTGGTGAAATTTAAACTCTTTTTACCATGTAGCTTTTGAGATATTGGCTTTTAAAAATACATTGCGACCATAGGACAACGCAGACGATAGCATAGGTTAGAATTTTCAGTTTGAGAATACTCAAAAATTTGTCGTGCAACCCACGAAAAAAAACTTATTGCTTTAATTTACGATATGTGAAGCATCTTCTACGAGAAATTGAATTGGATTCACCGTATAATTATTGAGAAATCACGAATGAAATTACACACAGAAGAATTCTTTCGGCTTGACTTGGACTTCTCTCCCTCTCTCTCTCGGAAGTCAGTAGACAATCAATTTGGCGGCTCATTTATGTCCGCCGGTACGAAATGTCAATTTGACGAGTGCCTTTCTTAGCCACCAGCTGCTTCATTTCCAATTTTTTTCTACTCATGGCATGTTTCTAGAGCTGCGAGTGAACGTTTACGTTGGTTCAGTTGTTTTTCTTTAATAAAACTGCCCGAAGGAGCTCGTAATCAATTCATCATCGTGTGGCAAAATTTTCGAGGTTATGTATACATTCTTATCGATCTACAGATCTGTCACTACATGAGTCAGGCCAACATCTTATTAAATTTTAATTATCATTTAGATGATTTATTTGAAATTTTATTTTCAATGAAAATGATTTTTAAAATTGATTTTGTAATTTGATCGTCCATTTACAAATTTGAAAAATAGACTACATTTGGAATCTGCCAGACTTTACCGAACTACCTTAAATTTAGAAAATAATTAAAAAAAAAAAAAACAAAAAACAAAAAATCGAAGTGACGTCGCTGATGGATGCTGAGTTTGCAACTAAAATTTCACGAAACTCAGCTTATTCGTATTTATAGTACGGAGTACGAGATATCGTATAATCTTTAAGGCGGTTTTTTTACGATGTTGGGTTATAACAAGTATATCGAGAAACGGGGAGGATAATCGCAATCACCTGGGGCTATTTTAAAGACACTTTTTCTTTAATTATACCAAAACGTTTTTACCACCACCGGAGTTTCTTACAAAGCCTCAAAAACCTGCCTTTTACTACGATATTATAATTTTACGAAGTAAAACCTGGGGAGACGCGAAATTTTAAGAACGTCAAGGAAACTTTGAACTCGTAATGAATTTTATATCAGTATGTTTTATTTTGTGCTATGGAGAGTCTATTAATCGATTATTCGGCCATGAAAAAAAATAAGATGATAAACAAAACAAGAAAATTAACACTAAAATAGAAAATTAACTATTTTGGGGGATGAACAAGTTAGTTACGCCACTAAAAATCGTAATAAATTAATGTTTATAGTAGAAATTTCCTGAAAGTTATATTTTCGTAAAGAATATTAAAGATTTATAGAGAAGAAAAGTATTGCTGAGTTTCGAGTCACAAGGAGCGAATAGAGTATAGAGCGTGAAGATTTTAAGGGCTGCAAAATGAAGCTGGGGATGAGGAAGGTCATGCAAGCAAGCCCTGGGGGCAGCGAGGCCCGAAAAAATTCAGCTTCGTAATCAGTAATCAAATTTATTAGTTTCTATTGTCTTGAGAGCCTTGGATGCTTCTGGCTGGCTGTAGAAATTCTTTTCCGATTTTATGGCGTGGAAAGACGATATAATAAGGAGATCGAGGGCAAGAGAAAGAGGGAAAAATAAAAGAAGGAGAGAATAAGAGAATGAAACAGAAAGAGAGAGAGAAAAAGAGGTAGGAAGAAAAGTGAGAGAGAAGATGAAATGCGTGAGTATAAGAAAGAAAGAGAAAGAGAAAGAGAGAGAAAAGAGCACCCTTCCAAGACGCCCGAAAGGAACTGCGAGTAACGAGGGAATAAGAATGGTGTACAGGGGATGAGTTTTCTCGGTGCACGTTTCGAGGCTCGCTGCTTGCTTCGCTTCAAGGGTGAAAAAGAGAGACTGAGAGAGAGAGAGAGAGAGAGAGAGAGAGAGAGAGAGAGAGAGAGAGAGAGAAGGATGTAGAGCCAAGATTTACTGGACCCACTAGTGGCCGCTAACTTTCCAAGGGGAAAGGAAGTGCTGGGTTGCCCTGGCTCGCCTTCGTGAAAAACATTAAACCGACATAATATGCCCGGAACAACGACTTCACGCTATCGCACAATTTTTATTTCGCTTCGATGACGAAGAACAACATTTCGATTTTTCAATTCAGAGTTTATAATGACTCAATTAATATTATTGAATCCAGAATTTCTCATGGCGAATGCATCAAGGAAATTACAGTGTTCAATTATATATTTAATTATATTTATAGTTATCAACGTATGAAAAGCAAATAATTTATACACTGAAAACAGGCATAGTGTTGAGAACGGAGGCGTAGTTGGCTCAAATACGCCCTGAGGTTGGATACGGCGAAACCAATGGCGTAGTTGACGCAATCTCCGCGTGTAGTTGAAGGTATTTTGTTGAGCCAATTTCTCGCTCGCAATTTCAGATAAAACTTTAAATATTCAATAGAACCAAAACATTTTTGAAATGAAATTTAATAAATATTTGAAATAGTATTATCGCATTGCTCGGGAAATGGAGAAAAGTATTTCAGTCAATTGTATCAATCATGT
The DNA here is from genome assembly GCA_963989365.1 of Rhimphoctona megacephalus. Lineage (NCBI taxonomy): Eukaryota > Metazoa > Arthropoda > Insecta > Hymenoptera > Ichneumonidae > Rhimphoctona > Rhimphoctona megacephalus. The sequence goes on along the minus strand of OZ022423.1, from coordinate 21,167,812 downwards.
TTGGATTGAATGAATTGCATTGCGTAATTAAAACGTATAGTAATTGTACCGAGCAATTATGATTTTGAAATGAATAAGAAATATTTGAAATTTTATATATATATATATATATATATATATATGGAATATTTTTTATTTAACATTTTTGATTTTATATTTTGCGACTTTCAATAGTAAATACGATTGATCGATTTTTTACTCTCTCGTAAGACCGTCTACCCTGACATAATTAGGTGGCACAAGACCTTTTTATATCAGCGTACTTTAATTGTACGATAAGGCCTTAGCCTTTTTACCTCGTAAAACAAGGGTTCGAGTTTTCTCGACGACCATACTTCGGAGTGATCATTATTTAATGATTCAATGTTGGAGCCTTATAGGCACATGGGCGATGCGACGCTTACGCGAGAGCGCTCCGCCCGTGGCCCTCTAGTGGGTTTCTGCCACACTAGAAATCCAATCAGGGAATAAGGCTCTCCGGTTACAATATATATAATTCACGTTAAACAAAGCTTATTGTTTGCGCAACGAAACTTTAGTAGCTTTAACAAAAGGTTTATTTGTTTGAATAGTAATAAAAGATTTCATCCAAATTACTACTAGGTAATTAGCTTAATCACAAATTATATTCCGTTGATCTATGGTGTCATTGAATTCAATTCTCGCAGAGAAGTTTATTCGATACTATTATTTTATGAAGTCACAGACAAACTGTATACAACTCAACCTCCGTGTGATTATTTCAAATTCAATTGATTCTGTGTTTCAAGTTTTATTTGTTTTCAATGTAACCATTTATTGCAGTTGTATCACTTGAAATAGACTCAGCTAAAATAAATAAAAATTTAGTGGCAAAATCGTGGCGTAGTTGTCTCAACGACATGACTTTCAATGGATCAACCACCGGGTGATTAACGAAACGTAATATGACTATTGGCGTAACGAAATTCGTCCAACCTCATCGCGTAGTTGGCAATACTTCAATTTTTTTTTCAGTGTAGATAAACTAATTTTTGTTCGCATTTGTTAGGTAAAATATTTCAAAAGCAGAAACAATTGAATTTTATGCTTCAAGAAAAATTAAGGCACTATTGAAATTTGAAAAAAATAAAATAAAAAATTAATTTTAGTGTTAGATTCGGGGTAGAAAAAATCTGCTTTTATTTAAGGTAGGAGTCTCGCCAAAGCGTTTTTCTATAGAATTTTTTTATATTTCGAGAACTTATTTAGGACACCATTATGCAATAACGTGCAAAATTTGAATAGGATTCACTATTCCATATTCGAGATATCGGAAATCAAAAATTGTATAGTTTTAGTATAGGCAAAGGTAGAAAATTTCACATTTTACGAAATTACTTCGAAACTTTTCTACAGATTTTTTTTTTTAATTGTCATTTGCACTGGTATATATGCCGAAGTTTTTCGAAAAATTACATCAATTCTGACTACTTAGTTTCGGAGATATAGCGATATGAACTATATGTTACGTGTATTGCATAGGGAAACGCGGGTATTCCGGAAACTCTGAATTTTATATTAAACATTGTTCCCGCAAATTTTGATTTTTTTAGGCTCCCGTATGACTTGACAATTGCCATTCTTAGGTTATTTCGCAGATTATATTCAAATTTTCGAATTTTGACCGGAGAGTTAACTTTTGAACGTGACTGTGGCGAGACTCCTACCTCAAATGCGAATCAAACGTAATGTTATACGGTTATGTATTTTTTTTTCGCACCATCTGCTGTATAGGGTCGATTTGTCCGAGAGTATAAAAATACAAATATAATAAATATAACAAAAATATGTATGGTATGAGAAGAAAAAAAAGTATTAAAATATTGCACCAATAATTTTGTGTACGTTCGACGTCACGGGGGCTTCGGCCACTCGCGTTAAAATCGATTTTGGGTTATAGGTGACAAGAAATCTGTTGACTCAGGAATATAGGGGAGAGTCTGCAATAAAAATAAATATCGACGAACACGTCGATCGTTTTACGTACGTGTATATGTGAGCGCGGTAGAAAGTTGCTTTATGTGGGCGTTTGTGAAGAAAAAAAACTGGTATGAAGAAAAAAGTATAGAGACAAGGCGCCTGCGAAGAAAAAGAAAGAAAAGGCCGAGATGTGTGTGCGCGTGTGTGTGTGTGTATGAGGGTGGATGACATAGGAACGAAGGGGTGAACTGCGAGGGCGTGCAACCTCGTATCGAAGCTCTATATACTATATATTTTCTTACCCATAACGATATATATAAAACTGACATATTTTCGAATAGGGAATATATTTTTGTCTTCCTTCGAGTATATCCGTGCATTCGGACGAGCGATAAACTCGCGGAAATGCGACGTTTCGTCATTCGATTTGCAAACGGCGCATGGGTCAGCGTTAAGACATTTCTTTTTATTAATTCCGAAGAAAGTAAAAAGTGTTTATTCCAATAGAAAAAAGATCACGAAAATGTTTACTAAATTATTCACTTTTTTCTATCGTCACTTCGAAAATGGAATTAGCCATTTGATTAACAACTTCATTAGTCCACCGCGAGAAAATCGTTGCTAAATTGATCGAATTTTACGGCCGCGAGTACCCCTGAATAAAATATATACTTGATTTCAATGAGGCTATAATAAACTAACGAAGTTTCCGGTTCATTCAATCCTCGTTCAATCGAATTTATAGAACCCTGTAGTTTGAATCAACTAAATATTTAGCTCGCCATTTGCGACCGCTGATTCAATCGATTCTTCAACACTTTGCGGACAATGAGATGTTCACGACGATTTATATTTTTGGTGAAACTTCGTTATTCATTTATAACGTTATCTCTTTTACTGCTGCCAATAAGTCCAGGAGAATTTTTGTTCCTCGATCGAAATTGAAAATTTCCCCGATGCTCCCAAGTTTCGACACCCAAAATCCTCTTTCATTAGACTTTGAGGAGAAAACAAAATATTTCGTAAAAAAAAACAATATGCCTGCTTTGGGGGGTTGTAACGTTGGAAGTTGGCTCTTCAAGATGTCGCAAGAGCCATTACAGCCCCACTGGGTTGCGTTATATCATATTTTTTTTTGCTCCAACCCCCAATCTTTGCTGCTCACTCCCTCGTTTTTGGCTACGATCGGTAAAGCATCATCGACACTTTCGTGGAATACCAAAACGATATACAACAGAATGGAATACATAATGTCACTTTTTACATATGTACGAAAAGTCAAAACGTCATATATACACTTATATATACTTATATTTATCTGCATGTATATATACATAGCGCAAAGTCGTAAAGTAACGTGGAAAAGCGCCGCAGTAAAATCGGCAAAGTTTTTCCTCGAGGTTTTCCTCGGAGGGCAAGAGGAAACAGATGAAATACGTACTATCCGAGCGTTCCTATTTTTTTTTCCTTTGCTCCTGCGACGACTCTTCGCGCTGACGATTTTTGCAGCTTCGCATTTATGTGTTATACATGTATATATATTTTTGGCGCTGTGCACAACGAAAAGATAAAGAGTGTTGAACTCTATGCGGTTCTTTCTCTCGGAGTTCGTAAGAGAGAAGAAATGGCACGTATAAGGCTGTATATAGCGTGGGGTGAAGTATGGTATATGCCTCTCGGCCTCTCTCCTTCTTTTTCTTTCATTCTTTCTCCCTATCTCTCTTTCTCTCACCCCGAGTGCCCCGGAAACACTCCCTTACCGAGTACATCCGGGGATCCATTACCGAGTTCCGCTGTCCAACCATCCATAGCACCGAACCAAAGATTTGTGTGTGTATCTCACTTTGTACTACTCTCTTTTAACTTTGCTGAGATAAAAAAAAAGAACGTACTTTATTGTATACTCGAATATTTTTCGATAATAATGAATCTCTATGGATTCAATATCTCTGTAAATGAATCGAGTTACGAGAAATCGAACTGATTTATTTTGAAAAAAAAAAAATAGAAGGTTCTTTTTGGTTTTGACTCTCTACAGATTCGATATTTCTGTAAATAAATCGAGTTAAAATAAATCTACCAGATTTATTTTGAATAAAAAATTAAACTCGTGGAAGATTACTTTTGGCTGAGGCTAAATGGAAATTTGAAAAGTTGTCTAATTAAAAAACTTTATTTCTCGGACTAACGAACGGTCCAAGAGGACATTGACCAATTTAAACAGTATTTCTCTTACCAATGACCGAATCCATTTGCAGAAACGTACGAGAAACCATATACCTGTTCCGTTGGATTCGAATAGAAGTCTAATTAAAATTTTATTTTCTGACAACTGACACGCTAATTTTACACATATTCGAATAATACGTTTTCGTCGCGTTTCTCGGTGTATTTAATCACGAGGGAGCTCGAAGACTATTTCTTTTTTTTTTTTTCGTTTTAATTCTACTTTGTTATATTGAGAAGGGAGAGGATATCATAACGCTCAATATTTTTTGGTAGACAGTCCGGAAAGAACGTGATTGTATTTCTAAGCGTGAAGCTTTTGAAAAGTTGGTTGCACGAGTAGTCGCGAATTCGCAAGGGTACGAGGACTCATTCCGACGAACCCTTGATTTTTCTGCTTCTCATTTAGCGTGACGAAGAAATGAGCGAGGGAGAAAGAGGCCAAAAGAGAATCTACGTTTCATTTGCGTGAAGAATAAAGAAAGACGAAAAGAATCTTGAAACGTCAGTTGTCTCGTTCGTCACTCGAATCCACAGAGTCAAAAATGTTCAACCACTTCGTTTTCCTTGATTCTTTTCCTCTTTTCCTTCCTCCTCCCGTGTAGCCATAATTCGATTTCACGCCCAAGAAAGTGTATTCCTTTCGTTCGGTCGCGACACCGACAGCTGGTGAATATGAAGATATTTTTTCATCCCTCTTCATCCCCCTTTTTCACCCCTTTCTACTTTTGTCGTTCCACCCTTACTATACAAGCAAAAATTCTACGCGAATCACGTTTATTTGTTAAACGTATAGAAACTTCGCTGACACACGCAGATTTTTCTTATCTCACAATTTTACTGAAAAAAAAAATTCAAATTTTTTGTTTTTACTCTTGTAGTTTGTCTTGCCCTGCGGTATTTTCCTCGTTGGAACTTAGGCAAATGCATTAGCACCCCTTTGTTTATCGAATACAAGGGCTCCACCCTCGTATATTTTCTTCAACGATTATAAAAGGGTAGCAAAATAAGGGAGGCAAAGATGGAGCACGAGAAAACTCGTTTGGTAGACAGCGTTATAATAATTGATGGAGGAATTAATTTACTAGTAAATTGTCAACAATTTTCCACTTTATTTTTAGACAAGGTCGTTTTTGTAATTAATCTCTAATCTTTCGTGGAATGTTACGTAAATTTTCGACGAATCCTGGGTGCTTACATTTACTAGTAGAGAACAATATTTTCATTCTTACAAAGCTTTGTATTGTTGAGTTCATCAAGAGAGCCTCTGGAAATTAAATTGTACAGCGATTGATTATCGAAGCTTCAGGGGGGATCAAAATAATATTCCGTTGATTACACTTGCTTGGAGGTTGGTCTAGATATTAATAACCTTCGTTTTTCAGTATTAAAGTGACTTATTGTTAATTCTGTGGCATCGGTACACTTTGGGTTGATTAAATCAAATATAGATTGAGTAAGTTTCACACAATATAATGTCAACATTTTCAATAACTCGGGGGATTAGGAAAAAAAATGTTAGTGCAAACTAATCACCAATATTTTTTAATCAGGAAATTCTAATGGGATATCCCCAAAAAACTTGTAATCATGAACTTCTCAGAGTATTCTGACAACTGTGAAAATACAGTGTTGAAATGCAGCTATAATTAAATGAATTTTTTGCAACAGAAATTTCCCATACGCATTTAATTTTTAACGATCTTGACAAGCACCCAAGTAACTTTTATATCTACAAATTTTTTTCCTCTTCACGTACGATCATCGAGTTTGCTGATACAGTTATAGCGAAAAGATGACCGAGACGTGACAGGGAAATGAGGACAAAATGGAAAGAACAGGTAAAATAATTAAAAAAAAATGTTTAACAAGAAATTAAATTTCGAACAGTAAAAACAGAGAGAGGAGAAAGGACTGCAGAAGCAGAAAATTATTATCGTCATCGGGGGCCAGAGGGAGCAAAACGTGGGGTGTGGTACTTTGCAACCTCTAGCATACCATTGAAAGGGGGTGTTGGAGGGGTTGAAAAGTGGGTGGTAGTCGTTTTTCTCTCTCCCTCTCTCTTTCGAATGAGATGAGAGTGCAAGCCTTCCTGGCATCGGGTGCTCTATAGCGAATTCGCGACTTTCCCAGGAGCGTATAATTAATTTCCCGTGTCACTCTCTCTCTCTCTCTCTCTCTCTCTCTCTCTCTCTTGCATATTCCGTCTCTCTCTCTCTCTTTTCATGCCTTGTACCTCTTCCTCTCTTCTCCTTTTCCCGTTGATCCTTCGACCAAAGCCTCAATCGTTCTCTTTCTATCTTCTCCCTTTCTCTGCCTCTTCCGCCCCTTTTCATTCTCAACCCTTCTCTCTCTCTCTCTCTCTCTCTCTCTCTCTCTCTCTCTTCCTTTCTCTTTCTCTTTCTCTCTTCATCTGACTCTGCCGCGAATCCTTCCAGCCAGAACCCTGGCGACAATATTGCTGGCCATTTCGTTCGACAGTGGCGGGCACCTCCTCGATCGTTCCGCGACCTCCTCCTCCGTGTCTCCTCCTTCCCTGCCATCGAGACCTCACGAGCAACCCCTTTCCCTCTCGGAGAAAGGGGTGACTTTACGAACAAGCAACCAATCCCTCCCCAAACCCTCCAAACCCTGTTTTACTCTCGTCCCCCCCAATCTCGCATACCAAACCATCAATATCAGCTACTGTAATTAAACATAACAGATCAACATTTCAACATAAAACTTCCTACGAGACGTAACATCTATTGGGGCTCAAGATAATTGCGATCCTACGAATATTTACGGTACGTGAAAAAACAACAGTCACTGCATTTCAATATTATTGTTTATTTTTATCTTTTGGTAGATTTTTTATTTAAATCAAATGTTTCAACTTGTAAAGTGTAGATTAAGAGTGATATTTATTTGTCATCAACGAATTTGGATTAAGAAGTTTTGCAAATTTGTAGAAATTGGTGACCGCGTAGTGAACTTTTGTAGATTTCTTTATTTTCAGGTTATCGGGGATGCAATGTAAGACACATATATACACATAGGGCGAAGCGGTTAATTGGATAAATGTCCGATGAACGTGAGCACACGATGGATCACGTCCCGTCCTCTTCTTTTCTCATATACTTTCTCCCTTGATTCTCATATAACCGAAACTCTCTTTGCTTGCGATTCTCCGTGGAATCGTTCACTCTTTTCCCCCTGTTTAACTCATTTTCTCGTTTCTGTTCTTTGAACCACATATGTATGTATATTATGAATTTTTATTGAAAATGTCACCCGGGAAAACAATCGTTATAAAGTTGATTTTATTGACAGCTCGATTGCTCGATATAATCGAGAATAAGAACTATACAAAACGTCACATTTCAACGAGAATTGGTCTCTCTTTATAATCCTTTTTCTTTGTTCTGGCGTAACGTTTATCAACCACCAAAAACAAGATACTTATAGCTAACGTGAAAGCTCGATAACCGGGTTTCGATTAACGTCGAGTGAAGACAGATATTGGTGTTTAATTGATCGTACCAATTATCGTTTTGCCACGAAATTCACGAGTCAAGTTATTTACCGAGCTCCTTCGAAATTCAAGACATTGTCTTGCGATATTTCATTCTTCTCATTGGGATCAATATTGCTTTATCAGATATTTTCAATTGATTATAACATTAATCACATTTGCAGAAAAATATACTTTTAAACTCTAGAAACAAACAAAAAGATTCTTCTAACAAACTTCAGCGTTTACTTCGATCTAAAGAATGCATTATTATCAAAGGATATCGACAATTAAGCAATTTGTCGATTGGAAAACTGTACTCTCGAGCTGCCACTGTTTTTAAGTTAAAGTAATTTGAAAATATTTTCGAATAATGGTCTGATAATACGTGACCTGATCTATTTCCAAACAATTTGCATTTGCCATTTCTCGATTCTGAATCCATGCAGCGTTGTTTGGCTTGTTTGTAATTATGCTGAATTAAGGTTTAGCACTATACTTTGCGAACACATGTACAGGGTAGTCTCGTGTGTCTTAGTAGCAGTGGAAGTCGAGTGGTACCTCTAGCAGTCGGGCTTTCAGACGTAGATTAGGATCCTTAATGCTCGCATGTTAGCGACACTCGAGGCCCTCTAAGAGAAGTATAGTAGCGTTGCCGTCTATCCTATCGTAGGGTTACGGAAAAGGCACTTTGCCCACCGGCAAATAAGGCGTCTAGATTCTAATTGCCCATCATAAATCAACGACAACACCTGCATCATTGCCTCTCTGTTTATCGTCACAGACCTTACATTCGCCATCGCTTTTCTCCTTATACGTCCTTGTATCACCTACGTACGTGCTTGTATTCTACATATGCCTATAATTCATACATATTATGCCTGTGTCCACAGAGTGTCTGAATCGTAAAGAAACAAAATGTAAAAAATTTCGAAGTAAAATGTTGTGAAGTGACAATACGTTACAGTTTATTGATAAATTATGAATTTGCTTTGAAAAATCAAGCTGGTGTAGTTTACGGTAATTTTCTGGTCAAGTAAACAAAATTTCTATTTTTCTATTTAATTCCATGTGGAATTGGTAGAAATTTTATATCTCGTCTTTAACCTGGCCAATAAGATTAAAAAAACAGAATTATGTATGTTTAATTTATAGTGAAATTTTTTACATGGAGTTTTCCAGGTCTATAAGAAAAATTATTTCGAGACAATGACAAAGTTTTAGAGTCCCATAACTCGGGTTATGAAAAAGTGGCGTCTGGTTTGTAGATCTTTTTTTTTTTCTCCGCATCCCAGATGACTCTGGGCTGAGCGATAGGAGGGCGTCAAACGTTGCGAAGAGTTATTTTGCGTTGTGGTTTTCGTGGATATCTGTATAAAAGCAAATAATCGTATACAAACGGTTTTACGAATGAGTCTTCGTCAGTCTCTTATTACAAAGTGAAATAGAGTCGCCTACTCAGGGGATGAAGTGTGCACAGCGAACGATCGCGAAGAAAACTGTGGCGAATGTAAAAAAAGAGAGAGAGAGAGAGGAAAGCTGAGGAGACGATGAATGAGAAAGGTGGATGAAAACATAAAATATATGTATATTTAAGGGATGAAAGAGAAAAGAGAATTTAAGGCATGAAAAAGGCCGCCTTTTGGGCCAATAATACACCGACAACCTTTATTTTATTTAAGCACCCTTTCCCATTCCATTCACTTTTTCATTACGTTCATTTTCAACACTCCCTCTATCTTACTGTTACGCCCTTTACCTTCCAAGAGTTATACATCCGTAAGGCAACAGCCAAAGCTCGAGGAACAACCCTCATACTCCCAGCCCTCATTCTTCAAATGCGTTATTTACTATTCTTATTTTTTCTTCTCCTTCCACTCGCCCTCCACACCGATAAAGCCCTTTTCCTCATTACAATATGCCTTGCCTTGACTCTCAAAGAGAATCGATATAAATTTCTCCTTTTAGTTTACATGTAGAAGGAAAAAAAATAGACGAATGTACATGGCGAATAGGACTTGAAAAAAAGTTTTTTAACTGATAAAATATCAAGTACGTCATAACGAATTCATTTTGAAGATGAATTATTAAAATGCTGAAGGTTTTTGGCATTGGGTCATTCGCTACTTTCTGATTGAACAAATCATCAATCAAAGCTAATTCTAGTTTTAACATAAAGACAAACATGATTTATAAATGGTTGATACTGCGAGGGTCGAAGAGAAAAAAGCTGGTGTACTCATTAGAATGCTTAAAATGGCGATTTTTGACGACCTGTAAGGGTGTGGTCATATTAAAGTAACGATGGTACAGTGGCGTTGATTGTACAGTTATATTCATGGTGGGAGGAGAAAAGGGTAAGGCAAAACCATCTCTGGACCTAGAGTCCAGTACGTTTTTTGCCATTGGTAATGTGCTGACCAGCAATGGGTGTTGAGGAGGGTCTTCGCGATGTTCTTTTGCCTTTAGTCCTTGTCGCCTTTCAAATGTGAACTCGGGAGCTCTTACGAAGCAAACCTTTCGTATAAACGTTCGACCACTTGTGTAAAAACTCCCACGTGTGTTGGATTATAATTGGGCGAGAGGGATTCGAATACCAACATGGAAATCCTCGTCTTATTAACTTTTTATAAGTGGCATTAAGAGACATCCTTTGTTGTCACTTTAAGCTTAAGAAGTAATTCTAAAGTAATTCAAGTCTCAAGTAATTTTTTCTCCATTTTCAATTTTGTTTCGTTAAAGAAACATCAGTTAGTCATCGCTATGCTGCACGAGAGGCGAGAGAAGTATGTGAGTGATAAATATATCTTTGGCGTGTTTTCTCCACATTGAAAACGAGTCCTCGGGCTATCACTTTGTGAGGTTCCGGAAAACCACCAACTACAGATCCTTTTCCGTTGAATGCTTCGTTTGCCACGATATAGAACATATCATTCCTACAGCTTAGAGTATCGTGGTATGGTCCTTTTTTCGTTGAGCTCGAAAATCGAGAAAACCCCCTGGGCAAAGCTTGACCCCTCAGCCCAAAACTTGTGTACTTTACGTGGCAAAGAGTGTGTCTACTAAATTTCGTTCATAATTACTTAACACATTGTACTAATTCACGATTACTGTTATTTTGCATCTAAATTTGTTTACGTGTTCACATTCCTAATATAAGGCAATAAATCATTTCTTTTGGTAAATTGATTCTCGTAATTTTCTTCGTAATGTATACCAGTAATATAAAATTGTTAAAATCCTTCGTTTGCCTTAATTATAATTGTCGTAACGATAGGGGACTTGGAATATGAGCGTATGCCAGAAAATAAACGGAAATGTGAAATCGTTCGAATTTAGCATAATAGAGAAGGAAAATTGATGGAACAAAACGATGGAGGGTTCAGGTATAGAGATTCTGGTACGCATTACAAATGTCACTTTTGAAATCATCGACGTCGTAGCTCGACCAGAACCAAATGTTGCCCCGCTCGCTTCACTTTCGTACATCGCTTCTCGTCTATATGGCGCTCTCCTCGGTAATTAAGTCGAATTACATGTAACAGCTGAACATTAACTCGCAATGCGAACCTTCATTTACTCGGCCGTTTTCCACACCACCTATGTAGAGAACCTTCCAGCTCTTTGTGTATATGAATCTCATCGTCCTTTTGGTGATTTTATCTCATTCATTATCTTTCCAGACGGATTTTCAAAACCAAAATCAAAAACTGAATCTGTGGATTTGAAAAAAATCTGGTCAAAATAGTCAGTTCCTTGAATTTGCAGACTGAAAAAAGTGTAAAAATATTCTCAATGGGCATTCTGGTAAAACTGTATTTAAAAAATGAATAATTGCAAATTTACGAAGCAATAAAATTGATTAATCATTTTTTTTTTGCATGCACAAATACGCAGGAAGAAAATGTATTTTTTTTGTTTCCTCTAAGAATTGGCACGTTAAAAAATGTTCTTTTGTGATTCTTCTGTTTGTTAAAAACGTGGATGAATAAAATTCATTCTAGTTTATGTGTACGCGATTGAGAATACAAGGAGCTTCGATTTCTTCGTTATCTTTGTCTACGGCAGGAAATTATAGCCGAACCAATCCCCCTCACCCCGGAATTTCCTGGTCGAATATACTCTCGTCGTAGAGGTACAATCCACACGTTTCTTATCTACCCCGTGGTGGTGGCGTTAAGCTTCGACGAGAGAGTAACTACCGAAGATATCGACTCTGCATATGTATCAACTCGGGTAGTGTCGGTTTTAGTCTGGTGAAACTGGATAAAGAGAAAGAAAGAAAAGAAAGAAAGAGCGAGAGCGAGAGAGAGGGGGAGCGAGAGAGAGAGAGAGAGAGAGAGAGAGAGAGAGAGAGAATGTGAGAAAGAGACTTGGGACGATCTTTTCTTTCTCGATCTCGTCCATCCCTTAGGAGGCTGAAGCCATCCTTGAAATAAAAAACAGCAAAAGTATAGAGCCGAGAGAAGGAACGTACGGGAGAGGGGAAAAAACAAACGTGAAGTGGTTTCCCACGTAACGGTGTGCCTGGAACAGCTGGTCGAACGTGAATGCGTCGTATTCATTTTTTATTCTTTTTATCATTTCTTTCATTCGTGATATACACATTTGTCAATATATCGCAGCGTTGTGTGTTTTGGGATATGAGATCGAGATATACGGAAGCTGCAAAGTCAGGATGTGTTTCTGTTCTGGATTTTCGAGCAAAGTGTGTTAAAAAAGCGTGAGATATACATGGTGAAATGGGCATAAAGCGTGTACACGAGATCTCTTGCAACGTATGTTTTTTTCTCTTCATTTTTTTTTTTATTCAACGAGAAGCAGGGTTGCAGACTCTTCTTGGGAGAGTACATCAACAAGGTGAGAGTCAAGGCTAGGTCTGAGATAAAAGCTTTTCGTGCTTTCGTTCGCCACAGTCACACGTACGTAGCTTTTTGCCTTAAACGTGTGTAGTTCACGTATTACATAATGCTGAGCTTGCTTTCGGACCTTCGGACTTTGCGTATTTAGCGCACTGCCCATACACACAGATATCTATACGCTAGACACCTACACTTGTAATTCCAGAAGCAACGGTCTTCAAAGAAACACTAGAGAGAAACAGGCTAAATACTCTTTACGCGCGTTTCATACTCGAATAGTTATACTACTCAGGGCATAGTGAGAAAGATGCGAGAGTAGAGAATTCGCTAGTTTGCTCTTCTCAAATCATCTACAACTCCATCCTAACCATTTGACTTTTATTTGTCCAGTTTAGCAGCCATATCTTGTGCTTATGTAACTTTCCTCCTTTCGAATTTATCATCCTTTTACATATTTATTTAGGGTTTGGATTTTTACGAGGAACAAAAAAGGGAAGCAAAAATACGGCTGGTACATCCATCCTCTTGATAATTTATCACGGTGATAATTAGATGGAATGGACAATCCAAAGGCTCTTAAAAAAGGGATTACGGGTCAGAGGTTCTATTTTAAGGGTTAAATCTTTTCGTACATACGTTAAATTTACATTATTATTTAGCTCCTGTATTGTTTGAGATTTTTATACAGTTGGTCAATTTAAAAAAGGGCTATTTGCAAGAAAAGGTTAATTGTTCAGAATTGTATAATGATAATTAGATATCCAGGAAGGCCTGAAGAAATTTCTCACAGAAGCGTGAAATTCTCGTTAACGATCATAATGGCAGTAAATAAATTATCGATGTCCGAGAGTCCATGGAGGGTTGAGGGTTCCTTGCCCGCGTACGAAACGTTTAAGGGTTGCTCCCGAAGGGTAAATCACTCGCTATATCCTCCCAACCCTCTCTCTCTCCTTTAATCGTCTCTGCCTCGCTCGTCCTTTCATCCCTTCACAACACATTCATCTCTCTCCCTTTCTTTCTCTTTCTCACTCTCTTTCTCTGACCATCAACACCACCTTTTTCTGTATACTGGCCAATCTTATGGACCACGTGCTATTGTTGCTCGAGGGTGAAATTCCCGTGATCGGTAAACAAGCGGGAGGCTCGTTAAAGCGACGGTTAAACCGATGATCGTAATTCGGCGTTAAGACTTCTCGTGCATGACCTCAATCCCCTTAGGAAAACTATAGCTTTAAGGTGCTTCCAGAATATGGTGTTTATAACGGTTGCTTATGGCCGATTTCCTTCTATTCCCACGTCCCTTTCAGCTCAATGGGTCAATAAGAATTCGGCTGGTAATTCTGTACATTCAAATTTTTGCTTTTCGACCGATCAATATGATCAATTTGAAATGATCATTCATCAATCCGAGGAGTCTATTGGACAAAAAATATAAACATTGCTGACGTGGGTCAATTTTTCAAATTGGATAAATATTTTTAAATAATAACAATGAAGAAATCAAATAATTAACAATAAAATAATAGAAATATAAATAATGTGTAAGAGGCGGTGGAGAAGAGAAAAAAAAATCGATTAAATGATATATTTTATCAACATTTGTGATATTGTATAAAATTAGTTCTCTCCGAATTCTCTTGTCTCTAAAAAGGTGAAGCGAAGCTAACCTTCTGGCTAAAAGTTCTGCCAGTTTCTCTGAAGCCAACAAAATCTCAGTAAAATTCAGTCAGCATCACCGTGTGTACAGACAACGCGAGACCCAGTATCATTTTAGCTCTGGTTAGATTTGACTCGCGGGGAAGAGTAGCGAGCATTTGCATGTGGCAATCGACGAGGCGGAAAGCGTAGTTGTGCCTTCCGGGAGTTTCGACGTTACGTACGATTTTCCTTCCAACCCTTACCGTATCTCCTCTTTTGCATGCTACAAGAAGTGAAATATTCGACACGTCATTTTTGTGCGTCTCCCGCTCTATAACATTGCAAAATATTCTTTAACTTTCTCCTCTTTTCCCTTCAATCTTTGATTGAATACTTTTATTCAAATTTCGAATATTCGAATTTTGGAAGAAAAGTTTACAAAGAATGCAGTTTGGACGAAATTGAGTGGAAAAGGAGAAATGCAATTTTGACAGTACGAAATATATCGAAGCGTAAACACATATATATCTCATATAAACGTATATATTTGAATAAAAATGATGCGATGTTGTAGAGCCCGCCGTTACCCCTTTAAAAATTTGCAAATACCTACACGAAGCGAAGCGTGAATTTATTACCAGTTTCGGGGTGGTTCTTTTTTTTGTTATTTTTTTTTTGTTTTTTTCACGATTGCGTTGATACTGCCACTGTTGTCGTGACTGCTTTTCTCCACTGGCCTTTTCTCGGGCGAACAGTGTGTTCACTCCTTTTGCGTTGCGGGATCGTAGCACGTTCGCGAAAATGGAAAAACGCGGTGGTGAAGCTTTCGCGAGGTTGGCCGTTTATATATGTATATAAAAGGACACTGTGCCACGAGGATTAGCATAGCTTCCCCCTCATTAAAATACAAACACCATACCGCGCCCTTCGCTTCGAGACAGAAAGAGCCCAGTGAGAAAAAGAGCGAGCGAGAAAGAAGGGCGGAGGCAAAAGAACCAAAAGCTCAAAATCAACGAACTAAACCAACGCTATCCTGGCTCGAACCTTTCGGGCAACCCCCACAAGATCAGACCAGAGTTGCTCGGTGCACCATCAACTCTCGTCCGCGTCCACCGTCAGTTCGGCCGAACAACTTTTAATCTATATTCGTTAAGTCGCCCTAAGTAACTTTGCCGCGGCGTCTGCGTTAATTTTATAATATTCGATGAAATGCTTTCGCCGCCCCTCGTTCACCACCCTGCTACAATTTTTCATACCTATAGATATACACACTTAGATATTGAGCAAGCTGTCCAATCCGTTCTCTAAACGATTCGAAACTTCGTATCACAGATTGAAAAAAATCCATTTTTTCTAACTCCTCATAATCCGAACGGACTTAGTTGTGCGGAAAATGAAAATTTGATTAATCATTGAAGCTAACGTGGGAGTCTAGTTTTCAATATTAATTTTTTTTAATAATCATAATAATACCAGTTCTGGAGTCAATTAATAGAGAAATTATCGAAGAATGTTACTAATGACTTTTCTATTAATTCATTTGAAGTGCCATTAAAGAATTCAGCACACACATCAATTTTTAGAGACTCCCTGGAATATTTTTTGATATAGTGCTAGCAGGTATTCACTTTTAGTATTCATTTTTTAAATAATCGTAAAAATTGTAATTATCTGGATTCAATTAATAGAGAAATTATCGAAGAATATTATTATATCATTAACTCTTCTTTTAATTTATTTGAAGTGCGATTAAAGAATTCAGCACACACATCAATTTTTAGTGACTTTTACTGTCAGATTTTTTTATATAGTGCTAGCAGGGAATTATGCCTCTCGAATCAAGGCTTTTTAATGATTTGGAAAGAGGGTAAGAAATGAACAAAAAGTCGTACTGCATCTCGGGAGTATGCAGAATTTGCAAGGATACCGAATGAGTGCCCTATAGCCATTGGGATCCACCTCCCCTAACATTATTTCTCTTGTTGAGTTCATTGATATGTGTGTGTGTATGTGTATTTTATACATACATATCGTTGCCCTCTTTTAAAGCTTAAAAATTCTACCCCAAAAGAGCCTCTGTATGGCTGACCCAATACCATAATTTCGACAATCGATATTCTCAACGAAAACTACGCCTGCATTATTGATGAAGAATTTTTATCGCGGATTTACATAAATATCGATAAAAATTTAGTGATTATTTATTGAAATTAAATCTCAGTTTAGGTGGAATTGTGCAAATATTTTGGTCAACACGATCTTCCTATTGAAATAAAAGAGTTCAACGTACATCACGAAATTCGAGATAAAAAATAATCAGTAGGTAGAAATTACCGTGGTAATAAATTAAACTATTTTACTTAACCCTCTGTTACAAGCGCAATAAGATCTGTACATTTTTTAATCAACTGTAGGAGCTTTTACCACAACGTGAGTTAAGGGGTCCCGGTGGTCTAGAATTTTCAAAAAATCGATTTTTTTTTAAATATATTTCGACAGTATAGTATTTCGAGAATATACTGTGAAATTTTCGTAAAGATATTCACAATATTCTTGCTTCTACAGCCGGTTTGGTGGTCCGCTCGCTCCGTCACCTAAAACTTTAAACTCATTTATCTCAAAACTACTTTTTTTGGCATGATGTTATAGAAAAAAAAAACTATTCAACCGAATCACCTGAAATTTGAATATGTTATTCACAACATGAATGGCTATCGACGGGACTAGAATCATGTTTTTATTCCAATAATTTCCTATTTTTTAAATTAAATAACTGGTAAAAAAAACCCCGATTTTTAGAACTTCACTTTCAAAAGCGCGCCATTTTGTCAATTTTCATTTTTTTTTTTTTTTTTAGTCCCGTCCATAACTGCACTCATACTGATTGACAATTTTTCTGGTTTTTATTTTTCAGATAAATAATAGATCCAAAATGACTAGCATCGTCCAGGTCCAATTTTTCGAGAGGGTCAACTTCAGCGACATTTCTACTATAATAAATTTTTTTTTTAAATTTCAAAATAATTTTTTTTGTATTCACAATTGATGTTATAATAAGCCTGAAAAGTTGAAGTATCGTTTTTCTTTATTTTTATGATAAAAAAAAATTCCGCAATATACCTACAATTTTCGAGCTCTAGACCATCGGGTTGCCTTCATCTTCGATATTAAACAGAACATAATTCAAATAGAATAAAATGGAAGCAAATAGAAAGATGTATAGAAAATAATTCATCGACAGTAAATAAGCGAGATTCGTAAGTGACGTACCGCGAAGTCAAATGATCGTACTTTGCTCCGATTGGATGAATGTTTTCGATGCGGTTCATTTGGCGATTGGTCGATATATCGATGTATTTATGTCCGAGCAATATTTATATTTTCGTAAAAGCTTTTCTGCATATACGAATGAGATAAAAAGAAAGGAAAAGTAAAGAAATAAAGAGAAAGAGACAAAAACGTAGAGAGTATAAAGACGCGAACGTTGCTCTGTGATACAGAAAGAGAAGATAAAAATACACAAGTCAGAAAAAAAGAAAATACAAGATCAGTTAACATATCTGTACTGAAAGGGAGAGGGAAAGAGAGAGAAAAAGGGCTTTTTTCTTTCGAATTCGTGGAGTAGTGGATTTTCCGAGAGAGAGAGAGAGAGAGAGAGAGAGAGAGAGAGAGAGAGAGAGAGAGAGAGAGAGAGAGAGAGGGAGAGGGAGAGAGGGAGAGGGAGAGAGAGAGAGAGAGAGAGAGAGAGAGAGAGAGAGAGAGAGAGAGGGAGAGAGAGAGAGAGAGAGAGAGAGAGAGAGAAGTCTAAGAGTTTCTCGTTTCGTCTTCTTTCGACTTTCGTTCTCGTTGTCCCTCGCGTTTTTCCTACATCCCCTTTGGAAGACTTAAGAGAGACAGTTTGCAAAAGTACGATAAAGAGACTTTCTCACGTATGTGTATTAAGTATACGCATATAGGTATATTATGGAATAAAGAGAATATAGCTACGTACGGGGGTTTAAGTTAGTGCGGGATAGGGGCCAATCCAATCGAGTTCGATATATTTACAGATCACTAGATACCTCGTGTACGAGTTGGTTGTTTGGTCATGTCGAAATCGAAATTGCTCGATTGCTGAGACGAATTCTTGTATATCTGTATAACATACACGTATACAACATATATTTCCCGCTGGGATCAGCTACTTGGCGAAGACTTTTTCGAGGTTGCGAATACAAACAATGATATATATATATAGATTGACAAAGAACAGTCGTTCAACTAAGCCGAACGCTCCCGATATCTGTAGAGTAAATTTTTTGGGTCGACCAAGTCCAACAATTTCACGACCGAACTAAAACTTTAAATCGTGTACTCCCCAAAAAAGATCACCAACTTTTAATTCCAGTAAAACAAAAATTACATTCATAAATATATATATATAAAAATAAAACATAAAAAATCACGTCCATAAGTCCAAGAAAAAAGAGGTCCAAAAGAAAATGGGACAAAAAATGCCGTATGCAATCTTGTGCGATGTGCTGATGAAAATTGAACCGATTTTATTAATCGATAGTAGCAAGAGAACGAGCAAAGAGGAAGGAAAGTGAAAAAAATCCAATTGTATCGAAAAGGATTACAATCACTTATCGCCGCGGTATATTCGGCTCACGGAGCGTTCTGCTGTGCACCCCTTTTGCTTCGGTATAATGTCAATACGAGAATTCTCATGTTTATTCGATTACACGGGCGTTCTCCCGATGTGGAGTTGCGAGCATAGAGAGTGGAATACCGCGGAGGAGGAATTGGAGAGAAAACGACGGGCGAGATGAGGGAGGGTCGTTGGAGCCCGTTGGTCGTTCGACAGGGAAAGAATAAAATAAAAAAAAAAACGATATAAAGCATGCATACATATACGGAAAGAGAAAGATATATACATATTTAAAAAAAATTGCTTCGGGGGATGAAGCGAGCGAGAGTAAAGGCAAAATAAACGAGGCACGAAAAGGAGAAGCTTCGGCTATTTCACGCCTACATTTATATATATATATATAGATACATATATGTAAATATATATCTATATATATTGATGAAACGATAATCCTCGCTTTCGCACCCTTGGCACCTGTATCCCCTCTGTACCGCTCGCAGCCAGGCACCCATACGATGGTAAAGTGAGAGATAGAAAGAGAAAGATAGACATGGAACACGAGGTGATTCTGTTCATCGATGTTGACCGAAGTTTCAACGATTCATCGCGCACGAGAAAGAGAAACGTGCGGAAAACGATTATGCGAAACGATAGGACTCTATATAGGGATGAGGAGTCACAGAGCTTGCACCATCGAAAATCCACCCTAGTCACGATAAGTCTCGCCTTTTCGTATCGAATGTATTTTCAATACAGAGTAAAGTGAGACAGAAGATATAAGATAACTATATATATATAAAATATATACGATTGAAGGAATGCAGTTAAAACGATATAGGAAAAGTAAGAGACAAAATGACATAATCCGCATTTAATTGGAAAACTTTCGGTGCCTCCGCTTCCCAAACGATATGGGCGCACCCGAGACGATATAACTCACGGAATCGCGTAATCCCGACTAACCAAATCCTCGAAAGAATACATCGCGACTGTGTACGATCCGTATCGTTTCAATCCATTCTCACTGTTTGGATAATAATTATTTGTAATATTGGCATTGGCAAAAAATAAATAAACTCAGACTCGCAAACTTATTCGAGTAGAAATAATTGAAGATGTTTCGTATATCTGTTACCAAATAGCGTACGAGGTCAATCAAAAATCGTAACACTCTTTTTTGTTGCTTTTCGAATTTGCTGATACATTTTTTGAAATCAAATTTATTAAACAGTTTGATTAAACTAATATGTAACAAAATTCGTTGCTCCTTTTATGAACAAAATTGATCATTGGAAATAACGAAGAGTTCTAACAGATTTTGATGAATGGTGTTCGATTTTCTTCTTTATTATTAAATCAAGAATTTTTTCGGGATTTCTTTATTGTCATTTGAAATTTTTATTGCAAGTTTCTTTCTTGTTTGCTCTCTGAGAAATTGGCAACCTTTGAGTGCGTTGGTCGATCAGAGTATCTTTCATGTTCCAATGAAGTTGCCTCTTTTTTGTCTACTGCTGATACGTAGAAAAGTAAAGAGGGGTAGTTTTTGATGCTAGTGTTTGTAGGTAGCTCGTTGGTCAGGGGATGCGATGATACTTCAGGTAAAAATGGGATGGGGTTAAATTTGAAAAGTTTTTAAGTGCCCTTGTCTCGCGCCTCACTTTGCTTCCTTGATTCCTCGAGGTTGGCTTCTGGTTTGACGTAAAAGATGGTAACTTTTGGGGCAAATGGCCGAAAAAAGGATGAGGAAGAGAGAGAGAACGATATTCTTGACGTACGGTACGAGCACAAAACTTTATTGTAGCCGTTGTTTGCCCGTCAGTCATGTAATTTTTAGTCTTACGAAGAAAGGAAAGGTCTTCAGCGTGCTACTATGTATATATTGTTCTACTTCGTCTCGATGATTAACCTTGCGCGACGCTGGAAAATAACGACGAGCGGTGACGCGAAATGATATCTTTCTCAAAAGCCTCCTAACCTCCTTCGTACAACCCGGATCTATATCGTTCGTCCACTTTCTTGTCTCTCCGTATCTCTCTTTATCCATCTTCGCTTTACCCCCTAACCAGCGTCTTCCGTCTCTCCGGGTTTGTATCTTAGTCTTCTCAGGCACACGGTGCATAACATCACAAACCAGAAGTTAACGAGAAACACGAACGAGAAATATATATATATATAGAGAGGTTGATAGGGACGTCAACTATGCTGGCTTGTTCGCGAGGGTGTAAATGCGTAATTTCTCCTCCCTCTCCCTCTTTCCTTCATCCCCTTCTTCCCATATACCAGGGTATAAACCAAGAGACTGGGGTAGTTTAGCTTACTCTCCTATTCTCTCGAGTTATATTATATCCGCTTGGTCTTCTGGTTGTTCTGATTATCAAGTTGACTTTCGGATAATGAAAAGCTATAATATTGAAATAATTATCGAGAAATATGGTTGCTTGTTTTTTAAATTTGTTCTCCATTCAAAAATAAATGTAAATTAATGAATTTCTGCCTCGCAATTGTAGAAACATAATTTTGTCTCTTGCGATTGTCTTCAATTCGTCGATATTTATATGAGCTTGATAAAATGTTATCGAGTTTGAGGGCTTTCCCTGGTGCTATCGTCCGTAAAATCTTTTGGTTCGCGAATAAAGAGGGTGAAAAGTCGAATATGGGGATTCCCCGTTAGCCAGAGAGAGCCCGCGACGTCAACCCCTTTTTCTTAGCTCTTTTAAACGTCTTTCAAGTCCTCAGGCATTCTTGACGTTTCGCGCCTTGCCCGATCTTAAAAAGAGGGTGTTCACCCTCTTAATAATTTTCTTTCTTCGTACTCTTTTCTTTCTTCTCTCCTCAGCCATCACCTTTTCCCGTCGTCTCTTTGTCACCGATAATTAATTCTAACGATTGTCATATTTTAATTGTTTTTCTTCGTTCGTCTCGTTATTGCTTGTGGCAGAGCAGAGGTGGGCAAAGAAAATTGGTTATGTACGTACAAACGAGCCGACTGTTACCGATTGTATTCCGAAAAAATGCCATCACAGTTTTGACCTCAACCTTCGTTTTTTCGTCGTGGCTTAAAATTGCAAATTTATTCATACCGTTTCACACGAAAGTTAATTTTTCTGTTAATTGTGCTGAACAATTGAATAAACTCAGGAAGGAATAAACAGAAAATCATTATTTACATCAAGAAATGAAGATCAAAAAAACAAAATCGTTTTTTTTACTTTGTAACTTTTTAACTATCATCAAAATTATTTTTCCCGTTGTAATTCGAGGCCCAACGAGACGAGAACACTCATTTTCAACAGACGATAGATCCAGTTACCCGACTTCTTTTTTTCGCGCGATGAGAACGAGGGATGTAAAAAAAAAAATGTGAAAGCTTTTTAACCGACGTTGCGGTTGGTTTAAAGAACTTCAGTCGAATAGTAACAACTGTTACGATGCATATAGATATAAATAAAAGGTTTAAGGAGTGCTGAGAAAGGAAACCGGAAGATTCACCGACAGATAATCGCAATTGGTTTTGGGGATTTCTCGCGTAATGCCGAGAGAAGAGAAAAAAAAAAACATTCTCAATATTGCAGATTGCAATGGGACATGCGAACTTCCGAGTCTTCTTTCAGCGACTTTTAGTCTGAGGGAGAGCTTCTTTTTTTGGACCCTTCATTCGTTCTTCTTTTTTTTATTTCAACCTCCTTCTTTCGTACCTCGTTTGTTCCTTCATTTTTTTCGGAAGCTACGAGGACTAGCGAAGAACCTCTTTGGACGCAGTAATGGGCTCTCTTCTCTTCGTTAATCGAACGAAAGCTGCAACTCTTTTTAATTCTTCAACTCTTCAGTCGACTCCCTTGGTTGACCTCAAAGAAAAATAGTTCAAAATCATTTTTTTCTAGTCCTATAAATACCGCAAAATTTCTAGGATTCTAAAACAAACACTTCACACTATTTCTGCCCTTATATTTCAATAAAATATTAAAAACGTCAATTAAAAGGCTGCTCTTTCGCAGAAAGCAGAGACGACGTGAGAATATATTTTCACGTATTGTACTACGTATTGTTTCATGTTTCACATAACACACGAGTTTCACGTTATACTCAAAGGGGCTGTTGCGTCTGTTATTACTGAAATACAGTGGGGTTCGCGTGTACATAAAAAAAAGAAGAAAGAAAATAAAGAAAAGCAGTGTACACATTTTATATACATGTATGTGTACAAATGAGTAGTTGCGGGTGAAGTGTTAGGTATAGCTCATAGGACGTGCAAACTGCAATTATTGTCGCAGCAAGAAAAATAAAAGTACGAGTTGAAAAAAGTCTTTCGACAAATATACGTATATAAATGTATATGTACATACACCTGTTGTGAGTAAGACAGAGAGGATCATTACGTCCGCGAGATGTAGAGAAAAAAAACATGAAACAAGCGTCTTGTTGCATTCGTGCTGTTGGGGAAAGTCGCACGTGAATGTCAGACGGGGTTGATTGTCTCGAGAATCTATAAAACACGGGTAAGCACGGGCGAAAAAAAACCGTTCATATACATCGACGAAACCTTTGTGAATATGAAAATAGGGTTTAGATCACATTATACACCGCAAACTTGGACGTGGGAGGGCGACGTAACCCTCTTTTGCACAACCACCCCTAGATGATCGGTTACACTACTTACATGTATTTTTGCCCCCCCCCCCCCCCCTCTCTCTCCATCTTATTTTTATTCCCTTTTGTGCTATTGTTTTCAACACTTTTCCCACAAATACCAAGAATACGTAGTTATATTTTTACATGCGGAGTATTCTGTGCTGCGTTGACTTGCAAACAAGGCATCAATTTTTTGTACTTGGTCTTTTTTTAGCTCCGAAGTGTTAATTTTCATATTTATTATATTTTTGGGATAATTATTCTAGCAATTATCAATAAAGATGTATAGTCGATTGTTTTCAAAGATTTTTCAATAAATACTTGAAACGTTTTTCAATTTCCACCTTTTTACATGAAAATGTTGTTCTTCTCTTCTGTCATCACAGACACTTATCAATATATCACTAATTCTAATCGGAGCAATTGATGGCTGATGGATTCAGCGTTGAATAACTGATACGTACATATTTCATCGTCTTTATATTGCATTTTCTTTTTTTATCCTCGCATTATTTCCGTCAGTTGCAAAAACACCAGAACTATAGACGTTTCGCGATGACGTAAGAAGTAGTTTTATTCTTGGTGTATATAGGATCACGCGTATTTCCGTGCCATAAGAAACTATTCGTACATAAATAAATATGAATTTTCTAAATTGCAGTATTATTAAAGAACCGTTACGTTCTTTATTCAAATTAAAAAATTTTGAAAACGGTTTTTAAGTCGAATTTTTCGTTACTTTTTTTTTTGGGTTCAGGCTCTTGTTGTATTGCACAAATATCATTATTTTTCATGAATATTCATTTATGCATTTAATTTATGGGCCAAGGAGATACGTCGAAAGTTCGAAACTGAGCGAGGTGCAAAGAAGAGTAGGAGAACAAAGTTTTCCTTCGAGTTTTCCTGAAACAACAGCGAGTCACTTTTCTCTTATATATTCGTTGAGGAATTAAAAATTAAGTGAATTATCGGAAAGGAGGATTGTTCTTCTTTTCAGTAGAATCCAGCCGGGTCAGTAAAGTCTGTAGAAAAATGTACATTTGCACTTCGCTTTACGGTATGAATGGAATGGTAAAATATTTGCATACTGAAGATTCTCCATTGCATTTAACTTAATTAATATTAATCCTCAGAAGACAGATGAAAGAAATTTGTATACATATATAAGAAATCATATAAAAATCTTTTTATCCAATGCTTTGAAAAAAAGTATTAATTAAGGAACAAAATACATTTTTTAACAAAGTTAAAAAATATTGAATTCGTGTAAAAAACCAAGTGATAGTTATAAAAACGTTGTTAAAGTAATCAGCTATATTAGCGAATTACGATTTTGAACACACACACAAAAACAATTGATTAATTTTCGATAATAATTTAAAAAAACCCTTCATAGCTTTGTAAAAAAAGTATTAATTAAGGAACAAAATACGTTTTTTAACAAAGTTAAAAAATATTGAATTCGTGTAAAAAACCAAGTGATAGTTAAAAAAACGTTGTCAAAGTAATCAGCTATATTAACGAATTACGATTTTGAACACACACACAAAAATAATTGATTAATTTTCGATAACAATTTTAAAAAACCCTTCATAGCTTTGTACTTAATACTTTTCATAGCTTTGTAATTAATACTTTTTTTCAAACTTTGAAAAAAAGTATTAATTAAGGAACAAAATACATTTTTTAACAAAGTTGAAAAATATTGAATTCGTGTAAAAAACCAAGTGATAGTTAAAAAAACGTTGTTAAAGTAATCAGCTATATTAACGAATTACGATTTTGCGCACACACACACAAAAACAATTGATTAATTTTCGATAATAATTTTAAAAAACCCTTCATAGCTTTGTCTTTAATTTAACTTTCGAAACTGCAGCTTTAAAAATTACTGCAAGTATATACAACCTTTGACAAATAGGGAATAAAGGGCTTTAGGAAAAAGGTAATGCTCGTCACTACGGGTTCGTTAATGGAAATACTTGACCGATAAATCCGAAACGGAAGGGTCGAAGGGAGGAGAGGATGTTTTATCTGATGGGTGTATAATAACACCGGCGCCAGAAATATTTAATTAAAGTAAAAACCGAAAATTCGTGGCTTCGACCACAGCGAAGCCGCAGGTACGTCGACGAAACGGTCGCGTGTCTCACCCTTTTTCCTTTACGTTTTATTTTTTTTCTTCGGTACCTTTTCATCGCCGATGGTATACATCGTCAGACGGGGTCAGTTCATCAGCGATACAGGGTGAAAATGGGAGTGTAAACTCTGCTGGACTTTTCGTTTCATTCCAGTGTAATAAATCCGTTTAATTAAAGCTCAATCGACTAAGAAACTACCGATGATGCGTTTCACCAACATCAAGATTTACTTATTTCGATTCTATCCTCGCCACATATTTGACGATCATTAATTTTCCAGGGCTTGAGACATTTTCGAGAATTTCGAAGAATTCAAGAAACTCTTGCTCGTTCCATTATTTTCATAACGTTAAGTCATTGATCGTAATTATAATACGATTATTAGTACTGAGGAATATGAAATTTGAGTAGAAAATCCTTTTGGATAAAAGAATGGGATTCATGCATTTTGATGGCTTAATATTCTGCCAAAAATGTTATAAAAGAGAATATCGTTTAGCACTCTTCATTTGATGAGAACTAATGAAACGTTAGGGTACCATAATTCTTCTAAAATTCTTCCTTCCTCATGCATACTTACGTAAACTATGGAAATCTTAAAATAGTTCCTTGGATAGTACCCATTTCTTCACCTCCTTAATTCGATTAGTCTAATTATGGTTAAAACCTTTTGGTTTCCAATTGTCAGCGTCGGAGCGTCAAAATATACGAAAACCGTATATGGGCTATGGGTTGAACGTACTCGGAAGCTCTTCGAGATAAACGTGCATAATACATAGCATTTGAATTAGCTTTCATTAATTATTTAATCGACAAATCCGAAAGATTTCGGATTTGCAGAGTTTAGTAACAGGAGAATGTAGCGGAGAGAATAAAAACGGAAACGTTAAATATACCTACAATGAATTCTTGAAGTTTTGTGGAATATTGAGATATCTCTTTTTCTTGGATAATCGTAAGTTTTTCATTTCCGTTCAATTTAATAAGAGCCTCGAATTTTCTCGTATTTCGTTCGAATAAATAATCGTTGGCGCTTATATATCTATCTACTACGTGAAAAAGAGGATCGAAAAATATCTGTGCGAAATATTCACGAATAGGCGAAGGCACGATTTTACGATCGAATCCGTAAACCAATGTGCGACAGATTAATCTGCATAATAACCGGAATATCACTCAGTTTACATACATATAAAGATATATGCATGTATTATGAATACACAAACACTTAAGCTTATGCAAATTCTTCAGGGTTTACTCCTTCTCTATCTCCTCACGTTATATACGCTTGTCTTTTATTTCGTCGTTATAAAAGTTCTCGAAGAGAAACTTTTCTCCTCGTTCCCACTGGTCTCTTCTTGGCTGTGATGCTGTGCCCTAACGGTTGAGTGATATTTTTCACGAGGATTTTAATACTCGATCGAAGTACTTCTGATACGTATTCGTACATAATAGTTGAAAAGAAAAAAAGCTTTGGAAGTAAAATAATTTATATTGTTTAACGAGCATGAAAATATTCAACAAACTAACAAGAGCTTGTACCAATTTCTCTCTCTCTCTCTCTCTCGCTCACGAGTATTTTAAAAAAAAGAGAGATTCCACCTTATGCGAGGCCTATGAATACTTCATTTTATTCGGGGTGAACAAATTCGCGTCCGGTAATCCTGCAATTTGTATTTATATTCTTGCTCCTCACTTTTTGTCACTTTTATGTAAAATATAACCAAAAACGCCCTCTACATCCGCGATCTTCTTACGTAACGATGAAAAATTCCTCTCCTCGTCACCTTCCTCGTATTCCGTACTTAAAGTTTCTCTACAACCGCGAGATGGCACACGTGTGAGGATGGAAGCGGAGGAAAAAAATTCTTAGGCTCAAATTCCTACCCCTTCGCTGTGCTCAAGAATTTCAAACCCACACTTTCACGCCTTTCTTGATTGATCATCCAGCCACTGTAGTCTCGATACAATTTTTTTTCCTCAACTATTCTCCCCGAGATTTTCGCATGTCGGAGAGATTTTTTTATTCTTCGACCAAGAATCCGTGTGACTTGCGCTTTTTTCGCAGTTTATTTTCGAAACGTCAAATATTATAACTCGAGAAATTTTTCTAATTAATTTTCGTAGGATGAATCATTTTGTTTCGACGATGATTATCCAGGAAAATAATAATTAAGCGATAAACAAACAATTTTTAAATAAATATTACACAAGTTCTCATTACCATCTTATATTTATTTAAAGGTATAAAAAATATAGTTGAACTTTTTATGCTCATTAAGAATATTGTAAAATTGCCATATCTCGCGGAGATTTTGTTTTATTGTGTCATTTTATGAGGGGAATCGAAAGCAATTCGAACAATGCGAATCTCGCGGACCGTTAAAAACGTTTTTTTTTCTGGAGTAGCAATTAATAATGCGTCTCGAGTTTTCTAGTCTAGCCCTTCATTGCCGATCGCCATAACGTAGTCATCTTATTACAACATGCCGAGGATCCGCCTCATCAATTTATCGGAACATTTTGTCCCTCTCGGGCACTCGACCGTTTTCATGTACAGTAGAAAAGGTATGAAAAAAAAAAAAATTGATGGATGATATTTCACATTCGCGGTGTAGAGAAAAGAACGAAAAACTCTTGAAAAGGTCGCGTAATATTATATTTGAAAATTATATACATTCATTCATTTATATATATTTATAGTACACATACATACACGAGAAGGAATCTGAAGGGTGTTCACTTCAAAGTCAATTAATCCGCCTCTTCGTATATAAATTAGTGGAGGAATCTCATTTGGGTGAAGTTATAGAATTTCTCATAATTCCATTACGGTATTATACACAGTACATTATTGTATATATAGTTATCTATATATACATAAAATATTTTGCGGGCTGTGGTTTCGATTTCCGGTTCACTTTTCCAACCCTCTCTATAATTTGTTGGGTAATTGTAATTTGCTATCTTGTGGCAAGGCTTTTCGGTGACGGTGAGCGTGAGAAAGGATTCGGGAAATGTTGGCCTTACCAAAATCTGTTTCTCTCTTTCTCTCTCGTCTTTCGTTGATCGCACGCGAAACAGCAGCAGCATAAATGATGTCAAGACGTTACAAGTGAGTCTTGAGTCAATTCAACGAGCTCGGGGTTTCTGCTTCGTCTAATTGCTATGACAAACAGACAAATAGACGGCGGAAAGGCAACCTTCTCGATCTCTGCTCCTTCGACAAGGTGCAAGAACAACCCCCTCGAGGCTAAACGATCCTCGCGATCTTACTCATCTCGCTCTCCTGTCATACAACCAAAATTTTCTACTCTGTCCTCTACTCCTCGTTGCTCTTTGTCCCTGCAGACTACAATTCCACTTGTTCAAAAACTTGATATGCAAATAAAATTGAATAGAACTTAAACGATCACAATTTTTAAGAATATTCTTTTAATTTGAATAACTACAATATTTGACATTATTTTTCATTTTAATAGAGTCACGAAACTCTAAGCCGTCTCGTCTCGAGTTTTTAATTTTGTATTAAGTAAGCAAATAATAAAAGCAACTAATAATTACGTTTATCATCATCTTAGCAACAACGATGTTGTATTTTTTTTTTTTTTTTATAAATGGATAAATCATTAACTCGTAAACAGCCTGATTCGGTACTATACATGTACGAAATATAGGTAATTCCTTGCCGATGCGTTTCCGGTGATATTTTTTTGCGACCCTCGGCAAATCCGAAACGCTGAGGCTGCGTGTCGCCTGCTGATTCTCATTTCATCGTCCCCCATGCGGCGAGTATAGACGTCGACCAGGGTCGTCGTTGTCTTTCGTTGTCGTCGTTCAACCTTCCCCTTTCTTCCTTCGGTCTACAGCTTTTCCCTCCACCCGCCCCCTACATGCGGGCATCCTATTATGCAATTAGAGAACGAAGAGGAGATCTACTTGCCCGAATGAAATTCTAAGGGATGACTAGCGACGCAACGAGAGAAGCTTTCGGGAAAGAGGTATATCGCTATCGGACATGACAGGACACGGCCGTCCGACACACCCTTTCTTCGTTCGAATCTCATACGACGTTTGGCTAAATCCTAGTCATGGACTAGACTCGCCACGAAATCATCCTCCAACCACTTTAAACATGTCCATCTATATTCTTCGGTCCTCTGGATAATTTTCGACCAGCACATTATTCGCTTATCTCAAAAATAACTGTACCGTTAACCCTTTCCCTCTCCTTCACTCTTTGTACTTAGAAAAGTTCTGTTATTCATAATTTTTAATGAATTTCGTTTCAATTTTTTAGTGGATGTTAATTTTTGGTTCTTTTCTTATTTGTGATATTCAGGAATAACACAAATTGGTCTGTAATCTTGCAATGGAATCGATGAAATGTTCGGACTTGACTTATTGTAATTTTTCATTTAATTTGGTTTCACTTTTTATTTAAGGCCTTACATACGTCCAGAATTTTCAAAAAATCGATTTTTTTTTTTACAGATTATTATTCTCTATAGTTTTAGGCATATTTCTGTGTAAGTCGATTGCACAAATTCTTCATAGATCGAAAGTTATTATAGAAAACGTGACTGCCCAACGAGAGTCTGATGCGCGCAGGTAGATGTCTCGAGCGAAACGCACTTGAAACTTTAAATGCATTTTTCTCAAAACTACTTTTTCTAGCACGGTCTGCATGATAACTCATATAGTATTTAATATTTTTTGATGCTTTTTTTTTAAATATTCGAAATTGTTTTCTCTATAGTCTGTCGAGTCGGATTTTTGATGATGTGATTAAAAAATTTTATAAACATAATTAAAGTGTGACATTTATGACACAAAATGCACACTTTTTTTTAAACTGCCGTAAATTGGCAAAATTTTTCGAATTTCAAAAATCCGGCTCGACAGACTATAACTACAACTTTATTTTACAAGAATATTTTTACGTTTTGCAGATCCATCAGCATTTCAAGAAGAAATGATGCAGACCGTGGAGCAACTTTTTTTTCATAGTGCTTCGGGAAACGTGATTTTTTATGTTGTAATTTTTGAAAAAAAAATGAAATAAATTTTTTTATAAAGTTTAAATACTAATAAACAATGTGTAAAAATTATTTTTATTAATTTCTATTGCTCTCTCTTTTAAAAACAGTTTTTCTTTTAGCGCGTTTTAGGCGCTGCTGGACGTATGTAAGGCCTTAACAAATGGTTTTTCTAGACCTCTGCTTTGTGGGATTCAAAAACCCTTCTTTTAGCCAAAGTCGTACAAAATAATCGCTCAAATGTATAGAAGCTTTGAAACTTACGTTCGTACCCTGTGAGGGTAACTTTTAGACTCTTTGAATGTGAACGCTAGTTTCACAAATATCACATATCCGATTTTGCTTTCGCTCATTCGCTGTCATTGCGAGAAGACGAGACACGTGCGGGTTGATTCTCTGCAATGATATTTTTTACTCACCCCCTTTTGGGGGTTGGTTTGAAAATCGTTTTCAAAAGATTTTCATTGGAACTTAAGTTTTTGCCAGTTCTATCATAAACGAGAAACAAATTGGTATTGATTGATCAATTATGTTAGTTGGAGTGTCGTGTATTCAAAGTTTTGAATGTTTTCGTAAGGGTAGTTCGATATGAGACCGCTGAAATAAGTGCGTTCCAAGATTTGAGCTTTGGATGTTTCCCCTACGGGTTAAAATGGTTTAGACGACGATGCGGGATTTGACCCTGTTTGACCCAGTGTCTGGAACAAGCTGGGCTGCTGGTTCCTTCCTTCAACCCCTCAGCGAACTACTCGTTTCTGCGTTAATTTAATAGAAGGGACGCGCTTGTGCTGCTCCGAAGCATCCTTCTTGATGCTACCACGTATTATGGAAGACGAGGCGCTCCGCAGTCTGCGGAAGAGATACGTGTAAGGCTAACTTACAAGCGGGTATAGAAGGATATAGGGAAGCGGAGGTTGGTTATCAGACGCTTCGTAGTAACCCTACATAGTTCTCCCTCCAAGCCGTTTAAGATCCAAGCCTGGTTTATCTATCGTTTACCAACGAATCTATGCTAATATTAGGTGGAAGATTATTCCTTCCTGGAATATCGGTATTATTGAATATCCCGTTATAATGCCACCCGTGATAAATTTTGATGATCAAAAGCAGACTTTTTCATTCGATCAAATCGTTGATCGATACGAATTGGCAAGATGGCGAATACTTCATAAGACCGTAAGTGTGCATATGTCCCATTTCGTGTCCACAGATGAATTGTATAAAGATATATGTGCACTGTGCCATTTTGGACCATAAGATGGCTATACTCCCGTCGAGAGTAATTTGAATTTCATAGCAGTTTAACGATCTTAATTAGAAAGCCCTCGGTCGTAGGAGAGAAATCCTTTGGGTGGCTGGCCAGGCCAGTGTGGACCCTTGAATCACGAAACTCAGAGAACCTCAGAAGCCACTTCTCCTTACCCTTTCAGACGTATTGGGGGTTGGTTCTGGTCGAGCATGAGCTTATAACCAAGAATACTCTTGGGAAAGAGAAAGCAAGACAGAGAGAGGGAGAACGAGCTTGTGTGAGCGAAAGCGTCGTTCCATAGCTTCTCTTCTTCGGTGTACGAGGAGGAGGGGGTGGAGTTTCTCGAAAGGTAATTGTTTTCGTATTAACACACCGCCTAAAACGACCCTACGGTCGTGTCCAGCGTGTCATTCGATATATATACCCCGATCTTATCGTTAATGGGCAAACTGGACTAATTATGCATTCTATACGTAATTATTGTCAATCGATTTTGATTTATTTTCTGTGCAATTCGGCGGTGTCACTCATAAAGATAATTTAATGGATATTACAAAAAAAAAACAACAAATTTGATACTAAAATACGAAAGATTGAACTGCAAAACAAAATCCACTTGAAGGCTTATGAATTCTTGTTCTTCAGAACGAGTCAAAATACATTTTACGGCGAATATTAAAACAGTCATGTTTTTTTCCTCCCCATTTTGCAGATTCCTTAAAAAATGAAAAAAGCATATCCGCAATATTTGCCTAATCCCGAGCAAGAGTTCAGCTTTTCTCAGTGAAAACAAGCCGTTGGTAATGAATAAACGGAAGTTGCTAGCGAGAGACTGAGAGAAAGAGAGACTGCGGGGGTGAGTTTCGTATACGCTTTAATGCCCGCGTTATAAAGCGAGTCACGCGGTGTGTGTCCGTTCGTTCGGTGGTTATATATATTCGCGAATATATCGTTTTAATATACCCGACGTGCCGGGGATGTTTGCATCGGTCCCAAAGCCCACCCCAGGAAAATCTACCGTCCGGTCGAGTATATGTATATATGGAGGGTTAAGGGGGTGGGTGGTCGAAGGGGTGCTTTCAGTTGGAACGGTTGAGCAGTGGATTTTCTACGGTGGCTCGCCTTCGCGACCAGCGTTAGATGCCACGATCCTTCCCCAACAGCCCTTGTTCTGCTGGACACAGCATTCAACTCCTCTACCCCCACCCTTTCAGCCCTCTCTTCCTCTTTCTACCTTAACTTATCCTCCCTAAAAGAAACATAAATAAGACAAATAGGGCGATCGACAATAGAAAAATATCGAATGTACCGAATGCTCCATAAATCGGAGGGTGAACCAACGGAAAAAAAAGGGCGAGTGGTGCGCCGCACGAGACGTAAGGGAAGAAACTAAAAAAAAGAGGAAGAGAGAGAGAGAGAGAGAGAGTTAAAGTGAGTGGCCAGCGTGGTGTAAGGCAGCCGATCTTTTTATGTCCCAACGCGCTCCCTTTTTCCGCGTGTCTCCGCTTTTTTTTCCATCCTCCTCTTTTTGTCTTCTCCATCAACCATTTTCCCAAACAAAATTTGGCAATACGGACCCTTATATACGCACGTTGAAGAATCAAACATTCTTACATATTTATCCATTCGATAAATAGATTTTTGTAAAATTTTCTTTTGATTCTCCGTAAGGGATGATATTAAAGTATAATAAAAGCTGTTGTTAATTTTACTTGTAATTTTCGTGTACTCGAGTGCTCAAAATTATTGTATTCTGCCCTTACTAACATGCGTGAGAATGTTTCTGGTACGAAAGGGAGGAAAAGACGAAAAGGGGTTGTAAACTCGTAGATGCAAAGGGTATATATGGGTGTATGGGGTACAAGACGACTTGGAGGAAAGAGGAGAAGAGATTTCTAGTATGGGAACTAGCACTCGAGAATTCCCAGGTTTACGTTTACAGCCTTAAGTACAAATTCGACAGAGTTACCGAGGCATAAGAGGGCGGGAAGATTTTGTCTCGCAAGGGTGGTTAGCTGCTTGCAAAACCTCCAGATCCCATACTCCTTCTTATAGTTGTTAAGAAGTCCCTCTGGGCTAATTTTCCTTTCCGTCCTGTCTCGTGCTCACTCTCTACCATTTTCTATCTCTACGGTTCTCTATGTTACCCTATTCTTGTTGGGCTCGATCGTTTTCCCTACGATCTCTCGATTTTCCACCTCACCATTACATTCTCTGTACAAATAAGCTACACATATGTTGTCCTTAGATTTTCTCTTCCAATCTTCGAAATGCTGCCAACCCTTTCCCTATGGAAACTACAAGTTGATACGAAATGTATTGGAGGTCTTTTTTTTCTGAAACTCTGGCTTTCTTCTCAAATATTTATTTGTTATTTTTTCACTACAAACAAATTACTGATTTTCAACGAAAAAAAGAGTGACCACTAATCTGAGTACAATTCTGAAACACCAGAACGATCTTACACATGTAAAAAAAATGTTGCTTCATCTTATAATTTGTTTTTTATTAACGCATCACGATTACATAAGCTCCATAATAAAATGCGACGTAATAAAATATTGGTAAAAAAAGTAATACCGCAAACACCTGCCAACACGATGCATGGCACATCGTTTGGAAATTATCGGACAACTTTTTATGTGCATCCCCCTTTCGTCGTGCTGTAATTTTTTTTTCAGGCTCGATTGCTGGTATTTGTGGCTTTTGCATATTGCGATGTTTCATACAACGGGTTCATATGCAAAATTGACTGTGCGGTTCACTTCTCTCTTCGGAGCATTATTAAGTCTGCCAGGATTATTTATCGACCCCCCACTCTGGTATTCATCACGAGCAGCTGCCAGAAAAGCACAATAAAGTTGAACACCATTGTGTATACATCAACGTGTTGTTAATGTGCTTTCTTTTTTACCCTTTTCGTACCAGTTTGCTATTACTCGACCGATTTGCTATTATTGTTAAAATAATTTTTTTCACTAAATCTGAAATGTAATTCTTGCAGAGGAAACTTTTTTGCTTTCATTTTCTTTTTTTTTTTTTAAATATCTCAGTGTCTTCGTCTCTGCTCCGGGGTTCCTGAACAACCTCCACCCCCGCGCGAAGGTCGCGTTGGCTCCGTTCAGTAGAGTGGGTAAACTTCGAGATAAATGTGACACCTTTTATCGTCCATATAATAAATACCGTCTCTTCATCTATAAAACAAACGACCCTCCGAAATCCCGAGCCAACACCCCTCTCGATTCCAACCCCTCGCCTCTAGGACGCGCGACGCGAATTCCCTCCTCGCTACACCCATAATACACACGGGGAGAACCGGAGAAAATTTCGCGACACTATTCTTACTTCGAACGAAAAGAAAAGCCCTGCATCGTTTTTCCTTTTTGCGTTGCTTTTTTTTTGCCTTACCGGGCGAAAAAGAATTCTCAATAGGGGTTTCAAAAGTTTTTTTCTTTTATTTTTCAGCTTCTTTTCACCCTTGGAGAAACATGCGGTAATACAAAAATTTTTAAAACGATCTGACGTCATTGTCAAATTTTCTATTTCATTGTTTTTCGTGACTTAACATAAACTCTATTTACCAATTTCGTTTTGCATATATATTAATAATAAAATAACAATCAGACGGAAGATTCATAAAGTCTGACGCACTCGAGGGTGAAATTACATTCAGAAATCCTTATTTCCTTCCTCGGGGACGAAACCAGCATCGTAGAATGGCAAAGTTTGAGAAACAGTGCGTTTCTACTATTTCCTCTTAACACTCTAATTATCATTAGTTGAAGCGTACAGTCAGGATGGATATGTCTTATAAGACGTACAATCTTTGTGTATATATACACATGTATATAAACTGCGGAAAATAGGAAAAGCCGCAAATTTCCGTGCCTCTTTCTCTCTCAGGCACCTTAACTCTTCGGAATCCTCTCGAGGAAGGATGCTTGACGATTTTCTTAACACGGTTTTCGCGAGACACACCAGTTTGATATTAAGGGTTGAATGTTGCTCTCGTCGAATGTACGAGGAAAGATATTGCTGCGGAGGCGCCGAACTAATGACCCTCATGGCTTTCCTCCTCGGAATATCCGGCAATTGCTTAAATATAGATTAAATACGAGGACTCGAAGGAAGCGAAATACAGGGTGGAAAAGCACACATGTAACACGCGACTCGTTCCATGGAACTCGCGGGTTAAATGTGGAGAGAGGGAGGGAGGGAGGGAGAAAAGTCATCCCTTGTATATGCTTGACTATTCGTCGACTGTTGGCGTCGGAGTGGTTGACTCTCTAACCGACGAGCTTCACAGAACAACCAACCTACTACGTTACCTCGTACTCCACCCCTTTTCACCCCTCTCGTGTGGTGATGCGACGTCATAAATCCCGCAATAATTCAGCACTGCGCTAGACACCCGCGGATGTTTGAATAATTGGATGTCTATATGTATGTATTATATACATTTGTGTTTGTACGCCCGTTACACTGTACTCTCATATTTGCAATTACCAGGAGCTTCACAATGTTTGAAGCCTGTACCGTATCATCACACAAAGGGATGAATCGTTCGTTGC
Source organism: Rhimphoctona megacephalus (assembly GCA_963989365.1). Lineage (NCBI taxonomy): Eukaryota > Metazoa > Arthropoda > Insecta > Hymenoptera > Ichneumonidae > Rhimphoctona > Rhimphoctona megacephalus. Next base: position 21,131,393 of record OZ022423.1, on the reverse strand, counting down.
AATTCAGTTTTTTTTTAGTCTAACTCTCTTTCGCATTACGTTCGATTACTCAAAGTAGAAATACAAATAAAACAGTAATTCCACCTCCATTATTTTTTTTTTAAGGGAATTTCAAAAATTATATTGCTATTTTTTTACAGGGGTTCTATTTTCTTTAAACTCTATATTCTCTAAAAATATTAGTCCCAAATGATTATATTTGCTTATCAAATGATTATTTTTATTTATTATTGATATATTAATGAATAATTACTGTTGATAATTGCTTCTTATTTGACAATTTGAAAAAAAATGTTCTTCCTGAATGAATTTCCGAGAATTTGGAGAAAGGAAAAACCTTTTTATTTTTATTTATTCGGGAAATGCGAGATCGGAGACCGCGGCAAATGTACTGTATGGAAGAGGAGTCAAACTTTCTAGGAGGGTGTTTCGAGGGTGAGTCGTAAGACGCCTCACGGCTCGTTGGGAGGGCTAAACTCTTCACCGAGCCTGAATCCCACCGGTAAAAGGGGGAGGGAGGTTCGTAAAGCTTTCGATTCAACCCCCAACCTCCTTGTGCCTTCTCTCACTCTAAGTAGATTTCGAGTGGGAGATTTATACGGGCTGACGATACAGCCCAGCAGCCGCCAGCACGCGTCACGACGTTAATCGAGGGTTCGTGCAATCGAGATGCTTTCGATAAATATATATATATATATGTATATATATCCGGGCATTATTAGCCAACACTTTGCGATAATCCTTCTTAGCAAATAACTTTTTAAACTTTTCGTTTTAACTCCGAATGTCAGGAAACAAAGATCGGTCAATTTTTTTTAAATCATTATAATTTTTATTTTTCCAGCGAATCGAACTGTCATTATTTAATGAATTCTTTGTTCTTCAGATATTTTTGAAAATAAATACCCAGTTGGTGGATTTAGAACCATTCAGACGAGGGACAACAAAAATTAGTAGAATTAGAATTTTCCGACGCGACGGAACAGTGGCGCCTGGGGAAATGGTAGTAGGGAAATATTAAACAGCCTTGTTTTCCCGTAAATCAGTTAGAAATACCTAAGATCTCTATATATAAATTTATAGATGGTAGGGAAGAGAGAAAGCTTATGCTTTGAGAGTTGAGACTCTGAGGGAGAATCCTCTCACTCCAGCATCTCCTCCCATTCCCTAATCATCCCCTCTCCCCTTTTTCCACGGGTTTCATTTTCTTCATGATCTCTTTCTTTCTTTTCCACCACTGCACTCGCAATTTATTCTCAGGATGGTGAATTTGTGTGGCATCTCCAAATGTTCTGTCTCACCATAAAATTTACTCTGTCCTTTTTCGTCCGGAGTTGCAAAATGAAAATCTAATCCACAACGGTTCAAGACTGTCGATTAAAAATGCCGCCATTATTGATTCAGCATTAACGATTTTTTTTTTTTTTTCATTTTTCTTCTTTATAATCGTTGTTTTGTTTAATACAAGAAATTTATGGATTGAGAGCTAATTTATTTTCGTTGAAATCTAAGGATTTGACCTGGCCACGCGTCATCAAATTTTCAACCCTTAACTCCATGTCGTTAAAGTATTCACGGAGGAGTGGCTCGGCGACTTACTTAACTGAGACGAAACTATGTTCGATTGTTCTTCCTCCTTGCCGAATCTCAGTGGCAACGACAATTGCTCTAATTCTCTGCCAAAGAGACCACGACTTTCTGAGCTACATTTAAATGCCTGACTAATGTCTCGAGCTTGCCTATACCTTTTGCTTCCACGATATATTTACGACGTCAGAAAGCGAGTGAGAGCAAGAGAGAGAGAGAGAGAGAGAGAGAGAGAAGAAGGACTTTGGAGAGTTCGTCCTTTCTCGTTCGTCGTGGTTTCCTCGTTGGGTCTTTATTATCGTACAATCTCGTTACTTCTTCTCTTAATAACGATTCTCTTTTATACGATGAAATATATTAGACATGCATACGGGCAAGATGGACCATATTTGAATCCCATAGAAGCAAAAAACAAATATGATGTCAACAGCCTGTCCTAATTCATTGAAACGAAAAGATTTTGACATTATAAAGACCCCACGACTCAAAAAATTCATAAATAAAAATATGCAAAAAAATGTTTTTTTCACGCATCATAATTTAGTTTAGTATTTTGAACTCTCCAATACCTACAGAATGATTGACTGAAAAAGCATTCAAAAATTGATCAAAAGTAGTTTCTTTAGGTAAGGTGAACTATTTCAGGAAAAAAATAGTTTTGAGGACGCAGAAAGCTTACGTTATAATGTACAGATCCACCAAGAGGACTTGAGGCGTTGACGAAACGACTATCAATCTCTTTTTAACAGCTTCGTAACATCTCTCGATTTTTTGGGATGAGGGGTGAAAAGAGAGGAGGAAAGGGGGTGGATTAGACGAGAACACGAAGACGAAGCGAATACCGAGGGATTTGTACGCTCTCGTGGATGGCGCGAAAAACGTTTCTTTCCTCCGATGATCCTCGCGCCAGGATGTACGAGGAAAACCACCACGAATCGTTAATTTGTCATTCGTTACCCTTCAGACCATCTATAAAGCCCGTATATAGTATCCGTTTTTTCTTTCCCCTTCAATCGTCACTTTGCTCTCTCACAGTTTTCGCTAATCTTCTCTTCTCTGCTTACAGCGTCGTTTTTTTCTTCTACTTGTCCTTCGTGATGATAGTCATTTTATTTCTAGTCTTTTTCCGAATTTTTTTTCAAAGGCTGGCTCGAAAGCTCGTAACATATTTTTTAAATAAATAAAAGTATTTTTATCTCCAAATGCCTGTTATAAAAAGATTTGAATTTATTTGTTGATTAAAAACATAAAAAATCGATCGAAAGAGTTAAGGATTATTAATTCAAATCTTCCTGTCGATGACAATAGCAATTTTCCGTTCAAATAAGTGCAGTAGTACCGTCAGTTTTATAAACAAAAACAGATTCATGTTTTTGATAATCTTTTCTTCATTTTTGGTCATGCTCATTTTTACGACGGACGTTTTTGACGTGCGTATTTTTTTCTCCTTATATTTCTTCTATTTCCTCATACCCTTTCGATAATTTTTTTGTTTCCTCCTCTTTTGTTGTAGTCGGTGGGTATATACTTAACCGCAGTATCTCTTGCAAATTCAACGTATATAACGCGATGCTAGACATTCACGGATTCTCGAGTTTCGCCATTGTTCGAAAAGAATTTTTCTCTTTTCGCACAAATAATTGGTGAGAGCCGAGCATTCGGGGGCGAGTCTCGTATTAATAACGTGCTTGGACGACTGACGGTATTTTATACTTGCGTACTATCGCAACCAGAGTTCTCACAATGTTCGAGTTTTTGCAAGCCTATTTCATATCTTTTTTTCTTCCGTCTTCTCATACATCCGACTGTTTTTCAAAATGATTTTTTTTATTTCTTATTATTCCACCGGATGCCCAAAGGGATAGGACAGATTATTAGACATTGTGTCATGTCATGTCCAACAATGAAATGGCGAAACTCGAGCGGTCCGAATGGACAAAGCTTGTCTTTCATTTTTTCTTCATCCCTTCCGATCCAGGATCTTCCACTCTTTTTTTAAACTCGATAAATACGATACCGCGTCCCTGGACGATTGTTTGGTTGCTCGTTCGCTGGTTCGCATCTTTGTATTTTTTAAGGGAAAAGAAACGGAAGGGACGGCTTGAGGAGTCTGAAGGGGTTTTTTTTTCACGAATGTGGAAGTTACGGAAGGCTGGTACGGAAGGGTTGATACAATAGTCAGGTAAAAATCTTCAATTCACCCGACCACACAATTCCATAATTCTTTTTATTCCATTATTTTCTTTTATATTGGCTAATTCGAACAATTTTGAATATGAGTAGAAAATATTTTTTGCATTCTCGTAGTTCTGCGAGAAACTACATCGATAATTCACATAATGATGCGAACCAGTGAAGAAAAAGGGGTGAGTGAAAAAGAGATGAAGGAAAAGACCGCGTCATGCTAGATTTATCGGAATTTCATTGTCTGGGTCCATATTTCTATATATGTGCATATCAGAGTGAAAATTTTTGGTCACAGGACGATGTGGTAATGGGTGGATGAATTTCCCTTTTAGAGACCCGTAAGGGGAGGTTTGTTCGACAATGAAAATTGAAATATTATACCAACGCGCATTATATTCGTTCGCGGCTCTCTCACCCGCTGCTGTTTTTGTGTGAAGTAGGAAAATAATAAACGTTATAACATGCGAAAGAGAGAAAGAAAGAAAGAAAGAACGAACGAAAGAAAGGAACAGTAAACGCACGAATGTCGTGAAAATACCCGAACATTTGTGGTTCTCTTCTCTATCCAAGCCGTACACCCCGTTCGTTTCTCTTCTCTACTGTACATCGTATATACTGGGTTTCGACTTTCAAGGGTTGCGACGGTCGAGGCTTTTCCTTTCTCTCTTTTCTCTTGGTCTCTCTTGCTTTCTCTTGAGGGTCTCGAGGGTAGCTGCTACGAGGGTGACTCCAGCTGGAATAGGTGGTAGAGGAAAAGGGGTGGTTACGCGAGAACAGGCCGAGGGATTATAGAGCTTTGCAAGGATATCAATTATAACCAGAAACAGTTATTTCGCGTGCATCGAAACTCAACCCTATACCTTGAAAGTCCACTAACCGAATCCTTCGTCTCCTTCTCAAAACCCCTTTCTCTCTCTCTCTCTCTCTCTCTCTCTCTCTCTCTCTCTCTCTTTCTATTCCTTTCCTACTCTTGTTTCCATCTCTTGCACTTGTCCTCCCTCACCAAGCTTTCTAATCTCTCCTAAATTATATTATTTTCCACTGTTTGTTTACCGGAATTCACCGTTCTCCAAGGAAGACCGCCTATCTGTTTCCTTCTCTTACTGACTAGTCGAGAGGATTTGTGGAGACTTTACGGCTTTCATCCCCTCAACTTTCTAGCAATTTCATTCGCTTTTATATCGTTCATTCACTACTTCCTACCCCCTTTTCACACTCTCGTTGAAAAGTCTTATCGAACCTCTTTTATCTTGGCTCTTGGCAACTCTGTTCAATTTGAAATTTTTCCTAGTTGATATTTTTATTAATTATTTTGAACATTAAAAGAAAATGTTCTTCACTACTTTTCTATTTTTTTTTTCTTAGCTATTTTCACAAATTACGTATATCAAAAAGTAATATACGTTTTGAACACGTTTGAATTACGAACAAAAATTTTTCTTCAATTTAATATAAAAATTTCCAGATGCAAATAGTACAACATTACGTTGACCGGTAAAAGAAAAATCATATGTTATTAAACTGCCACATGCCAATAATCTTTGTAATTCACGAAGGAAATCTTAACACTTACGGAGAAACTCGGTGATTTCGACAACCACTAGGATCATCGCCTCACCGTATGTACTCGTGTTTTGCACAATATTCCGTCACGTAACACCCTTAACTTAACAACCCTTATTCCCAACGGTTATGTTCCAACCGGATGTATATACACCGGTGCAAGCCTCTCTTATTATGCAAATGTGTTGTACGCGAAAGGTTAAAGTGCCTCGACCATGGAGTATAATCGTTCAATGGGATGGCCGTTGGGAAATGATCTGACTGTGTAGGCCTTGCGGGAAGAGAGTGAGCCTCCTCGTTTAACGTACGTGGCAAGTGTCCACCCTCAGAATTCCAAATCTTTTTGTCTTCCATCTTCATAATAATTTTAAAATATATACAGAAAAACTTACAGAAAATAATATACGTTTACATGATCCTGAAGTTTGCAACGTTGGAGTCCAATGAAATGATCTAAAAAAACTCCAATAAGTCCAGTAATTCTCCAATTTTGTTCCCTGCCGAATTTGCAATTCGTAGTTTTTCAATCTACACCAATAATTCGTGAAATAAAAAATTGGTGAATTACAAACATTTTTTTTCGTTCATTTCGTTGGACTCCAACGTTGCAAACTTCAGCGTCGTACGTTTACGACTATTTGAAAGTGGTGTTTTCGCATACAAAACAATTTTAATTAGTACTAAAAACCAAACCTCAACAATTTTTAAAAATTCATCACATTTTAATTGAGTAATCCGGAATGTCTTAGACAATATTGTATAAAATCACTGGAAATAATTAATGCAATTGAATAATTAACAATTTGCATTAATTTGCAACTCCGTGGTGTTTGAATGCAAGCTTAAGTGAAGTTAAAATTCTTGATGATTAGCCAAAAAAGAGAATAAACTTCAAAACTAATGTTGGAGAGTAATTTTATAGTACAAAATTTTTTAATTTATGGTCCTGTAGAATTCTTCAAATTTATCATCGATGCCATTCAATTGCAAAGAATAGTAGTGTCAAATGTCTTGAATTTGCCTACTATTGCGGGTGTGAATGACTTTTCAAGGATTTCTTTGACGTGTCCTGCAGGAGCAATCCGAAGTGTTTCGTTAACCACAACCGTCGTCATCGATGTTGTTATTGGTGACCAACCTAGAGAGAAAGAGAGAAAGAGAGAAAGAGAGAGAGAGAGAGAGAGAGAGAGAGAGAGAGAGAGAGAAGACTGAAACCCTAACACTCGGACGATGCGGAACCTCAAGGTAGGGGTTGTAGAAGCGAAGGGTGGCTGTTTACTTTTGGTGTTGGGCAAGTAGCGCCCAGCGTGCATGCTGCTTCTCTCTGATAGCAAACACTGAGTATCGATCAGTATGACTCTGGTAAACAACTATTGTGGGATAGTATGGTGTCTGTATGTATAGTATGGACTTGGTTTCAACCCTCCTTCCCTCCTGCCTTTCAACCTTCTCCGTTTTTCTCTTTCTTTCGATCTTCTTGCCTCATTGTGAATACTCTTGCCACGAGAACGAGACACCTTTCGCCCGAAACAACGTAATTGTGCATTCGCAACATTCACAACTCATTTATTACCATGTCGACAGAAAATCTAGTGTCATAACGATGATGTGGTAAAAAAAATTTACCGCTATTTCTTCCCTGAATTCCAATATGTTAAGAATTTTATTTGGTGGTTTTTTTACGTCAAATTTCGCGGAAGAATCTTCTTTCGAAACAATTCATAACATTTTGCCAAATTGTATTTATTTCAAACTAAAAATGTATCAATTGAATCGAATAATATAATTTAATAGAAGATTGCAATGTAACATACAGTGGCAAAAATGAATGAGCAAAAATCTGCTTTTCTGCTTCTCCTTGTTTATATTTTCAATGATTTCTTCGTTTTTTTTTTTTCGTAATAGTGAATTTGGCAATCTTTTTTGTACTCATATTATCAGAGCGTTTTTTTCCACATTTAAATTATGTTGAAACAAGGAGACTTTGGTGAGGGTCTGTAATATTTTTCATGGTTATTATTCGGGTTGAATTTTTTTTCGTCGAGTGCGACACTGAGAGGGATGCTAATCATCTTGGCGGAGGGTGTCTGAAATTATCGCCTCGTGCGTGCGAGAGACTCCCTAGCAGTTCACGAGTACCATACCACCAACCCTTGTTGCCCTGTTTATATATATATAGTCACCTTTTCCATGACATCACCGGCCACCCTATAACCAGTTCGCTTAACCAAACAACCTTGATAAATTATGCAAAAATCAACAACCATCTCGTCGCGCGCCTGAACGTTGTTTCTCATCACATTGCAGTGAAATTTGAAATTCTCGCTCCAAAGTGCGTAACACGTGCTTATTTTTCCTTCCCTTTAAACATGTTTCGTTCTCCTAACAATTTCAAATTTCGTATTGGATCTGATTTGACTTTTTACCCAAGGAATTTAAACATGAATAAAAAAAAAAAAAACAAAATTGTATGATAAATTCGGATCTATCTTTGAATTTTTTATTATTATAACAAAATTCGACAATCTTCAACGAATAGATACTCGTGTTTTGATACACCAATGTGAACATTTTCCCATAGTGAGTCAACTCCAATAAATGGAACATCGTGAGCGCGATCTATCGCGTGTGTACCATTGCATCGCTGACCTATCTATACATGTACATCGAAATGTGTTCATATATTTATATATATATATGTATATATAACATGAAAACTACTTGCTCATCACGCAATAGTTGTTCATCTGTCGCGTATAACGTGACGTTTGCATTTCGCCACATTCATGCGAACTTGTGCGAGTCGATCGAGCATAAAGTGGCCGTGGTCGTATCTGTACAGTCACGGAATTTGCAAGCGACCCCTGTCTTCTCGAAACACTCAAAACGCTATAGGTATAGAAAACGGAGGGTTGAGAGGGGATTTTGTGAAGGGTCGTTATCGATGCCGCGGGGTGAGAGAAAGCGAGAGAGTGAGAGAGGGGGAGGGAGGGAGAGAGAGAGAGAGAGAGAGAGAGAGAGAGAGAGAGAGAGAGAGAGAGAGAGAGTGGTGTTGTACACTTCGACAACAATTCTCTGGGCATTGTTTGTAGGACGACGTTTTCCCGAGAGGAGCGATATGAACTAATAGTCCAGAGATGACGAAAGACTATCTCTTTCTCTCTCCCCCTCTTCCTTTTGGGACTATAACGAAAATTTGCAAAGGGTGAAAACAGAAATGAACGTATCGAACAACAGGAAGCTGACTAGTCAGGTGAAACTATGCTCATAAATACATACCTAGATATTTATATACATGTGTATAAGTAAATGTGTATCACGAACTTCTGACGTTTCACGAAACTTGGTTGGGGTTATAACAGGGGTGGAATATTGTCGTAGGGGATGCATATCGAGGCTGCACGTCAATCGGTCCTCTCTGTTTCTCTCTTTCACTCTCACATCTCCTCTCTCTCTCTCTCTCTCTCTCTCTCTCTCTCTCTCTCTCTCTCTCTCTCTCTCTCTCTTTCTCTACGAATGCGGACTATGTTGATAAACCTGGGAACTCCCCTTGGTAGGAGCGTATACGTCAGGACTGGGTCAAGCTTCAAAGTGTTCGTCTCTTCCCCCCTTCCCATCTCTTCGTCGTCACATTTTCAGTCAGTGGGTCGAATCAATAACGATGACTACATGAAAATCCATACATCCATGGAATATCTACTTTTATCGAGGATTCTCTCTCTCTCTCTCTCTCTCTCTCTCTCTCTCTCTCTCTGTCTCTCTCTCTCGTCCTCCATCCTTATTTTACAATTATTTCGGATTATTATTAATATTATTACTATTACCATCATGTTTTATTAGGGCTATGATTTCACTATCGTCGTCCACGTTTTTGTTTTATTTTTAATTATTGCTTCGTCATAGGGTCGAATTATGATATCACTGGTCACAATAATTCAAATTCAGTTGTTTCTTTGTAATAGCTATTAAGCTTTAATATTTTTTTTTACATAGCTTAAGGTTAACCAGCGAATAATTAGTTCAACCAATCGGCTCTTTCGCATTTTATGTTTCACTGTTTTTTGGTCTTACGTACAATAACTCGTAAATTCTCACAAACGCCATTTTTCTATTTATGTACTGAGTACATTTGAACGTACTGTATATTCTCTACTATGAATGTACAGATAAAGTTGCAAATGCTTCGCGGAATTCGACTTGCGAAATTGGTATAAAGCGACCGTTTATTTGAACTCGAAATAATTCGGTCGCTCTTTAATGCATTGCGGCGTATTGCAACGAAGAAAAAAAGACGATAAACAAAAATGTTAATTAATTTGTTTTTTTTAAATAATCCAGCAGTATTCAAAGTTTGACGATAAATAGAGTGAATTTGATTGAAAGAAAACTGATTGAAGTGATCTTGAACTCAATTGTATCAAAACAAACCCAAACAAACAAACAAAGAAAATCATAAATTAATCAATTAAATTCAATCTCGAAACATACAAAAAAACAGTAAACCCAATTGAATTGTCGAACAAAAACGATGCAGCAAAAATTGAAAAACATTAATAAATTCGGATAAAGCATGAAAGCATTGTGAACAGAGCGATATATATATATATATATATATATATATATATATATATATATAGTTGAATACATAGAATATAATTATTACATAGAAAGGTAGAGGGAAGTGAGTTAGGCCTATGGTCGAGTGAGGCGATCGCGCGCTAGTATAGCTAAAGGAGAAACGACGGTGTTGAAACAGACGGCAAGTGCGCCGACTCAGTAGCCGCGTGGCCGCGGCAGCCGGAGGGTTTCGTGTCGGTGAAAATCAAGGCGCTGCAGAGTCGCGACGGCAGCCACCGGCGCGCGAACCCCCTATCACTTCTTCACGTAAAGTACTAAAACTAACACGCAAAAAATCATTATATACATACATATATATAGATGTACATGCATACTTATATACATATATGAATATATATACATATATACACGTATGTACAGTTTATATACATAAACATAAGTACATAGACAAATCATACACATACATAAATAAATCATTCAAAGTCATTAAACGAAGGCTAATTTCTATAATTTAATATACATTCGAAACGTTCTGATGTCACACTAAAACACCTGGAAACGAGAAGTAAAATCGGGTGAATCTTACAGCGCCATCCTCAACTTTAATCTTTTTGAACCCTCTCCTGAACCACCCCTGATCCGTGTTTTTCCAGAATCGAGAAAAAATCGCGAGCACGGGCGGGCATTTTCGGAAATTTATATACATATATATATCTATATGTATGCATATGTATGTATATACAGATTTGAACATATATATACATAAATATATGTAGATTCGCGTTTGACGGGGCGCGCGGGTTGCACCCTCGTAAACACGTGGCGCGGCGCACACGCCGCAACTCCGGCGAGGCAGAGTGGGGGTGGAAATAAAAAGAAAGAGAGGGGAAGGAGAGACAGAGAAATTTGCACATCGAGTTAAAAAATCTGTACGTACGTTGAAAACGCTGAAAGAAAAGTCTGATGACGCAGGACAGAAGAAGGAAGAAGATAGGAGATAAAGAAAAATATGTGAATGGGTGATTGATATAATCAACGTGAATAAGGATATAAGTTGGTTTTTTAACGCGTGAGAACGGATTTAAAGAAATTTTGAAAGAAGAAAGAGGAACAGTTGAAAAGAAGCGTGTTTGATTGAAACTCGAAAACAACGATTGTAATAATTGCCTCGCTCGTCTCCCCTGAATGGGGATGATATAATCGTCGTGTCTCGTCGTAAACAAAGACGTTCGTTGGTCTCGTGCGCGAAAGAATATCAAGAAAGAACGGAGCAACGAGCCAGAGTCACGGAGAACGAGCCGACGAGGAGGAAGCGGGACATGCTGGAGCCACGCTGGAGACCCGTCCAGGTAGCTACAAACTAATCATCAACCCTCTTCTTCCACCTACCTTTTCGTGCTTCTCATTTCATTTTGGAAAAATTCCTGTTAAAAATTATCCGTCAGTATTTCGCGTGTACTGGGAATAATTTGAATTACAAATAGTGAGACTCAGTCAAGAACTCAAGGCTGAATATACGAAAAAAAAAATCATGATTGATTTTTTTTTTGATGAAAAAAAAAATGATGAATGATTTTTGCATATTGCAGAATGTATTGATGATGAATTATCACCTGACAAAACCATCGCTTGTCATTTGGATGTCGATGCATTGCATTTTTTAATATTTCTATTCTGTTTTTGAGTTCCTTCACTCTCCTTCTATCCTCTCTTTTGTTTTTTCATCCCCCTTGACCGAAACGATGTCATCCACGTGACCTTGTACACGAGACGACAAACCAACGTGGGTCATAGCCTCGTTCGTCGCTCGTCTGTCTGTCAGTCCCTCTCTCTCTCTCTCTCTCCCTCACTCTTTCTCTCTCTTGTCCCCCTTGTCCCCCTTGTATATCTATCTTTCACTGACCTTGCTCTCACTTCCCCGTTTCCATACACGCTACAGCTCACGCACAAACACCCACATACGCATAGCAATTGGCCTCTGACACGAACTACGCTTCACATAAATTGAGAGTGCAACACACGTTATAAGTTTTCTTTTATTTTGTTTTTTCTTGTTGTCATCCCTATTCAAATGGATGATCTATTATTGTGACGAAAATTCAAACTGCCCGATCGATGCTTGGCCGAGAACGCTGATCCATCAATGGATTAAGCGCGAATTTTCCGGGCAAACAATGATTCAGCACAATAATAAGATTCCATTCGATGCTGGAGAGGTTATAAGTCGCAAATGGAAAGCGTGATATCTTTTCATGGAATATTATGCATATGAGGGTTTGAAACCTTCTAATAATTTTTTCGGGTGGTTGTCAATTATATATTAATCGATATTTATTTTGGTAATGTGGACGAGTTGCTTAATGAATTTGGGGAAGCGTAGACTTGGGATTAATAAGTATAGACTTAGCCAGAACAGGAACAAAAGTAGTTGAAATGCAAGTGGTCCCCGAGTGAACTTTAATTAATTGCTTTTTACTTCAATCTTCAGAAGTGTTTTCCGTTCATCAAGAATGATTAATTGCCATCTTGTCATTATTTCTATCTTATTTTTATTTCCTGGCTTCTTTATGCTTGATGGACCAGGACAATGGGTACACGATACATTGGTAGTTGATTTTACGAGGTACAATATGTCGCGAGATGGTTGGTGAAGGTAGAAAATCCTCCTTTTTCTCCTTCGTGAGAAGCCGCTTTTCTTCTCAGTAAGAAGAAGGTGGTCGGGAGAGAGAAAGAAGGTGACGTGAGAACCGCCCGCTATTCCCGGGAAAAGCAGATATACCTAGTAGGTGGAACAGCGCAGAGACGGAGGCGGTCCTAGTCTACTTCGTGGGCGTTAAAGAAGTGGGTGGGGGTTCTCGGCCACCCCCGTATCAAGTTTATCTTCTGTCTCTGTTTCTCCAGTCTCGGTGGATCTGCCGCTTGGTACCCCTTAACTGAAACCACGTTGGACCTAACCTCCTGTCCTCTTCGATCCCACATTCACCAATCCACTCTTCCACCTTTCCTCATACCTTGGCCGAGACTCAGCCACGACCACGACGACCGCCTCTACCAACTTCACTCATTCTATCCTTTCGAATCCCATCCAACATAGATCCGCGCACACATATCCCGTTGGCTTACCCTGGAACCAACCCTTATCTAGCCAGGCTGCTTCCCTACTCAAGACAGCCATCAACTTTTCACTGGATACTCGCTGGAACATCATCTTTATTTCAATTAGATTTCTCTTTTCATTGGCGATGATGTTGACAGAGAATCATTCAACATTAGTCGTCGTTTGGCTAGAGCTTTCAATCAGGAGTTTAGGAAACACATGGAGTAGGGTTACTTGCGATCCTTCTTCCCCTGTCTTGATCTAGAATCAAAAGTTGGTCATTGATGTCTTTGGTTGATGACTAGTTCTGGAGAATAAATTGGATAAGGCATGTTGTTTTTCCGATCGTCAACAGTCCTTGTTACAGAATTCCAACCATCTTAGGTATGGTCAACATTTAGTTACAGTCTCGATTCCACGTTGCCATGTCTACCAAAATGCATCCCTCTTTCGCCACTTTTGCTGATGTCTTTCCCACACCTATTCGGACGTTATCCCCGCCACTTTAGCATATAACCCATCTTCTCTCACCCCGTCTCTAATCTTGCTTTTCCACTTGGATCTCGATATACCCCGCCACCCCGAACCCGCAGCGTTCACAGGCACGAACGGATACAGGATTCTATAGTGCCTTTTATGTTGGAACGTTAACTTGCGCTGTAGTGCAACGTGGAGTAGAGAAATTACTTGCACCGATGTGAGGGATGCTGGAGGGTTGAATGCGCGCACACTGTGGTATACAAGGAAAAGCATCCCTTTGGTTCTCGGTGTTCCTCGGTTATACCAACCTCCAACATCCCTCTCGGCCACTTCCGGCCAGGCCCAGCTAGCTCCACCCACTTTTATATTAATCACGTCTTGGTTCGCTTCTCCGCTATTCCTTCGCGTATGTACGTGTGTTTTATATATATAACCATCCCCCCTCCCGCCCTCTTGTTCCTTCATTTTGCCGAGAGTTTCTCTCTTCTATCGTCACGACTCAGCCCGGGCGGACGAACCCGCGTTCTCCATCTTTCCTCTCCCTAGTGAGCGATTTTCTCACAGCATCGTGCCGCTCGACGCCGCCCGGGAGAACCACACCTCTGTCACGGGCTTTTATTCACGCTCTTATTCGTGAACAAAACTCTTGCAATACTCTTTGCTTCCTGGCAAATCTAATCTCGTTGCGAGGTTATTCCTAATGTTGTCATTTTTAACGCTCGAATCGCTGTCGAACGGATCAAATTCATTTAGAGCCACTTGATATCATTCGCCAAAATTAATAATACCAACAAATATTCAGACCAAATTAAGTACTCTCAAAAGAATTCTTCTGTTCCTATTACTCGTGCAAATATAAATTAAACCTTTCGTGCTGACTTTCACAGGCTCATTGGATCAATTGTGACTATCAGTAACATCGTTGTGCTAGCAACATTTTTCACCTTTCTCGCACATGGAGAAAAAAAGCCTGATGTTACATTCCACCCTGCCAATTACGTTGTATATCGCATGTACAAGCTCATGAATAACGAAACAAAAAACACCACCTCTGCATCATTGGTACACTTGTCGCATTTACCTCTTTCGTGAATCTCGATACTTTCATTTTTTATCCAATGACGTCAGCAGTCACGCAATATGGAACTCCTTGAAATCGCTTTTTTTCCCACCTTTTCCCTTTTTTCTCTGCCAGCATTCATGCGAGAGCTTTGTCATCGAGTTCGTATTGACACCTTCGATGCAATCGTAATCAAACGATGGGGGAGACCACGGGTGGAAGGTAATAAAAGAGACAAAAAAGCACAACGAAAAAAATTACGAGAAAGGAAACGACAATAATTGTCGTTGCTGCATTGTTCTCGCAATTCGTCACCGACGCGAATTTACATCTTCGATCTCGAATGACTCTTCACACGTACGTGTAAATTTACATATATACATATACATATGAGAATATATAAATACAGTAGATATGTTTGTGATATCGCGTGCCACTTGAGGGTGACTGTGGGCGCCAGAGCGCTATATTCACGACTCTCGTCAATCGCTTCCACCCTGTCACGCACCCCAGTTTTCACGTTCGTCGTTCTCTTCTCTCAAACCCTTCTCTTACCCTTTCAATACCTACGTGTTATCCACAAACCGGTTATATCGATATCATCGTATGTATTACGCATATACGTATATATATTTACAAACGTGACAATAGCCAACAAATACCTAACAGTTTCTATCGATGATGTTGCATCGTTACAACCCCCATCCATCGTGCATACATTCCTCTGAATATGTATATAATACAAATATATATACTGCATACACATTGTTTACGCGATTGACGAGCCAGTTTCGAGATTATTCACCCGATTATTTATCCGTTCGATTATATTGATCGGCTATTTATCGCACAAACAGAGGCCAAACAACCGATCGGTTGATTCATCCACACGTGTACATCTGTATATACAAAACAACCCTCTGTTCCTCATCGTTCAACGCTTCCGGCTCATCGCTCACCCCGTTCTATCGATACATCCTTGATGACTCTCCCATTATATTTTCTCTCTATCTCTACATAACATCTATGTATACATAAATTAATGTACGGATTCGTCCTATCGTCGAACTCTGTTTCTATCTCTGATTTGTTTGTTTTTTTTTTTTTTTTTTTTTCTCTCGAACTACAATTCTTGCTCTCACCTCTTGTGTATGGATTCGTTGTTCTGTTGTTCATTCTGAGAACACTTCGCATTAGCTTTACTGGCAGCTTAAGAGGTTGAACGATTTATTTATCTTCGCAAATCGTTTTCCTCGTTTATTTGTAAAAAGTTTCCTACACGTTACGTGAACTTTTGTGCACAGCTGACCTTGATACGAGTTTTAATTTTATCACTTGTAAATCATGTAGTGAATTGTAAATATTACAATTAGCTAGGCAAATATTCTCTTTCTTATTGCTTTTTTTGTTGATCGATACTAGACCAAGTTCTACAATGATGTCACTACGTAAATAAAATAATGCATGACCTACTACACGATCTTTTCAGCCGTCGGAAGGAATAGGAAATGCCATAAAGACAGCGCTAATGCTATTTTTGTTATGACGTTACACCAAAATAAATAATAGTGATTATTACTTTTTTTTTCTTGTAAACATCCCGAATTTTTAAGTTTAGGATTCATTTCACTTCTTAAATCATCAGATATTGAAGTTTCTTTCTTTTATACCATTTCGTAAATATTTTTTTTTTGCTCCTAATAAGACGAAAATTGTGAAGTAAACAGTATAATAATGCGATAGATGGTACGTCTGATCGATAACAGACGTTACTACTGCAGTCCGATGACTCCATAATTTCCGAGTCTACAGTACGACGACAATACGTGTACGATACGAATTTGCTAGAGATAGAGTCACGAGGTTGGAAAAGGGCGGATAGAGGAAAGGTCTAGTTACATTGGGGGCTGAAATTTTGGGTTTCAATCCGCAGTGATGCATCAACGTGAATACATTGGAAATTGATGCCCTATCGTGTACACTTGTCAATAGAAACAAGCATTCCCGCGACCTCTCCAAGTATAATATCGCTTTACATACACGCATGTATATACGGCGAATGGATAATGGTTTGCGAAGCAACGGGGTAAATGGAAAGAGAACGCTGAAGGATAGAATTATAGAGGCGATGGTACGAAACTCTGATAGTGAATTTAGGTACAACGTTGACTTGTTACGTTGTCGAATACCAGCTAGGTTTCGAGTTCGATGATTTGCCGATTCGGTTATAATATATGTAGTCTTGTAACATATGCGAACGATTATAGTACGAATATATATATATATATATATATATATAATATACCGCCGTCGATTTGCCATCGACAGCGACGAGAAACGTACGTTCGTGCTGCTAAATTATTATCGCCGTTACATGGAGGACAAATTTCAATCACTAAAATTTTGTATGGGACCAGGACGAAATTATAATTTATGCAGTTATTTTGCTCTGATTACGTGATTGCTTTCTAAAGGTTTTGATTCACGAATAATGAATTGTTAATGAATATCTAAAAAAAATGCCACTGTGAGATTGCTTAATGTTTGCTGATAATCTTTTTTTTCTAATAATTCTTGGTAAATTTGCAAATTGTATACGAAACCAATGTCTCGTGGATATGAGAAATCGCTTCTTTATATGTAACGTTGTATATAGAATGAAGAAAAAAGTGTGCGAAATCGTGAAAGTGATCCAGACAAAACGACAACGCTGTGTATCAGCGTAAACAGAAGAGGTCGAGAATTGATAAGGAAGAATATTAAATAAAGAAATAAATAAATAAGAGTTCTCACTGGCAATGGGAATGAGAAAAGAAATATTGTTGTCGCGACCTAAAACAATATTTATCGATTGACAAATTATCACATTGCTATAGATATCGCTCGTTTGTAATTTGAACAGCCATGAAAAATAATACAAATTTCGATGAAATCATATTACATTATTACTTTTATAAGAATATTATATTCAATGCAAAATTATTTCAATGACATTGACTTTTGGTTCTCGTTCCGTAGCTTCTCTGCTCTCTTTCAAGATTAAAGTTTGAACCCAAATCGTGTGCAAAGTTTATCGAGATAAGCATCAAAGATACAGAATTTTACTCGGGAATAGAATTTTTTCATATCATTTTTCTCTAATCTTAGAACACCTGAAGCATGTACTTTTTTTTATAAAATGGAGACGGGAAAACCGCTGGGGGTAAAGATCAAAATGTCTGGTATCGTTATAAAATGTTGGGATGAAAAAAATATTTTTTGGTTGTGGTTGACCCGAAGGTCAACCACGACCCAGTGGGATTGTGAAAAAACGTCGTTATTTGTAGTTTCAGTCATCGAATGTTTACGATTTTGTACGCTATTTTTTCTTTTCGTGATATGCGTAAAATTATTGTTGACTGTGAGTCGAATCGAGTATCATATGTCTTATCAGTTTGTCGACACCGTTTATTCGTCGTCGCGGGGAATGCTGATAGACGCCGTAGAAACTCAGTAGCAGTTTCAAGCTGTGCTTCGGTTGTCTCACTTTGTCCTCGAATCTTCGCGTGAGAGTACAAAATCTCACACGCTCTCGATAGTCCGGTGATAAATATTAATCCAAGTTCTATTCGTACGAGTCTATGTGGACGAAAGTTTCAATCGTTTTTTACTTTCGCGTAAACTCAATAATAAGGGGGAAAAAAATTGGATAATCAATTTTTCATTCGCGACAATCAATTCGCGTTTTTGTTTCAACGATTCGATGACTTCCGTGACTGCACACAATAACACTTAGAGCAGAAGAAGAAAATAAATAATATTTGTGACACTTCAAAGTGAATAATTCGGTGAAGTTCGTATGAAAAACATTGAATCTTGAACACATTCGATCACCTCGGATTCGGTGATCGAAATATTTTTCAAAACGAGAACATAGTCAAATTAATAACGAACGCTCAATAAATTTTGAAGGAAAAGTTTTTTCTTTGCCACTTTTGAAAGTTCTCTATTACGTATTTTTTCATACGCGTTGTAGCTCAATCGCTTCGAGAACGAAATCGCAGGGGATTTCACGCTTCTTTAATGGCACCCGAGTGTGCGGAATATTCGTTGTGTCGTTCACACTGACTTTGGAAGAGTTAGAAATGTGTTTCTTCATGGGCTGGCGAGAAGGCGGCATAAAAATTCCTGATTTGTGAGCCGCCGGTCTGGAACCGGAATAGGTTAGTGATTTTTTTGCAAATTTATTGTCTTTACTTACTTCCGCAAGCTAGAAATTGTGGAGTAAAACCTTTGAATCGTGTTTCAGGCTAGATCTCATTTTTCGCATTATTATGAGTTTGATTTTGTTATCATTGGGTCGTTCTTGTTTGCTTGATCATGTTTAATAACTGATAAGAAAATCCCTCCCTGCTGCATGTTACCTTCTCTCTATCTCTTAATCAGCGTTCCACGCAGATTGTCTCTCCTATTTACTATGTACCGGTATATTTACACATTATCGTTTCTTCGATTTTGTGATTGCTCTCGCTCGTGTCGTTCCACACATCGCAATGTTCACCTTTGTTTTACCTAGATGGAAACCTACACGTGGATGAAAATTCTTCTGATAGCTCTCATTTTCGAGACACAGAAGATTCGATTTACCGCTTTTATCTCGATGAGACTGGAAAATATGGGAACTCGCTATATCACGATGTTCATCGTCCTTGTCAGTAGAATAACGTCAAAACTGTAACAACGTCTGTAAAAATCGTAAATTTTTCTTATTCCACCAAAACAACAATTCTTGGACTGAGAAGAATGATAAAAATTCAAAAAATTGAATTCCGAATAAAAGCAATGGTTTCTAAATAAAAAAGAGAAATATTCCTCATTTATATTCCAAATTATATTATTATTTAAAACTCGAAATGTTGAGATAAACGAAATTACAAAAAGATTTAAATCATTTCGAAAGTAGAAGCTCCCGAGTTGATGAATGAACGATTGCTTGGCTTCGCCTTGAAAAATTGGACAATCAGTCATGATAATGCTGGAATTAAAAAAAGAAAGCATAATCTGAAATCGAGAGACACTTTCATCGATTATCGTCGATAGATAATGAGCAAAAATTAAATTTTTACTTTTAATTTTTACTTCCATTTGATATGTGACAAGAATGTGTGGGAGGATGTGTAGTATATCAATTTCGTGTGATGGACATACAAACCTGTGAACCGTACTCTCAGTATCATGTTGATGTATTGTTATATATATATATATATATATATATATATATATATATATATATATATATATATATATACACATAAATAGATACACACGTGGATATATAAATGGCGTTAGTTCAGTGTGCGTTTAGGGATGACATAACATCGTGGCGAATGGTCGGACGCCGTTGCGATTTGCGAAACAGATTTACGCGTGGGTCGTATCGCGGGCATTTATGATAATGATGTGTAGAGCGCGGTTTACCGTGCCTCGTTGATGCTACTGATACTCTGCCGTAATGCTGACCCTCCACAGACGCTTTCATCGCGTGGGTGTGCGTCAGTCGAGTAGTAACGCACAGTGTAGACCAGACTAGAGCAAGACAATATTATATATACGTATACATTGAGATATTATTGCATATATTTCGAGAAATGCATATGTGTATGAAAGGGTTGGTATAAATTTGGATTACAAATCTTTTCTTACATTTACTCGAACTCGGAATCATTGAATATACTAAAAGAATATATATATATTTTTTTTAATTAATCGGTGTTGTGCACTGAAAAAAATTAAAGTATTGCAAACTACGTGATGAGGTTGGACGATTTTCGTTGCGCCAATAGTCATATTATGTTTAGTTAATCACCCGGTGTTTGATCCATTGAAAGTCATGTCGTTGAGACAACTACGCCACGATTTTGCCGCCAAATTTTAATTCATTTGAGATGAGTGTATTTCATGTGATACAACCGCAATAAATGGTTACATTGAAAAAAAATAAAACTTGAGACACAGAATCGATTGAATTTGAAATAATCATACGGAGGTTGAGTTGTATACGGTTTGTCCGTGAATTGATAAAATAATAGCATCGAATAAACTTCTCTGCGAGAATTGAATTCAATTATACCATAGATCAATGGAATATAATTTGTGATTAAACTAATTACCTAGTAGTAATTTGAATGAAATCTTTTGATACTATTCGAACAAATAAACCTTTTGCGAAAGCTACTAAAATTTCGTTGCACAAACAATAAGATTTGTTTAACACGAATTATATATATTGTAACCTGACAGCCTCATTCTCTGGCTGGATTTGTGGTGTCGGAGAAATCCGCTAGAGGGCCACGGGCGGAGCGGTTTCGTGTGAGTGTCGCATCGCCCGTGTGCCCATAAGGCTCTGACATCGAATCATTAAATAACGATCACTACGACCGATGGTCGTCGAGAAAACCCGAACCCTTGTTTTATGAGATTAACAGGTCTAAGGCCTTATCGTACATTTAACGGGGTCATCCCATGTGACAGCTATTTTTTTTTGCTTTTTTTGGGATTTTTTTTTTGATGAACCATTAAAACACAATATCTTTGAATTTTTGCCACACATTTATTAACATTTTTACAGTCCCTCAGAATTTTATCAAACAAAAATAACGAGTTGAATCAACTTTACACCGTTTGGAAGACACTCATGTGTTGGTTGACGGCTGCCATGATTCCGGAGGTTTTGCTCATCTAAAATCAAAAAATCAAACGGCATTTTAATTTGTAGACCTGAGGCTATCGCTGGAACTAGAATAAAGTAAAAATATCGAAAATTGAATTTTTGGCACGGTTTTAAATGTTAAGTTTCAAGTTTCGTCGTTTTTTTCGACTTTTAAAACCGTGCCAAAAATTCAATTTTCCATATTTTTACCTTACTCTAGTTCCAGCGATAGTCTCAAGTCTACAAATTAAAATGCCATTTTATTTTTTGATTTCAGATGAGCAAAACCTCCGTAATCATGGCAGCCGTTAACCAACGCATGAGTGTCTTCCGAACGGTGTAAAGTCGATTCAACTCGTTATTTTTATTTGATAAAATTCTGAGGGACTGTAAAAATGTTAATAAATATATGGTAAAAATTCAAAGATATTGTGTTTTAATGGTTCATCAAAAAAAATTCCTAAAAAAGCGGAAAAAGAATAGCCGTCACATAGGATGACCCCGTTAAAGTACGCTGATATAAAAAGGTTTTGCCACCTAATTATGTGAGGATAGGCGTTCTTACGAGAGAGTAAGAAATCGATTAATCGTATTTACTATTGAAAGGCGCAAAATATAAAATCAAAAATATCAAATAAAAAATATTCCAAAATATATGTATATCAAAAAGAAAATTCAAATATTTCTTACAGTCATTTCAAAATCATAATTCTTCGGTACAGTCATTATTGTACGTTTTAATTATACAATGCAATTCATTTAATTCAAACATGATTGATATAATTGACTGAAATACTTTTCCCCATTTCCTGAGATTTGAATTTTATTCAAAACATGTTTTGATTCTATTAAATATTCAAAATTTTACCTCCAATTGCGGGCGCAGTTGGCTAAACAAAATACCTTCAACTACGCGCGGAGGTTGCGTCAATACGCCATTGGTTTCGCCGTATCCAATCTCAGGGCGTAGTTGAGCCAACTACGTCTCCGTTCTCAACACTATGCCATTTTTCAGTGTGGTTAATTAAATTTTTTATTGGATCACTTCATTGGAGGAAATGAAATATTATGTTTTTTTTGCAAATATAACGCAGTTATCCAAAATAAAAAAATAATTACAATTTCCGTGAGGCATTCGAAGATAGTGTTTGGAATTTATTGAGTGGTCTAACATTACATCGGTACGGCAATGTATGTACTCTGTATATGTGTAAGAATAGACTGCATCATTGACGTATAACTCTCATCGTCACAATAACAGCGGATCACTCTATAGTTACGTGTAGGAGGACGTTTAATTTCTAGCACGTATACAAAGTGAACCAATCCGGAGTATCTCCGGTAGAATAATATATCCTCTCTTTGTTCTATGATTCGCTAAATTACTTTGCATAAATTTCAAAGCCTCCGGTATTGTTACGAGGAGTTTGAAGGAGTTGCGAGTTTCAAAAATGATTATTTACACTTTATTGTCTAATAATTGTTCATGATTGCTCGACATGTCTTATCGGTCTCAATCGAATCTTTTATCGCCAAACGTTCACTTCGGAAGTTGTTCCTGTTACAATAGCAGTTCATATTTTTCTGACAATGGAAAGAGAATCAATAAAAAATAGACGTCGTCATTGGATTAACGAATAAAGTTTTATTGACATTGATTATAGTAGAACGATCCGATATGTTTTGTTTATATTATACTTTAGAATATGGCTCGAGAGTATAGAGGTGAGAACTTTTTCGCGAATGCACTGGTTAAAATTGTCAGATCATCAAAATGTATACAAATATAGTGCAAGAGTTAATAGATCGAGTTGTCTGCTCGGATAGAGCCGAATCTACTTAACACCGTCCCTGATGCACAACGAGATGCGTTTACGGATATATAGTAGTAGGAGGTTGGTTAGGCATCTCTCCTCGGCATCACCAGCATCACTACAGCCAGCACACTCTGAGGGATAATCGTCAAAGACGATTGGTAACTTCCTGTCGTTCACGTGAGCTCCGCCACCGATCCAGAGCGGAACGGTGGCGGTGTATGGGCTCCGATGGTCCTATATATATTAGGCACACATAGAACTAGACGATGCTGTCCATTAACCACCTCATTCATCTCTAAAACAGGTTAAAAAGTATCTAGTTTTTGCCATGGCATCTCAGCGATAATTAACAATTATCATTGAATGATTATGATTTTTTATTCACGAATACTTGTTAAAAATTTGTCGATAAACTTTAAGCGCAATTGATTCCATCAATCCGTCAATAACAGCTATATAAACAAGTACTTACGAAAATGATTCAAACGATTTCGAAAGTTGTTATAATTAATCAACGAAAATCCACATAAATTAATAGCAATTTGTCATCCTTGAGATTTAATCAAAAGGTAAAGTTTTGATTTTGTGTCAAAGCTCACAAATGTTTAATCATGTTGAGTGCTGTCCCACAAATAATATCCTGTATATGTTTGATAATTTGATTAAAGATTTTCACTACAATTGGTCAATCGAAGTGAACAATCACGGGATCGATCTATAACTAGCTAATTCTGAAATTGAATGTATATACCGTTGACAGCCCATTTTTCATATCTTTCAAGGAGAAGGCCAATACCGTGCCATTTGATTTACAACGCTGACTTATATTGTGGATGTGCAAATAGTAGGCTTGCGGGCAAGCTTTACTGCCTCGCTTCCTCACTACCAGCTGTTACTGTTGCTACTGATTATGATGATTATAATGATGATCATGATGATGATGATGATGATGCACGGACGATCGTTGTGATGGCGCGATATTGCACGGGGCATCGTTTACAGGATAGCTTATATTGCCCACTTTGTAGCTACTTGTTGCCTCCACTTTGAAAATTATGATACTTTAATCCCAATAAAAATACCATAACCAAAAAAAAAACAATACTTTACAAAAACGTCCAGTTTATCCACGTAAAAATGATTTGCATCCCTAAAAAATGGGAGAAAAAATTATAAGATACAAAAAGTTCGATACTTCCTCATTTTTCCGAAAACAAACATTCAGCTAACAAACAAAAACCGAAGATCTACTAAAGACTAAAAATTAAAGCAATTAGAAAAATGTAAATCGATTGAACGGAAAGCATGACGCGAAAGTGGTTGTGCCTGATGCACAATGACTGGAATAAAGGACAGCGGTCACTTTGCAATATCGTGCCATCTATTTTGTAATAGAAACAACGGCGGAAGAGCCTAATTCCACGAGTAGTAGCAGCAGCCTAGTGTACATCGTTGTATGTACGTATATACAAATCCACCTATGTGTGCACTCATCTGGATATATATTTATATATATATATATACACATAGATATATAGGTTACCATGAGGAGTGACATTAAAGAGTAGCTAGCACTCGTCGTACTCATCGCCATTAGACATTACGTACACTCGTTAGGCTTGTCTCACTGGGAAAGACACGAGAACCCTCTGAGAATTCGCCTTTGCGCGATTAAACACAGACTCACATGCACGCTTGTATGCTGACATTCGGAAAGGCGTAACACACACAATTTCACGATTTAAGTCATGTGGGATACGAGCTTTTGACTTTTCGATGCCTTTGCACATATATATTTGTATATATTTAATTATGTATATGTATTTATGTGCCCATGATGTATTGCCACATACACGTATGTGCCTACGAATGTGTGTAAATAATATACACACACGGGGTTATATACTACCGAGCTTGTTTGAATAAGACATTCATACAGACGTATACACATGTGACACACGTGTGTAGCACTTGCAGTTGGTTGCAAGCTCTACCTACCTAATTATACCGAGTGGAGCATTCGATGCGATAAGCGATTTACATACCGAACGACGCGATAGATTTACACCGTGCGGCTGTTCTTCGAACAACGCGAGAGAAATTGCTAAAATCTTCGCGACACAAACATTCGAGGATAGGAAAAAAAGTGGAAGCTTTTTCTTTTGATTATTTTTCTTCTTGTTGGTGAATTTAGAAAATTGGGTAATCGATTTTCCTGACAAAAAATGAGCAATGAGCACGATGACTGTGTTGGTATTTTTATAGGATTTTTTTTTTTTCTTATCGTTTCGTGCAAAATCGTTCCAAAACACTTGAGAACTTGTGATAAAGTTATAACTAAGATGCTACAATGTAAACACTCTCTTTTCTCGTTTTGTGAATAATTGAAATTGGCTTATTGCTATTTTTTTCCTTGTATGATGAGTCATAAAAATCGAATTGATATCGATACAAAATCTTTGGCTGTAGTAGGTCATCGATAAGATACGATAAGAGTTCCGGAGGGACACACTTAATCTTGTGGGTAATTGAGCAAAAAAGAGATGGGCCATTCCGAAATTCTGACTGTTTATTATCGATAGAAAAAGTTTAATATAAGAATAGTAAATTTTTGAAATAATAATTTCTAAGCTAAATACGAACAGAGTTCGATCACTTTTTCTTCCAGTATCAATATTTATTCTCTAATTACACAATAAACAAAAAAAATCATCGAGATAAATGAGAGTGAGGAAATGACCTCTGTAAAAAAAGAAGACAGGGTGATTGCCCGATGCATTTGCCCTCCTTGGAGTATGGTGCGTTCTACATAGTGGTGGAACGATTCTAGCAGAGGCTGAAGAAGCTCGTTCCCGTTGATAAATCCGTTTCGGTGTGAGCTTGAATGTGCCATTGATGAGTACATGTACATATCGATGTATATATGTATGTACGAATAGCCAGAAAGAGAAAAAGAGAGAGAGTGAGAGAGAGAGAGAGAGAGAGAGAGAGAGAGAGAGCAAAAAGAAGAGAAAGTAAGATCAGAAAAAGAGAAATCGTACAAGACATAGACGGGGGAGAAATGGAGTAGGTGAGCTCGCGCCAAGAACTGCCCTGTTGGTCGTTTCTCGTTTACTGCACAGCACAGAGACATTAGTATTAATAGTTATGAATCTAGAATAGACCCCAGAGCTTTCGTACCGGCCGGAGAATGAAAGTAACGGACGTAGAGAAAGAGATATAGAAATGAAGAGAGGGAGGGAGATGTTAAAAAGAAGAAGTCTGACATCCGCGTGAATTTGGACATAAAATGAGGTGAGTTAAGGTCTTTTGTTGTGCATATATATATTCGTGACAGAGAGAGAGAGAGAGAGAGAGAGAGAGAGAGAGAGAGAGAGAGAGAAATGGGAATAAAATGAAGGAAAAGAAGGTTTTGCGATTCACGTTAGACTCTAGGAAAGATATGCGTTCGCATGTGCACGCACGAACGCCACAGCTACGAACCATGCCCGAGCTTTCTTCAGCCTCCACTTTCTGTTACCGCCATGGACCAACACCTCGTGCTACGAGAACTTATGTCTTGCCCGTTGAAATAGGCACCAGTCAAGAATCGTATGTGTACATCTTTTGTGTGTGTGTGCGTGCGTGTGTTTAACTTAATTTCGTTGAGAATAAATGAGACGGAACCGAGAGAACGAAGAGCCAGCAGACACTCGTGAGATCTCTGGATTTCTTGGCTCATCCTCTTTACTTCGCAACCTGCTCCTGGAACTACGACCCTGAAATATTCATTCATGATTGCACTCGGCTAATTGTCTATAAAGATTTTTACGAAAGTTTTTTAAAGTCATTGCATAAATTTGTAAAAAATATTACCATTATTGTTAGATAAAAAACTGAGATATATTAGTCGTTTTTCATAAGTGGAAAAGATAAGTAACATTTTTCGTGGAGTTTCGATGTGGAAGATAAAGAAATGTTTCAGTATCAGATACTGAGATTTCATTCATGATCTTCTCTTTCACGTAGGCATCAGAGTGTCAGCGATTGAATCGAAAACGTGGACTGAGCCAGACAAAATTTTGTGGAACGTGCTTACAGACATCTACTCTATAGTTAATCATTCTCTCTCTCTCTCTCTCTCTCTCTCTCACACTCTCTCTCTCACTCTCTCACTCTCTTGCTGCGATGACCAACGGGGTGAACATTCCTTGGCCAAACTGTGCACTATTGCCGGGTGTTGGTGACCCGACCCGTTCGTTCGTTCTGTCCAGGCGCTTTCCCTATTTATAGAAAACGTAAAGAGACTCCGTAGCATCTCTTCCTCGTAGAAACACACTAGAGATTCTTCGAGAATGAGATGGAAATACGTCTCTCATTGCTATCGAAGTTCGACAAATTCGTGGGTACGATATTAATGACATGAATCATGGACGTGTATCATAGTAGCAAAGTCCATTAAAAAATGTCCAAATATTAAAATAACTGATTTAAGAGTCTGCAATTAAAAAATTAAACTCAATTTTTTTGGCAATTTTATATTAAAATAAGAATAAAAAAATATATTCAAGTTTAAATTTGTATTAATCGATATAATTGTGTTTATAGAAAGCCACCAAAGCTGTCAACTCGTAATGCAATCAAAATCAACTAATTTAAAAAGTTAATGTTCACAATTTAATGAGAAAAAGTTAAGTAAAGGAGAAAATGTTTTATTTTTTTTTTTTTATGAACAAAAACACGAAGAGTTTGGATTTTTAAATGGTTTTAGATCGTAACGATGTTTGGCTTTACGTGGGCAGGTCGATTTCTCGGCAATCGTTATACGTGTGTATTTTCCACTGATGTGGCTGGGCTTTGTACGGAAGAAGAGAGCTCGAACGTGCGTTCGAGCGCGCGCGTCGTCGTCGACGTCGTCGTTAGTGTAATAATAAAACAGAAGCAAGTACTATAATAATGACTATGGTAAGCCACCGGGGCTAGGATTTTGTGAGAGTTCGTCGAACCGCGAATATGTCGAGTGGCTCGGGGCTCTCGATCTCGATTAATGCTTGTATTATAAATATACATATATATAGATACACACATATACATGTGTATATAAATATATATAAAACAACGAAGCGTGCTATGTTTCCAGTAATATCTCGAGAAATCATGCTTAAATATGAATATATATGTAGCTTATGCTTTTTGATACGACACATTTATAACATTGCTGCAAGAGGGGACTAGAAACCCAGAGATCGATCGAGAAATTTGAAAAAAAAAAAAGAATATCAAGAGCCGAACATTGAACAAACCGCGAGAATCTACAGATAACTCGACCGATTGTAATTATTTTTTTCCTCCCGCTGAACTTTTACCAGAGAGATTATCGCATAGGGATGAGACAGTTATGAATGAAAAGAAATGAAGTAAACTAAAGCGAGACGAAAAAATATGAAACTGCAGACGAGCCAGTGTGTCGCAATGAATCGGTCGAGTGCAGGGTTGAAACGAACGCACCTCTTCTCGTTCCTCATCAATACGGAGGCATTTTAAACTGTCATATTTTTGTCCATGTGTAGCTAGGAAGATTCCGTGTCAATGGACGCGCAATACAGCCAGGATTATAGACGAGATACTTTTCAAATATGAATCTTTCAGCGTAGAGACGATTTTATATCGAGGAATTTCTCTGAGTTGAAACATATTTTGATTTTTTTTTGCATCTCTATACAAATGTTGAATTTTAATGATGAATAATTGGCAGATTATGCCTCCATTATCGAAGATGCGTGTATATGTTTTAAGAGTTGTGATGCTTAATAAGAGAGTCACGAGCTCACCAATTTTGTATTTATAATTGGTCTTGTGATCGTGAGCGCAAGAGTTCACTCGATTCGCGACTCTGTCCGGCTCTCGGGGGCACTGTGTGATTTACAATCGATTCCGCACACATATACACGGAAAAGTGGTGTGTTGTGCACCGTTAAAATTTATTAAAAGCATCAAAGGAGCTTGCTTTGAAACCACTCCAAGTCTAGCTCTGTTCTCTCGCATCGTCTTTCTCTCTTTTTATTCCTCTCTTTCTCTTTCTCTCTTTATCTCCTCTCTTGTTAGGGGTCTCGTGCGTGTTTAGCGAGAAATAG
The DNA here is from genome assembly GCA_963989365.1 of Rhimphoctona megacephalus. NCBI lineage: Eukaryota > Metazoa > Arthropoda > Insecta > Hymenoptera > Ichneumonidae > Rhimphoctona > Rhimphoctona megacephalus. Next base: position 21,102,223 of record OZ022423.1, on the reverse strand, counting down.
CATTCGCGTAAATCTCCTCGGCAATTTGAGCTTGCATATATACAAAACATATACCGAGAGACACATAAACGTGAGAACGAATATCCTACACGCCTGTAAACTTTCGAATCTTACGTAATCGTAATTTAGATCCGGCCCTCGTTTCATCAAAATCCCTGACTCAAGCTTCTGAGGTATCCTCATCTTCCACCCCGGAGAATCTCATTAACGAGGAAATCCACCAAATCGGTGCCTCCCCCCGCCCGGCCTTCATATTCAAATTTTCCCTCAATTCACTGCGGTGCAATTCTCGTTTCTTCATTTTACACGATCCATCTATCACTCCCCGAGCAAATGTCACATTAAATAGTCAACTAAGCTGTTATAATAAGTCAATGGAATTAGCAGAAACGTAGTTATATGCTTGGCCTCCAGAAGAAACATTGCTCTCGAAAAATTAAATTGAAATAATATATTTGTTGTACGTCCTCGAAATGAAGGCTCCTTATTTTTGGCTGATGGAGGCAGCATTGCATACAAAAATTATCATTTTTTATATCGCTCTCTCTCTCTCTCTCATTAACTGTCTTCTTTAATATCTACGTTGTGCTATATATTTTCTGGTGGCAAGAAACAGGAAATAAATGTTGAATTCAGAAAATATTCGCTCCTCGTGAATCCCAATTATTGTCTTTCTCTCTTCGTTTCGAAGATTAGTTGGCGCTATAAGTCGAAAGACAATGCAAGCCCACCCCGACACGCCTACGTTTCTTGTTCGGTCCAAGCTTCGGGCTATTGGCTTTTTTGTCATTTTTTTTCTTCGCCAAGAACACCGGAGGTTTGGCTCTCTTCTTCTCCTTCGAGAGTCATCCCTCACTCAATTTTTTTCATTCTTTTTGTACTACTAGAAAAAATAGCATCCAAAAAAACGTTGCTTTTCTCGCTGAATTCCGAATTCGTCCAATAGCTCTTCTGGTCAGTCGCCATCTTTTGTACTGATGAAACTTTCTTCACAATTCATTTTTAACGAGGTAATTATGCAATTCAGGCAATTTTCAATTCTCATTCAATAACACTTTGGTGATGAACACAATTAGTACGTATAACGTTTTAACGACAGTAACTCCGAGCAGTCGTCGAGCGGATTTAAGGAATCGTAAAAAAACCGGAATTAAAGTTGGTACTACGATATTGTCAGCGAATAATCGATCATTTTAGATTGTTATTTCATATTGTGTGAATGAGCGTAATAGACTGTTAAAAGAGTGATCAATTTCAATGTTTTAATAAGTGTAAAATGTGGTTAAACCAATAATCGCAGACATTTTTTGCCAAGATTAATTTCCCGTTGCTTGTTTTTGCACCGTTACCTTTGAGCTAATTTAAACTAATAAAAATAAAACGTAAATTAAATTTGAATGTAATTACAGAAAAGATTGAACGAAGTTTAAATTTATTTATAATTTTAAATACAATTACTAATGACCGAGTGAAATGTTTGACTCATAACTTATCAGAAATTATTACCAACATAGGAGAGCAGTCAACATTGGTGCCAAATTTTAGCGAAATGGCTTAAACCGTTTTCGTATTATGAAGGATTCACTTTTGGCAATCATCCTAGTCACAAACATAAATGGATCTAAATATTATTTTTAAATGTAATATTTTCACTATTGCTAATTTTATAACTTGAGCTAATAAAATAATTCCTGAAAGAATAATAAAAAGCCAGAACTCTAGAAATGAATTGAAAAATAAATGGTTCTGGATTCGCTCGCGTTGCGTCGAAGAATAAAAAGTATGAAAGAAATGGTTAGTAAATACGAAGGATATCAAGTAACGGTAGCTCATTTTGAACTTTTTCCTGAAGGAATAGAGAAAAAGGAGGAAGTCCAAGAAACTTGTCTGTGGTAGCCAAGAGTTTTATCCTCAAGTATTTTTTTATTTTCTCATTGCTATGTAACTACTAGGAGAAAAAAGGGGAAGTTTCCCTTCTTTGTTTCTTCGTAAACAATTAAAAACCTCCTTCTCAATAAACGCCTTTCCGTGGCTCAATTGTGTTTTCCCCCAGAGTTCTCGCGAGCATCGAAGGTTTGGCCTCAACACGCACCGGGTAATAACTCTTCAAAGTTGAAAAATGTAAAAAAAAAAAAAAAAAAACAAATTAAAACGAACTCTCTTAGTTGTGCGCACTTTTCCATCTCCCAACTCCTTAAGTCGAACTTCTTTTCTCGCTGAGAAAAGCAAAATTCATCTTAATGAGTATTAGTAGATGGGCTTAAAATCTTGGGAATTTTAGCATATTCAAGTCAGTCACTCGTGTCAATTCACACTCAGCTCTTAATAGAAAAAACGCTAAAGCCATTTTTTCATGAAAAAATCCCAAAAAACTCCACAATCACTTATTCTGGTACGTTTTCGATATTATCTCAATTATCGGTTGGGAAATCAAGTTTGTTGATAAGTCATTTGAAAAGCTTTGACAAAAAATACTTCGTATTTAAATATTCATTCACAAGATGCGTTAATAAGTGATTAAAGTTCGTAATTATTTTTATTATTCTATTTTGACATTAAAAATCTTAAAGCTTTGGAATCGACTGCGAGCTTTTCTACCCTTTGGTCCATCCGAAATTCTCCGTCTCGGCGAATTCTGTTTCTGCCATTCCTTCTGCGTATAATTCTGCGAGTATCCAAGCGGGCTTTCGGATTTACAATAAAATATTCAAGACGCGACGCAAACGTCTTCCTGCGTGAATTTCATCGGAGCGTGCATTCTCCCGTGAGCATGTATATATATTTATATAAGTGTATGTAAGTATTGAATATACGAAGCAACGATATATGCGTGGCCTACGCTGTCTGAGGGGTGACTGCACTCACTGCCACATCCCTCGGAGGTGAAGGAAGGGATGACGAATTAACGTACGAAAGACTGAACATCGCTACTCGATCTGTCGTATCGATTTGGTTCTCGACCCTCCGCACTGTTACCCCTTTGCTCTCATCATTTGCTCTCTTTCTCTCTCTTTCCTTTCTCCAAACATTCATAACTATAATAACATTTTTCCAGGACCCAAATGCTTGTAAATGTCCTTTTACTTTATCCAACGTTGACTCGGCATTTTTGAACCTAATAAAAATCTGCTTATGGTGGCTACAATTTCAAAAGGAGCTGCTAAGATCTTTTGATGTTAATTAAATAATAATTACTTGTGTTATTATCGTGATATTTTGTTAATTATGTCCATTATTGATACTCTAAGAAATATGTTTAAATTTTTCCTCGCTAAAATTGTCTCTCGAGTGTGAATCACATCGATACATCGATTATTGTGATTTCGATGATGTCCGGGATTAATTGTTCCCCAACTATCACGACTATGGCGACGATTACGCCTCAGGCTCTTTCTCTTTCGCTCCGGGACCGTCAAACCATCCACACGTTCTTCAATCCTTATATACATTCGAGATACTCGAAACTTCACGGATCGGACATCCATTTTCAAAAATTCTAAAAGGATCGTGTGAAACTTCGAACAGAGACGATGGGGTTCCGGGGCATATAAGAGAGCGAGCGAAGGATTCTTTGACGACGAAAAGATAAACCGATTCTATTTTTACATTCTGATTATAACATTAATCTTTATCCCTCAAAAAAGTTTGTCGACGTTAGCGTATGTTAAACATTGTGCTGGTGGGCAAACGTATGAGTGTGTGTGTGAAAAGATGCATGGAGGAATGAATGGATAACCGGAAGGATATCGGCAATTTCAAATGGTAGAAACCACTGCTGGAAACAATCTCATTTATTATAAAAATAAAATTTGTGGACGTTATTTATTGAATATTATGTTAACCTTGTTTTTTCAAATAAAAATAAAACATTACAATACGTTGATAAATTAACGGATAAATATATTTAAATAAATTTGCAAAACATACGTTTTGCTGATAAAATTCCTTGGAGCTGGAATATAATCTCACTGTGCCTTAGTACTCGAGGTCGTCACTCTTGAATCGTTGGTTAAAAAATCCTAAAAAATTAAAAATTGCGAGTTTCCCTTGATTAATCGTGTTATTAAGAAAGTTCTTTCTTCATCATCGTTTCGTAAGGTAACTTAAGTGTGGATAAGAGGGTGTACGAACGTGGTTGAATTTAGTTGTGAAGTACGGAGCGACGACCTTTTATCGACCAGCCAAGAAATCTCCATTGATTCGAAGATGATTGATGGTTGTTTTCAGTCGACCTTGGTATACACATTTTTTTTACAGCTACGCAGAATCATAATAATATTGTCAATAATAAGAGCAACAATAACATAAAGAGTTTTTTTTTTTCAATTATTGCTAATTTTTTGTACATTCAATTGTTGTAACTAACGATTCGATTTTATGTTTCAGGTAAGAACGAACTTAGAACTTTGACGTTGATTTTCATCCATCTATTATTTAAGCATTCGGTAAGAAATTTTTTTCTTTTTTTTTATGAATATGATGTAAGAAAATATTACTGTTTGCGTTTACGAGAAGGGTTTAATATAGTCACGTTAAAAAAATCATGAGAAGAGAGAAAAAAGTGCGTGCGAAAGAGGAAAAGATGGTTCGAATAGGCAAAAGAAGAAAATTATATATTACCGCATTTTGCGGCTATAATATAATGGGTATCGTAATGTCGAGTCCAGGCGGCAGCGAACGAGTGCATTGTCTGGGATTTATCGAGCGAATCGCTCTTGCCAATTACCGGAGACGCGAAAGAAAACCGTTTGTTACGTAAAACCCCACAGCCTACGAGAATACTCTCTCTCTCTCTCTCTCTCTCTCTCTCTCTCTCTCTCTCTCTCTCTCTCTCTCTTGCTCTTCCTTCGTTTTCTCTTTAGACGTTTTTGTTTCCTCGTGATATAAAGAAGTCTCGAACGTAAGACGATTTTGAGATATCAGGCTGAATAACATTGCAAGAATTTTTCGATGATGGTACTGTCTGTTAGGCAGGTTCGTTCGAATCATTTTGTAGGACAGTCAAATTTTTTTTTTTTTAATTATTATAACACGAAAAAAGTGAAGAATTTGTAGAGATAATATTGTATCATTCGTTCCAATGTACCTACTGAACTCTCCTAAACTTTGCTTCAGTTATCTCATCAAATTGCTCGTTAAATAGATTATTAATCGGCAATTTCCCATCGTTCGATCTTTCTCTTCAGTTTCTTCTGTCACCCTTTCGTCGCAAAATATATTCGACAGTTCACCCTCGCGGTTCTGAGAAATCGATTAAATCTCTTTTAAAGTGATAACAAATGGCGACAAGACAAATGTTTGTCACAAGAGCGCGCAATTTTTATTATTTATTTGCATCACAATCGAGAGAAGGAAATGTTTCTAAGACTAATGGGCTTGGAAAGTCCAGGCCAAAATGGGCAGTTGAGTCAAACAAACGTTTAAATTAACAGCAGTTTTTTAATATCTTTTTACTATTCTATTATTTTTCTTTTTCTTTTCTTTCTATCTTTGCCACTGCAAATTCGTAAATTGTATGTATATATGTATATATCCCGGGTGGAAAAAAGGCGTATGGATGAGACGTCTTTGCAAGACTCTTGGCGAGACGTCTCGCCAAGATTCTCGGCAGAGTATGGCTGAGGACCGTTTCCCATACTACTCCCATACTCTGCCCGGAATTTCGTAATGGTTTCGCCGAGACTATTGGTGAGACTGTTGCTAGGAATATCGTAATGGTCTCGCCAAGACTATTGGCGAGATTGTTGCTAGGAATATCGGAATGGTCTTGCCAAGACTCTTCGCGAGACTGTTACCTGAAATATCGTAATGGTTTCGCCAAGACTATTGGCGAGACTGTTGCTGGGAATATCGTAATGGTCTCGCCAATAGTCTTGACGATATATACACACATGGTAACGCAGTTGAAGATATAACAGGTCCGATCGGTTCAGGGTCAATTGTGGACCCTTTTACCACGAACAAACATGATATCCATTATTTATCGACGGTAGTTTCCTAACCAATTCAGCGATCTTTCGCTAAAAGCGAAAGAGTTTGCGCTGAAAGGGAAAACGAGATGGACTCTTTGCTACGGTTTGGCGGCACTCGTGCAACGCGAAGTCCATCCAAAGTGTGTGTGTATGGGCCATTCGATGCCAAACCGGTCAGTCCATGACCCCGACCATTTTCCATTTTGTCGAAATTTTCTCATTTTCAAGTAACTACTCAAAGGAGTTTTTAAGAATTTTTTTTAGATTTTTATCTCAACCCGTTTAAAAGTAATGAATTTTTCAAAATTTCGTAAGAAATTTTTTTTAATGCTTATAACTTTTTCAACGTCAGAGATATCAAAATAAAATAGAAGGTAATTTTTTTCGCCTTGAATGGTAGTTTCGTAAACAAAAATACAAAAAAAAAAAAATTATCAAAAGTCAATTTCACGTTTTTTTTGTTTTATTCCAAAAATATTTTTTTTCCAAACTTGGACCGTTTTGATTTCTTTGAAAAAATTCACCATTTTTCTAGACGTATTTTCACATGTCTCGAAAAGTTTACAGCTTGTGATATCCATACCTTCTATTTTTTTCTCATTTTTTACCACGTGTAAACCAATGATAAAGAGTTGTCAATCCTGGATTATATTTTTTTATTGTTTTTTTCCACTCATAATTCCATTCCCTAAGAAATTTTGAATGAAAAAAGTTAATAAATAAATATCGGAACTGATTTCTATGTTTTTTTTTTCAGTTTTCAACCAAACATTTGGTTTTATAACTTGGACCATTTTGATTTTTTTGAAAAAATTCACCATCTTTCACGACACATTTTTTACACTTCTCAAAAAATCCGCAGCGTGTGATATCCATAAATTCTATTTTTTTTTTTAAATTCTCTGCCATGTGTAAAACAATGATTATCAATTATTAATCCTCATTCATGAATATCACATGCTGCGGATTTTATGGGACGTGTAAAAATGTGTCGTGAAAGATGGTGAATTTTTTCAGAAAAATCAAAATGGCCCAAGATATGAAAGTAAATGTTTGGTTGAAAACTGAAAAAAACCTGGAAATCAGTTCCAATATTTATTTATTAATTTTTTTTATCCATAATTTCTTGAGGAATGGAATTATGAGTGGAAACAAAACAATAAAAAAACAACAGCAAACAATAATTTCTTGAGGAATGGAATTATGAGTGGAATCAAAACAATAAAAAACAATGAGGAATGGAATTATGCGTGGAAACAAAACAATAAAAAAATATAATTCAGGATTGACAACTAATAATTATTGGTGTACACGTAGTAAAAAATGAGAACAAAATAGAAGGGATGGATATCACAAGCTGTGAATTTTTCGAGACATGTAAAAATATGTCTACAAGAAAGGTGAGTTTTTTTCAAAAAAATCAAAACGGTCTAAGTTTTGAAAAAAAATTTTTTTGGATTAAAACTAAAAAAAAAACATATGAAATTGCCTTTTGATAATTTTTTTGTATTTTTTTTACGAAACTACAATTCAAGACGAAAAAAATTACCTTCTATTTTATTTTGATATCTCTGTTGCTGAAAAAGTTATGAGCATTTAAAAAAATTTCATGCGAAATTTTGAAAAATTCATTATTTTTAAACGGGTTGAGATAAAAATCTAAAAAAATTCCTAAAAACTCCTTTCAGTAGTTACTTGAAAACAAAAAAATTTGGACAAAATCTAAAATGGTCGGGGACATGGACTGGCCGGTTTGACATGGAATGCCCCATATCCACATATATATATATACATATATATGTATATAGCGTATAAATGTAAAGAGAACGGGTTGTCACGACTGAGGGGATTGGTAATAGCCACTTTTTCCCTCATGTATCCACGAACGCACTCGGGAAACGCGAACACCCTATGCGAAAGTCGAGGGTGTTGCTGCCATGGGGTGACCATATATATATATGCATATAGTATGAGAAACATCCGATTCTTTCAATATTCAGTCTTTTCAAACGTTTCCAATAGAATTAGTCGTGACTTGACTCAAGGGGTTTCAACAAAAACAATAAAATCATCAAAATGAAGTTTCTCATAAGACGAAGGCTCATTTGCAACATTTTTTTTTGGGGCTGAGATATAACTGCATGAGCCAGAGATCGTCATAATTTATGTTTGAAATTTTTAGAAAATATTATTCGTGATTAATTGTCAGCGAATGACTTTTTTATCCCAGCGAACAAATCACTCGTCTCAAACCACGATTAAAAAAAAAAAAAAAAAAAAAAAAAAAAAAAACTGGAACTTCCAATTGGGGTTGGGAAAGTTTTTCGGGAATACTAATTGCCAAGTAGTAAAATATCCCCCGGCCAAAAGATACAGAAAGGGAGAGAGAGAGAGAGGAGCGATTTACAAGAGAGTTCGAATTTCGTCTAAAGGGGCGAGTTTTCGAAAGGGGTGAGTGTGAGACTTTCGCCTCTTGGGGGCTGCGAAACGAATCGAATAAACATTGGAGCAGTGGAACCCATGGAACAAGCCTCGTTTTCTTCAGGTCTCTTTGCCAACTCTAGTCCAACACTTTTCGCTTTCTACCTCCTGATTTATGTTAATGTTTTTGTCCCACGACGATATACACCAAAAACCGATTCTCTACTAAAACCGAACGGTAGAAGAGAGTCAGAGAAAGATAAAGAGAAAGAGAATTGAGAGGCTGAGCAGGAGACGGAGCAGGAGGAAGGAAAGACGACGACACAGTACCGCCCAATCTACACTCTCACTCTCTTAACTTAACGACACTCGGATTAACTTAACTGCTTTAAGGTGGCAATAAAGGTCGAGCGATTTAACCGGTAGCCCTTCCACTCGACCTTCTTATTATTACAGGCGTATATACCGAGTAGAAGAGCGCAAAGAACCTCGAAATTCTATAAGGTAGAAATAGAAAGAGGAAGATAAAGGAAGAAAAAAGCACCGACGATACGTTCACAATATTTGTGCCTGTATGTATGAGAGGCCCGTTCGTAAGTGGAGAAGGATATCCGGGATAATGGGAAAAGTTGGAGCTTCCGATACGATTAAAGGGAGTGAGAAAAAAGAAAGAAGTGTATAATAAATATACTCATATATATACATGTATTTCTATACACTTATACATTTATAGTGAAGTACGTCGATCAATCTGTCGATTATCTCATTCCACGTTGCGTCGTCCAGCTCTATTTTATTTTTATTTTTCTATTTCGAAATCCCTCGAGTAATAAAAACGGTCAAACGAGAAAATCAACGTAAGAGAAAAACATTTTATTTTATGAAAAAATGAAGATAAAAAAAATCGTTAAAATTCATATCTTGACTTCAATTTACTTTTTTTTTCTTTTCTTTTTTTTTTTTTAATTTCATTTCAAATACGTTATTATGATGATTTGGAAGTTTTTGTATTAAGCCGGATTCTTCGGTATTCGAGTCATCAACGCTTCGATAAATAAGCCACGTTAATCGATCGTTTTGCCAAAACATGTATACACACAACTCTTAGTTGTTATATCAACCGGTAGACTGGCACAAGGCGGTGAAATTCCAGTAAAAGTTCTTAATAACGAACCAAACAGCCTTCCACGATCGTTCTCCCACCCTTAACTCTTCGTGCTCGTCGTCGGCATCGTTCAAGCAGCCTGCAGTTCATTTTTCAGCAGCCCTCAAAGTTTTCTCCTTTTAAAAACATTGCCTCGGCGATTCACCCTCGTTGCTCCGATAAGGAGCCGATATTTATTCTCAACGTTGAGAGCTTTTTTTTTACCCCGTCGTAAAGTCTAGTGTATAGTGTGGTGGAAGCGAAAAGAAAGAAGTTGATGCATTTTCGCGTGTTTATTGTTAAAGCCCCCTTCCCCCCCCCCCCCTCTCTCTTTCCCTCTTTCATATAAAGGTGGAAATGTAGAAGAGACCGAATTTTAGAGCGTGACTATAAGTTTGCATCGAAGCGAGCTTTCGTCCTCTGGGAAAAAGGATCTCGTCACGCGAGATTTTGCCGTGCGGCCAGTGTTCGTACGACATGCTGCCGGACGAATTTTCAGTCCCTCGGATTACCTTATCTCCGGACTCTGACTCGCTCGCACGTTCACCCATCTCTATATACGATTTAGCGCTTCTTTCCAGCTCCTCTCAAATCAATGCCACACACTGCTATAATACCTATAGATATCGCGTTCTATAGGACGACCAATTTCGAAAACGAAAATTCCTATGGAGGTTAAAATCCTTACCGGATTTATATCTCCTATGTACAGAAGCGTTACGCAACGATTTAGTCTGATAAACAGATCCGAGAACACCTATCTCGAACGTGAAAGAGAGCAGTACGATATTTTTCAAATTATTCAAGGTCCATAGAATTTTTATTGAAAAATTTATTTAACTTAAATCTCTAAAAATGTAATTTATGTAAGCCGCTGAAAAGAAAGCAAAAACTATAAAGGGAGCAATTTTGCGCTCAAAATAAATGACTTTTCGAACGTCCAATTAACGAGGTGTGTAAAAATATTCGTAAATATATTTTTGACAATACAGGGGCACTCGTGCGTAATCGAACACATGCTTGTACAGTAAAATTCCATAAAAGTTTATGTTATTATTAGCAACGATTTCGTCATGTGTTGTTCGTCAAAAATATTCCGCTGGTAGGTAAACATAAGAAGACTGTTCGAAATGTTTGTCATCATCTTATATCGCAGTCATCAGCATAGTTGTCCCACTCCATTCTTTTTTTGCTTCCCGTCATTTTTTTAAACTTTTTTTATTTATTGCTATTGGCCTCGTGTCTTTTCCTGTTCCCTCTCCAATTATATTCTTTTTTCACTTCCCTCTCTCTCTCTCTCTCTCTCTCTCTCTCTCTCTCTCTCTCTCTCTCTCTCTCTCTTTCTCTCTTTCCTTCAATTTGCTTACTTTTATTTTTCTTCTTTCCTCTGTCACGTAGTTCTGGTGGTCATGTTGGAACGAGCGGTCGATTCGCGTACAGCTTTCGTGTCGTCTGACTCGACAGTTCCGTGAATGGAATCGTTCGAAAACGAGCTCGTTTATTGACACTGGTACGCCCGTATGTATGTGGAAAAAATAAACAAATGACCAAAGGTGACGATCACCGAGACGATGAAACGTTTCACGCGCTTGAGTATTGGTATGAAACGGAGTTCCCTCCTCTCTCTCTCTCTCTCTCTCTCTCTCTCTCTCTCTTTCTCTTTCTCTCTCTTGTTCCCTCCGAATGTTTGCACAGCCATATCTGTTTCTCGCCACACATCACACCAACATACGTCTATCATAATACACCTTTGGCTTACACTTTTACACGTACCACTCTTTGTTGGTTGTTGATCTCGAACTAGCATGAACTCACTTGTCCAGTATTACCAATGGCTAATGGAACCCACGATTCCATGAAATATCGCGATATTGTCGCTATTGATATAAATTGTAGGTAACCTGGCAGAAAAACGCTCGCAATTCGTGTTCACGAACTTCTTTTTTAATATTAGATTAAAAAGTATATCAATTTCTAACACAATACATAAAAAATTCAGGGACACTTGTTTTATTGTTCTAACTGATTTTTTTAAGGGCAATCAGATAACAATTTAGTTGCTGAGGAAAATAAAATCGATTTCTTTTTTCGAATGGCTTAATTGAAATAGGGTCAATGCTTTTGATAACCATCGATCATAAGTTTCACAAATGGTTTTTCGAAACATTTGGCATTTAGTATGTAATCTTATCTTACAGGCTTCGATATTACAGCTTATTCTTGGTTATTCTTATCTTTTATTCAATTCTTTTTTTTTTTTTTTTTACTTACAATTTATGTTCACGAATTATCCTATGTACCCGGGATGACGTCAAAAGCACGAGTATCCTACACTAACAAATAATTCACGACGTTGAATCCTACATACAATAATAAAAGAGATATCGTGGCATATGGACAGCAGACGAGGAAATACTGGTCGAATCCATTATGTTGGATTATTTAAATAGAAATGAGTTCGTTTGAATTATTCTGGAGATTGCCTGCACCTGACTGCACGTACGATGATGGAAGATTGGCCGAGTGCAATTCCGGATAAAAACAAAAGATATTAATTATTAATATTATTAATATTATTAATGTTTTAATGGCTTTGTCAAATGCGTTCAATATTTTCACTCTTGTTCATTCAGGCACTAATGTTCAAAAGCAACTCGTTAGAAGTTCTAGAATTACTAAAATTGTGAACGCTGGGAATCATGGATTAACAACTATAAATTAATGTTTCATATACAGACGCGAGTCTTTCAATACCCACATGAAAGTCTCAATGTCCTGGCTAGCTAGTTTTTTTTCCAATTATTGTAAGTCCAGAAACTTTAAAAGATTATTTCGAGTCGTTTTTTCAGATCGACTTTAAATTGTTGAAACATTGGTTCATAAAACTGAACAGTTGAACAATGTTGATGATTTTAGATATCGATGTGATATTCAAGGTCAAAATTGCTCGGGTCTCCTTGACTCAGTTTGAAATGAAGGTGTCGTTTTATGTACGTTGAGAGCGAAAGGCTAAAGAACTGGGAAAAAAGTGGCAACGAGGAAGATGCGATGGGCAATAATCCGATGCGTATTCCGATGTGTCAGAGGGTGGGGGTAAAATTTTCGAATGACGAAATTTCGAACAGCTAAAATAGCGAATTTTAACATACAATTATATATATATATATATATATATATATATATATATATATATATATCGATAACTGTATGTTAAAATTCGCTATTTTAGCTGTTCGAAATTTCGTCATTCGAAAATTTTACCCCCACCCGTGTCAGAGCAGGCTACAACATTGTACAATTTATACGCAACATAGAAAAAAGCCCGAAAACCGTCGTATTCGAGTATATAAGAGTGCGGCAGGGCTCGCGCTGGCTTTTTTTTTAAATACTTGGCGTCGAGCCGCAGCCGCGGCTCTTGATAATCATGTAAATGATTAAAAATAAGTATAAAAAGTCAGAAAAAGAGGGATTGTGGATCTGAAACGAAAGAACAAGAGCATGAGCTAGCACAGATGAGGAGGATCGAACAATGACTGACTCAGGGTCTAAAATGACTAGCAGCAAGGAGAGGATAAGATTTGTCGTGGTTTCGGTGGCAGTTGAAACTAGTGGAGACGTGAATACCAGAAGAATGGTAAAGAGAGGGGAGATTGAGAGGATAGAGAGAATAAAAAGGTGAATTAAACTGCGTGGAAGCGAGAGAAAGACAAAATTGCTTGTAACGTTTGCGATAGTATATACGACGACGTTGTGGAGGTGGCGTGCTGCCTTCGAGCGCGGGATGACGTTGACGGAGAAGGGCGAAGAGGTCGAGGGGCAAAGAGGTAGAAAGCGAGATACAAAGAGGGAGAGAGAGAGAGAGACAGAGAGCGAGAGGACCGGGTATGGAACCCGTTGCGGGGGAAGAGGAATGGTTGGATCGTCGTTGAGGCAAGGTGGGGTGGGAGGAGGGGCGGGAGTGGAGCGGGAAGGGGGATAGAGTACGAAACGCGTAAACACAGTCAACATGTAAACAGGCCACTCGCGAGACAAACAACGTGGGGGCCGCGGGTTGCGCGTTCGCCGAGCGAGCCTCGGATCTCGCGTTCGCTCGCTCGCTCGCGCGTTTCTGTTTTGCGTTTTCGCTCCTATACACGTTCGAATAAACACTCATACAACGGAGCACACATCACTAAATATATAACATCGGACGTGTCGCGCCGATTTATCGAATCTCCGGGTCGGTCCTTCACTCGCATATGCTTTTCTCTTCTCTATACACGCATATATGTAGGAATTTATAGACATACATGCGTTTAAATACCACTACAGAGAAAAAGAGGCTCTCATACGAAAACAGAGAAAACTCGTTGGTGTGCCGGCTGGTCGAGTTCGCTCTGGTGCTTGTGCTGGCCCAGAAGCAAAAATCCGCCGTCGATCGTACCGCGAATCGTCCCGCTCCGTGATTTCAAACGCCTCACTTTTTTATTTTTTATTTTTTTTATTTTTATATTCTTACACTCTCGTTTCTCTCTTGCTCTTTACATACGTTTAATAATCCTCCTGTCTTGTATCGCCTGACTCGACTCTCTTTGCACGCCGTAACGTCAAAGACGCACGCGCGAGCAAGCCCGCGAATCTCTCAACCTGTTTTTATCCAACTATCCCATTTGTCTTTACTCCAGCGAGTAGTTTTTTGTTTTTTGTTTTTTTTTTTTTTTTTTTTAATTGTGGAATCGTGTAGATATCGGGAAGTGACGCTCAGTTTGGATTACGCAGAATTCTGGAATCAACATGATTAAAGCGATGGTTGTGCTTTTACTGGAGCCTCAAAAAAGTCGATCGTAGAATACTCGTGTCGTACTTGGAATATAGTTGCGTGCCATACACTCGTGTGACGTTGATCAATCGTTGATAACAAATTTCACAGATAATTATCATTTGTGTCGAATTTTATGAGTTTTTACGTTCTACCGATTGGTTTGCACAAATGTCGTCGGGTATTCGAGCTGCCGACTTGTTGTTGCGTGCTTTTGGACTCAGTTAAGCGAACGAGAAAAATCCAGAGTGCAATAATATCTTTAAATGTCGATGTAACAAAACGACAGTTTTGTACGAACCGCAAGAAGAGGGAGAGAGAGAATAAAAGAGTGAGAGAGGAGAGGATAAACGGTGGAACGTTAGTGGGCGATAGTGCGTGTGTATATTTGTGCGCGGTACAGTTTGCAAGGTCGTGGTTCAACGATGACTGACGAGTGGAACTCTGGATGGGCAACTGGCTAGTCTGGTGGGAGAAAATTTCTTCGTATCACTTTGTTCAGCTCGATCGGATTTGTGATGTGACGGATTTACGAGTGTTTTATATGGTCAACACTGTAGGAACCAATTTATAGATATGTAAGTGTGTGTCTTGTGGTTTTGTGTGTATGTGTGTGTGCGTGCGTGTGACAAATTGATTGAAACTTCGTTAAGCACAATCAACCATCGACGAAACTTAAATTGGCCTCCATACTCGTGTGTTTTCTTCTTCAGGAATTCGACAATATAAAGAAAATAAAATAAAAATAAAAACGTGCCAACGCTCGAAATGCAGTGATCGTGTGACACACGTCAGAGTGCTCTATATAGTTTGAAACCACGCCGCATCGTTCAACAGGTGCATGCGGTATACGCCGCGCGTCACTCAACCCCGGAGACGTATGTAAATTCATGAATCTCGTATACGCTTTACCTTTTATACATATAAATAAAACATGTCAACAATTTCCATAAATATACTCAGTGACACCGTCCCAACGCGCTACATGCATTTATTTACTATTTTTCATGCATTTATTTACTATTTTTCATCGCTGTTCGCCTTCTTTATGCTCTTTTTTCAAATGATACGTCATTTTTTTTTTATCCACGAATTTGATGACTCGCAGATGTGGGCTTGTTTCGTGAAATAAATATTCCAACTTCATTTTTATTTCATTTTTACACAAATTTTCGATGATTAGCAAGAATTTTTAGAACCATGTGGTTGTTGTGTTCTTTTTTCTAACTTTTTAAAGTGAATTCAACATTTTTAGGATTTGTCAAAGACAAAAACGTGGAAAGATAACGGAGAATTCGAGAATTACCGGAAATTTTGAACTCGCGATAAAGACGTACACGTGCTTGGACTTCCCATGAGATCAAACTCGTTGTTTCACTTCCTTTCTTTTCTCCCTTTCGTCCTTGACAACACGCTACACAATGACCCCTCTGTTACAGTTCCGGCGAATAAATATAGCATCGAGGAAATAAATAAACGTCATCGTACCAAATAGTATTTCTATTGACATTATTAAACTGAAAATAAGGAATTATGTTAAATGGTTGAAACACTTTTTTACTCGAGATACTATTTTTATATGCAGCAACATAAGAAATTTTTTAACTCTCCCTGCAACTCCTATTGTAGAGTTAAGGAATATTGTTTACTCCCCAACTGCAGGCATACATAAATCGATAAAATTCAGTAAACAAAAAAAAAATGAGAAACGTACGTTGTATTCCTTCGGTGTAAGTAAGCATTCAACGATATTCATTCGTGTGTCGTGTTTGATATATAAGCCAGCCAACGTTATTGGGAACTGGACAAAGAACGCGAAGCATATAACTGTACAATATTACAATCGCTCGGACGGACTGAGTGTAAACAAAAGTGTAACGAGCAAACAAGCTACGATACTGCAAAATAATGTATAATGTAGTGTTTAGTTGCTGGCTCTGGTCACTGAGCACAAAAGAGAGAGAGAGAGAGAGAGAGAGAGAGAGAGAGAGAGAGAGAGAGACCATTCGAAGATTGCATTGAACTCTGTGAGTCGATAATGCATTGCTTTTGCTTGCTATACCTCTCATTCGAACTTGACGAGTGTCAATAAGAACGAAAAATACAAAATTTTATTACTAGAAACATTTAAAAATATTGTCATTTTGAAGAGTAAATTATCATTTAAAATAATAGTCCGAAAAACGTAATTTTTTTTCAAAATATGATAAAAGGAAATATGACCATCATTTCCATATATAACCAGATAGAAATTATGGATCAGCTACAAAGGTAAATGTAGCATATTCCGGGAATTTAAGACTTCTTCAATTTTGCAATGAATTTGTAATTGTTTTTTATTTAAAAAAAAGTCAACAAAAAATTATTTCAGTACGATATTACGTTAATTTTATTTAATATTGTAAAATTTCAAACACATTCAATAATATTTTAATTATTTTTTTGACGAATTTGGAAACCCTATGAATGTATGTAATTCCGTGATAAAAATATGCCGCTGTCACTAATTCCGTGATATTATATGCATAATTCTAGCATACTCTATTCTATAAGTATTCCAGCTGTAAAATATTAACCCTCAATCCGTGAACGTTTTTTAGGCACCCTAATTCCGTGAACCGGTGTCGTTTTCGTCTTCGCGTCACACCCGCAATTATAAATGAAAAAATCTAAAAAAATTCATGGTCAATCTTCAGACTGTACTTTTGAAGCGAGAATAGAATTTTTTTTTCTTATTTTTAATAATTTTTTTTCATTAAATATCAAGCAATGTGCGAAGAAAACGTTTTTTAGAAATTTCGGGCCGGACGAAAACGACCCCGGTTCACGGGTTGAGGGTTACAAAATTCAATGTACAATGTTTGATACTCAATTCCATACCAAGTGTCTTCGATTACGGCTCATAGAACGGAATAAGGCAAATACACATTATTTCGGACACAATTCCGTGCTAGGTATAAACAGGTTAAAATAAAAAAACAAATTTTATAATTTTTACTGAAAATTGAAGAAAAATTATATATTTTCTGTCGGAGGAATTTTTCTCGAACTACGTCGCAGCTAGGCTAGGGTGTGAGACTCGGGCTTTTGAGTGGCGTCCAAACATTCTTAAGAAGCTAGATGCTGGCAGTTACGTCAACGCTAGAACAAAGACCCAACGTTCTAAGTCGTCATCGGGGGGTGACGACCAAGGGATAAGGGACACTCGAGTCCGAGACGCTAACAAGACTAGACGTAGCGCTGTCAAATCTACTCAGGCGGATTATCAATTTATCATTCATTACTATTCAACTACATTGTTTTCATCATTATCACGATCGTGATAGTCAATTATGTACATACTTTTACTGTTTTATCAACTTATAACCAATTATACAACCAACTTTATACGTCAATTATATTGTAGTGTTAAATTCTTGTGAACTTGTATCCACTAAAATATACGTCGCAAAAGTCTACGACATTTTATTCTATAATAACGGGGGAAAAAAATACTCTGATCAAATCAAAAGTTATTTTATTAATTTGCAGGAGTTAATTAAAAAATAAAACGTCCCGTTCTAGGCACGGAATTATGTGCTTCAGAAAAACGGATTTTTTATTTAAAAAAACTCACAAAACGACTCGAAAACCAGGATCAATTAATAAATACAACAACAATGCTATCGAGGAAGCGAAATTTTATTAAAAAATAATTAATTCTTACGTTTTGTGACCTTACGAAAATTGTTATCACCCGTTATTACTTTGCCCAGTGAAAGTGCCTCGTACGACGACTCGACGCCGACTGACGGATTGGCTCAAGATTGCAGTTACAGTGTTAATAACGATATAAACTAAGCTTGAATTTTATACATTGTAGGAGTCACGGATCAAGTTTTTCTTCGAAATTGCTCAAAATATTGGAATGTTTTCTTATTTTAACGTTTTGAACTAAAATTTTCGGAATAGTGTACGACCCCGGAATGTCGTACATTTACCTTATTGTACTAAAATGAGATTTTTCTAATCCCTTCCATAATACGATAAAAATTGCTTGGTTTTTTCATTATTTTATCCAGATTCGTACTTTACGTTGAGAAGAATTTCCCTGAGGCAATTGATGTTCAAATGCATTTTCTCAATTTCACATCCCGTACGTGCGTCCATCAGTAACCAGACTCGAGTTTTTCCCTTCGCGAAAAACGCGAAATGTCGACGATGCATGTATTACATCGTTCGTACAGATTAGTTTTTCTCTTTTACTCTCTGATTTTCTACCCTCTGGCGTACTCGAACTTTGACATACGTAGACAGGAATTTTACAAAGAGAGCACAAGGTTCGTGGAAAAAGGGAAAAATAGGGAATAAAAAAAAAAAAGTTTCAACATAGCAACACCACGATATTATTCGGTATCTGTAACGTGTAGGGTATCGGGGAATGACGAGGGTACGCGGTCGCAAAGACCCACGGGAATTCTTGGAAATTAGTTCATTTGCATTCCCATGGTCATCATGGTTCTCCGACATTGCAGCACCAGTAGCAGCAGCAGTGGGCTCTGTGGATAACTTCGACGTGGCATTTGTAACACCTCCGTTCCCAACCGTAGTCACTTCCGATTATTCCCTTCGTATCTAGGAATTGTAATGTTTTTCCTGTTGTTTTTTTTTTTTTTTTTTTTTCATTTTTTATTTTGTTTTTTCTTCCAGAAATTTGCATTTTTCACAGTGGCAATTGCGTTCACGTGGGGCATTCTCGTGGCTATTCGTGCAAAAATTACAGTCAACCTCACGAATGCCATTTTCCCGTTCAAGGAAATTTCTCATTACATCGCGTACGAAGTAACGAAAGTTTTTGGTCGTGTTCTTTCTCCACATTTTTGTGGTTACCGAAGATCGAGCGTTGATTATTTTTTTAAACTTTGACAAATCTCATTGAAAAAAGAAAAGGATAAATTTGATGCATAGTTCGTTAATCGACAGCGATTTATATTTGCAATGAAAAAGACAAACCCAAAAAAAGAATGTCCGTATCGAGAGGGAATCTTTGACTTCCGGTTGGCCTTGAAGGCAGCCAAATTCTCGTAAACACACTCGACTTAAAAACGCGTCATAGTCCAACGAACTACAATCTGGTAGTGATGCGCATTCGAGAGTATTGGCCTCAAGGTCACTCCGAGCCAGGCTCGTCTCTTCATCGCGGCTGAAAACAGTTTTGGAACAATGCAGAAATGTCGTTTAATTCGGTTTGGGGCACGAGCACGACATGCGTCTTCGGTTCGCTGAGAGCAAAAGAGCGAGGGAGGGGCAGAGAGAGAAAGAGAGAGAGAGAGAGAAGAGAGGAAGGGAGACAGATTTCATTCGGAACCGGCTCAACGTGTTTACTGCACGTTCTTAATAATCTCGGCGCTTCAGTTGACTTGGTCGATCCGATTCAAACTCGTCCCGAGTTCTTTCTTTCCTCATGTCGGTCTCAAAATAATCGTATACACTTTCGCTGTCTGGCAAATCGTTGTGGAACATCAGATAAGCGACATGTCCTTAATGGATGAATTAACTTTGATTAACTTTGATAAAACTCCAGGTGAAACTTGTTACATCTGCGTAGATGATATGACAAAAGAAAAAAAAATCATTCTGACCCACATTGAATTTTAGTACCAAGCTGAATGGGAGCGAACGTTGTCAAAGTCGTAATGACTTTCAAGGAACTCGGTTGCAGTTTTGTAACGATCAAAACATTCAGTAATACAAGTCGCTATCATAATTGATTGATTCTTTTACTCAATGAACCCATTATTATACATCTTCCTGATAAAATAAAACTATAAAAAGCTTGATTTCATATGTTGCGTATCTACGACCGAAGAATTGAATGATCTTAGTTGCAGCAGCAACTATGAACCAGATTGAAATGAGTCACGTGTCCAATTACCTGAAAGAAGGATTTCCTGTTTAGTTGGGCGAGTTTCAGTGGGCGTCTATAGTACGAAAGAGTCGAGTCAAGTGAGTACACATATACATATGCATTGAAGCACACACGGAGGCGTGTTTTATGCGTTTAGAGCTAAATCGCAATATCCCGGTGGTCGGACGGTCGTCTGTACTTAGCAAAAATACCATCCAGAGATATAAATTGATACAATGTATACAAAAATGATGTTGGTAGAAAATTCTGTTGGTGTTTCTATCTCGATGTTACTCTCGCACGCGTGCAGCTTGGCTGTATGGCTTTGAGTTGGCTATGACTCCATCCTTAGTTGTTTAAAGATCCAGTCATCGTAAAAACAAAGATAAGAAGAAGAAGAGAGAGAGAGAGAGAGAGAGAGAGAGAGAGAGAGGGAGAGAGAGAATGAAAAAAAAGAACACACACTTCGAGACGGTACGGGTACGAGAGAACAATAGCATCGAAAGAGCCGAGGAGTATCGTCATCGTGTAATACGTACGCACACTTACAACGCAAATAATAATAACACAACAGCTCATCAGACCAAGAGCGCAAAAATAATACAAGAATAAGAAACGTTTAGAACTCTATGGAGTGCCTGAATTTACTTATACGTCAACTGATGTAATCTAGAAAACGCTGTACATGCAAATACAGGGTGTCTGAACTGTTAAAGCAGTTACTACTTTGTAAGACTTCAAGGATTCCTTAAAGAAAATAATTCCCGTAATTAAGAAGATAATATAATAATTGTTATCAATTTTCATTTTAGCTGGAGTTTCAAGCTAAGTCTTATGGAATATTTATTGATAACGTTTTTTTATAATTAGTTGATACAAAATATTTTTTTATTCGGTGTCACTGACGTTTATATCGAATATCGTTAACTCGAGATTTCTTAAGGGGGGAAAGTCATGTAAACGTACGTTTCTTTCAAGATTTTTTTATAAAGAAATGGAATAGTTTATTGAATTGACATAAAGCATATCTCAAAGTATACGATGCAAAGTATATTGACCAATTTTTTTAGACTAAAATATTTCAAAATGGCGGCGTCGCAACTGCTGGAAGTCGGCACTTCAGATTTGCGCCGTGCAGCCTACAAATCTCAAATCTCAACTAAAATCAAAAGAACAAATTTTTATTGTTAAAATACATGAGTACGCTTTGCATGACGGAGAGAAAACAAATTAAAAATTTAGGACCATTTTGAAAAAAAATCACTCATTTTTGTATTAGTGATTTTTTTTTCACAATGGTCCTAAATTTTTTATTTTTTTTCTCTCCGTCATGCAAAGCGTATTAACGGGAGAAACCAGTTTAGGAGGCCGAATTTTTGATGTTGTTCGTGAATTTTTTTAACAGGGAAGGAATAATCAGAATTTGTTTAAACTAGGAGGATATTTTATTCATGTTTTGAAGTACACTTTGTAATTTTTTCAAATCATTTCCGGCGGAAATAGTGGAGTTAGAAGCTGCTGTCCATGGAAGATCGCCATCCGAGTTTTTTGCTGGTGGGCATTCCTGAAGTCACAATTTTTATCTGTAATCATTACAATTTTTTTTTTCATTAACAACATATTTCCTAAGAATATGAACCTAATTGTGATAAAAAATGTTGAAAATTGCATGTTTTTGAGGTGTTTGAACGCAATGTCATGTTTTGATACCACGTTTTTTCACCTTTTGTGCATTAAAAAAAATACTTTTAATAATAATATCATCCTAAAGTTAGGTTCATATAGATTGTAATTGAATATACAATATTCACACAAATTTTCAGAACGATTGGTCAATAATTTTTTGAGCTAGAATGCTCACCAGTTGAAAAAAAGTCGTCCATGGACAGCAGCTTCTAATTCCACTATTTCCAGCGGAAATAACTTGAAAAAATTACAAAGTATACTTCAAAACATGAATAAAATATCCTCCAAGCTTAAAAAAATTCTGATTATTCCTTCCCTGTTAAAAAAAATTCACGAAAAACACCAAAATTTCGGCCTCCTGAACTGGTTTCTCCTGTTAATGTATTTTAATAGTAAAAATATGATTTTTCGATTTTAGTTGAGATTTGAGACCTGTAGGCTGCACGGCGCAAATCTGCTTCCAGCAGCTGTGGCGCTATCATTTTGAAATATTTTAGTCTAAAAAAATTTGTCAATATATCTTACATCGTATATTTTGAGATATGCTTTATGTTAATTCAATAAACTATTTAATTTCTTTATAAAAAAATCTTGAAAAAACGTACGTTTACATAACTTTCTCCCCTTAAGGCCTTACAGACGTCCAGCAGCGCCCAAAACGCGCTAAAAGAAAAACTGTTTTTAGAAGAGATATCAATAGAAATTAATAAAAATAATTTTTACACATAGTTTATTAGTATTTAAACTTTATAAAAAAATTTATTTCATTTTTTTTTTCAAAAATTACAACATAAAAAATCACGTTTCCCGAAGCACTATGAAAAAAAAGTTGCTCCACGATCTGCATCATTTCTTCTTGAAATGCTGATGGATCTGCAAAACGTAAAAAAATTCTTGTAAAATAAAGTTGTAGTTATAGTCTGTCGAGCCGGATTTTTGAAATTCGAAAAATTTTGGCAATTTACGGCAGTTTAAAAAAAAGTGTGCATTTTGTGTCATAAATGTCACACTTTAATTATGTTTATAAAATTTTTTAATCACAACATCAAAAATCCGACTCGACAGACTATAGAGAAAACAATTTCGAATATTTAAAAAAAAAAAGCATCAAAAAATATTAAAAACTGTATGAGTTATCATGCAGACCGTGCCAGAAAAAGTAGTTTTGAGAAAAATGCATTTAAAGTTTCAAGTGCGTTTCGCTCGAGACATCTACCTGCGCGCATCAGACTCTCGTTGGGCAGTCACGTTTTCTGTAATAACTTTCGATCTATGGGGAATTTGTACAATCGACTTACACAGAAATACGCCTAAAACTATAGAGAATAATAATCTGTAAAAAAAAAAATCGATTTTTTGAAAATTCTGGACGTATGTAAGGCCTTAACTGAATTAACGTTCATGTTTACGTCCAATTTTATCTTATTTATAGTTTACGCACCCTGTATATGTAATAGTAACTACAGCATCTTAGCTATATAATACGTTGTTTCGCCTCGCGATAAAGTGTGTGTATGTGTGTGTATGTGTGTGTGAGAGAGAGAGAGAGAGAGAGAGAGAGAGAGAGAGAGAGAGAGAGAGAGCAGTTATTCCGTAGGATTTCCTTAAGAACCGGTAATGTATGACGGTGACCGATCCGACCCGGCACGAAACGTATTGTAAGATGACGTAAATCATGCCAAACCGAGTGAACCCTTTACTAGATGGTGCATTTGACTCTGCGTGGATGGTCGCACTCCTCCAGCATCAAGAGAAGGAATAAAGACAGAGGAGAGAGAAAAAGAGAGAGGAAGAGATAGCTCATATATTATTCTGCTCCTAATATGGCAGTACGTGCGTGTAGAGAGTCCATGATGGTTACTGTACTTGTTCCAAGATAGTACCAACCACGATCTACTAACCGTTTTGAGTCCAAGAATCAACCCTTCCTTTGTGCGACGTGACTCTTATTTCCGGCACAAAGACCCTCTTCTCAGACAACGTACGTATCTACAGTTTGCATAACTTAATGGTTATCATTAGTCAATTGCTGCTAATGTTAATTTGATGTCTTCGAAAGAATCAATAGATTTGGAAGCTTTCTGCTCCAGCAAATGAACTGTTGCAATGTTGTCTATCAAAATCTTCCTCTAATCCATCAATCCATGCAGTAGTAAGTTGTCTTTGGTAGGAAATGTTTGATTTTCCGGGTAAAACTGGCCGAAATATCACCCCTTATTTCTCCCTGTAATCTTGACGAGCCTCATCTTAGATAATTTAATCGGACCATGGATTTTCTCTGCTTTCACTCTCATCGGATTGAGCACCCCTGTGCCATGGTAGATTTTGGTCTTCGGTAGCCGTGAGAGATCAGAAGGAAAAGGGTTGAAGGAAAGGGCGTGTAACTCTCCCCGTTATCTCGCCGTGCTTTCGTACGCGAGAAGGGTGACTCTGGTGGTGGAAGCACGTCGATTCCCCTTCCTCCTGTACGGAATAAAGGAGAAGGGTGAATGTGGCACTGGGTGGGTTTTGGCTTCAGGAACACCGAGGGGTGCGAAGAAGATTCTTGGTCGTCGGGACGCCTCGCCTTTTGCGGTCCTCTCTCGCCTGCACTCTTCCTCTCTTTCGCGTTGTTGCTTTTGCTTTTCTCTCAATATACAGTCTAAAGAGCTTGCTATGCGACGTCGTAGTGGGAGTGCGAAAACGTTTTCATAATTTTCCCAGGCTAATTGTTATGCATGGCGAGGCAGCCCGGTCCGTTTAGCCTTTAAACTCTTGGTGCGCCTCACTTCAAGGGTCTTTTCTACGTAAAAGGCTTGGCAGTTTCTCTTTTGCACATAGTGCCATTTCGGGAACTAAAAATAGGTATTCCTTGTACCATTCTCGATATATTTTTGGTTATCAGATTTTCATAATTCTCACTTGAAGAATCGTCCGTATCAACAACGCGTTTCAAGCTAGTTTTTGCCATCGATGGTAACGTCGAATCGACTATTATCTTGATGTCACTTAGGGGAAATTTGAAGCAGAAAGGATGATGGGGAAATCTCGTCGACGAGAAGGGTTGAGCGTGTCCGGTTCGGGAAATAACTTTCTTACCTACTTACTGTCTCATCTCCTGAACGCCAACTAACTTGGTAACTCTTCGAGGCTTCTTGTTCCTTTTCATTCTTGTACGTCAAGGACATGAAAAAATGAACATCTTTGAACTAGTTTTCTTTTTGAATCTCCAACATTCTTTTTGCATGAAAAGTTCGGCCACGATATTTATAAGAATCAAAGAAACCTAAAATTATTATTAAACTCCAAAAAAAAATGATTAAAGGCGATCAATCTACCTTACCGATCAAGATTCCATTTCGACTTCGTTGAGCATCACCATTTCCCACATTGCGTGGCTTACCCGAGTTTCGTTGTAACGTTAAATCGTGAAACACCCTGTTACGAAGGGCAAGGGTTTGTAGTGTGGTCTGGTGGTTCTCCGGACTCGCAATGCCTAGACCCGATAACGGTATTTAAACTAGACTTAACGAAGCCCACCAAACATCTGGTCACACCGAAACACTCACCGTTTTGTTAATGTGAGCAGCAATTTGTTAGGCTAAAAGGCGAGGTTCTAACCCTAGAAAAAATTTACAATCGGCTCAACATTGGCCAACACTGGGCCACACTTGGCCTATGTTGAGCCGATTGTAAATTTTTTCTAGGGTAACTACACAAAATAGTGTAATAACGATCACATTGTTTACCGAAGGTAACCAACGATAAAAATGATTACTTTAATAGCCGAAAAAAATTGTCCTCCACGAAATTATTTAATTTTGGACTTCTCTGAAACTCAGAACCCATAGAAACATTTCGGAAAATCAATGTATAAATAAAAATAGACTTGTGAAAAAGGAACAGTTGTGCTTTTTTTCAACGATGGCTCTAAATGTTTTTGTAACAAACCTAAAATGATTTTAAACAATATTAATAAATTTGCCGAAAATAGAGACTCAGAAAGAGTATTTTCGAAAGGTCGTCAAAGTCTAAAAACGGTCCAGCTCATGAAATTCTAATCATATATAACATTTCCACGATCATTTGAAAATTATTTTGCTTTTTATTTTTTGTTTATAATTTCTGTGTGTCACGTGTTTAAATGCCATTCATACATCAGCGATAGCTCCTCGTATTAAACCAGCCACGCTCTCAGAGTCCACATTCGTCTGTCTTTCTCGCCCTTCCTCGTTGCATTTCATCTATATATATATTGCAGGGACGTGCGCATAATCCGTTTGCATTGCATGTTTCGATAACGTTCTCGAGACTCTCTCGCGGCAGTATTTTACGCTTTCTCTCTTCCTCTCTCTCGATCTCATTCTCACTCGTCATCCGGCTCTCGCCCTCCCGTATACCACAAACGAGAAATTAGCGTAGATATTACACCGAAGCGGTGGCTTTTACTCCACGATATCAATACCCGACTTGGGGCAACGTTCACCTTCTCATTTTTGCCAGACTTTAAGGCAGTTTTCATTCCTTTTCCTCACTCCTCTCCCTTCCCGTTTCGCTGTTTCCCCGCGATAGAGCCGTGCGGTCAACAACGATAAATCTTTTTTAACGTGATTTACGTTGTTGCAATACGACATTTCGCATTTCGTTTTAATGTTATTTACCAAATTGTAAAAAAAAAAAATAAATAAAAATGCTCAAGTACGTTATTTTTTTTAACAGAAAAAACAACGGAAACTTCCCTGCTGTCGAGAACGCAAAAAATGATCAACGCTCCAATTGGTTGTCCATTTTTTCACACATAATCAACATTAATTCGCAAATTTTCGTCTAGACATTGCTTCTTTTCGTTTAAATTTTAATTTTGTCTTCCCATTGATCGGAACAATATTCGACTGTGGGAATAAAAAATTGTGCAGAGCGTACTCGTTTTTTTTTTTCTGTTTCTTTTTTTAATTTTATTTTTGTAAAAAGGCAAATTAAAACGAAGCATAAATTCCCCTAATGTCTTAGTCATTTCTAGCATGAGTATATTCGCATTTACTGGAGTGCTTCATTCGATAATAAATGTGTCATAAGTTACTCGCTTAACGGTCACGCCGGCCTCGTATCCGAGGAGTTTGGACACTTGACCTAGAACTAATTGTATTTTGTAGACGTGAAATATTGTACAAAAGATAAAATTAGTACTTGTAC